>CM053246.1:15726835-16045580 GCA_028583405.1 Pogonophryne albipinna | reverse complement strand
GCTGTTGACAGTATTTTCTGATTTATGGAGTGATAAAAAGAGATATCCAATATCCCTTCTGTAAAAGCCTTAGATACTAATATGACTACAAAATGAAACAAGAATTTTGAAACTGGCTTTATCCAAAGTTCAGATTTCGATTCCTGAAATATGTTAAAATATGTGCATATTTAATGAGATAATGGTTAATTTGCATATTTAAACATGCTATTTCAGAAAACTTGTAATACAAAAAACAATTGCCTTGTTGTAAGTAATTAACTGGAGAAATTTCTAGCTGATACCTTTAAGTTAAAACAATTACCCTATTCACCTGGGGTGTCTCGCCTGATCAGGCACATAACTCTGAAGTACTCGTTTGCCTCCAATCTGGTTTGACCTGTGTTGGGTTGAATCAGCTACCGATGGTGGGCCTGCCCTTTAGTGGCAAAAGGAGACTATATTTAAATGCATCCTCTGAAATACAGTACACCACATACAGTAAATAATCAATGTTCTCTGTGTGAATTTGACCACTGAGCTCATCCCTGTGTGGACTATTTAAAATAGGGATTGCCATTTTATCGCCATTTTATCTAAGATCTGGGAGACCAATACAAATGTTTGGCAAAGTTTCTTAACCAGTTCTTACCCATGGTTTCAACCTAACTATATATATTCATAAGTACTATTGTTAGTACTATTATTTCATTGTGTAATCTGGCTTGCCAGATATTATCTGTTTTTGTGTGCATACATGGGCCGTGACATGTTTCCAGCTAGGTTCTCTGCATCCATTCACTGTAAGTGTTTGAATCTAAAGAAGAAAACAAATAAATAAGAGTAAAATATAAGAGGAATTTGTTGACATGAGGAAAATCGATATAACCAGTTAAACCATGCAGTGTTCTCAAAATGTTCTCTATTTTTTTTTGTACATCTTTACAATTCTTTGACCAATACTAACATTATAGGTGGTGGGGTTGTTTCTAATATAATGTACACAACCTTTGCAAAATACAGCCTAAACAATAAATATAGTTAAATGAATACCTTTCCGTCTGTGTCATTGTGTCATTATTATACAATAAAATCAACAAGATGATGATTTCAAAAGCCTGTCTTCTGCTTGTCATCGTTCTGTTTTATTCTGTCTTTCTGCTTAATATCACATGTTTTAAACCCCATGGGTTCCCAAAGTAATGACCTGGGTTCAGTGCCAACAATGCCATGCGTCATAAACACTTCAGAGTTGGGGCTTAGCTGAAAACAGTGAGGACTGAAGCTATGTAAAGAAGCCTGGCACAGCATAAGGTGAGATGGACGACACGTTCAAAGGGAGGGAAGGATCCTGAGGGTTTGGGGGGTGAATGAAAAATGAAAAATAAAGAAAGCTCGATGACACAACCATGTGAACTTTTTATACCGTGTATGTAATTATGTCGTGTGCAGTACGAGTCAACATTGCCTGTAGAGTGAATGAATAAGAGACAGTGACTGCAGCAGAGATTGTGTGTGTGTGTGTGTGTGTGTGTGTGTGTGTGTGTGTGTGTGTGTGTGTGTGTGTGTGTGTGTGTGTGTGTGTGTGTGTGTGTGTGTGTGTGACACCGAGACGTGGGGCGTTGTCTGCCACTCGGGGCCCTGTTGTCGACTGCTGCCGTATCCCAGAATCCTATTAGGAGCAAGTCACACTTGGGTGGCACATTCATCATGGGCCCTGCACATTCAGATTGCTGTTATGAATATAATTAAAGAGGAGCAGTTCAGGACACACACACACACACACACACACACACCCACAACACACACACACACACACACACACACACTTATAGTAATATCTGAGTGCACAAACACATATGTCAGCACACACACACACACACACAAGTGTATGCAGTTTATTGTTGTGCATACGAAACATGATCACTCACATGCACATGTGAACCGACATGACACATACAGGTGTCACACAAACACTATCCCTCCGACTCTCTTTATCTACCGAACAAACACGGTGATACACACACATACACACACACACTCTCTCTCACACCACACACACACACCACACACACACACACACAACACACACACACACACACACACACACACACACACACACACACACCACACACACACACACACACACACACACACACACCTATGGGGATGTCAGACACTTCATTTTCACCCCGGTGCTCAATGTGCCTCACCACTTCAAGTACAGGCCAGCCGGCTCACTGGGGAACCTCTGTGACACGGTTGCTCTGTGTACTATCATTAGCATATATACAAACTTCACCCTTCAACCTGGGGGTCAGGACCCCACATTGGGCTGCAAGATTAATCCAAGTCACAAGAGGACAGCAAACAAATCTGCTCCAAAATAGTATTTTTTTTTTTTATATAACATATTTTCCCTTCCACAATTCTCTTATTGTCAACAAATCCAATGAAAAGATTGCGACAAAATCCCACCTGAACTATACTGCTGCTAGAGTACATTATTGCAAGGTGTGTGTGTGTGTGGTTGTGTGTGTGTGTGTGTGTGTGTGTGTGTGTGTGTGTGTGTGTGTGTGTGTGTGTGTGTGTGTGTGTGTGTGTGTGAGTGTGAGTGCAGTGGAAATAGATCACAAAACATGTGTGTACTGTAAGTTTCCTTATTTAGTCATTAGCAGACAGTGAGTCATTTGATTATGGAAGTCACAAGTAGGAAATATAAAAAATGACCTGTTAACAGTTTTGTTTAGACAACATCCTAAATTGCTTTCACTTTACATGAAGAGGAAGGCTGACTGGATTATCTAAATGGAAAATAGACACGGAGCATATTGGATTTAGTTCAAACATCCAAGAACTGGGATTGTTATTGTTGTACCATTGAGCAAAATGATGGACCATTAAGTCTACTATGATTGTCGAGCTGGGAAGGTTTCCAAATAGGGATTATTTCTCCGTAAATGTTGATGGAAGCATATAGGCAGTGACTGAGAGAGGCTCCATGGTGTTTTGTGTAGTATTAAAGAAATAGATGTAGATCTGTCATACAGTAGCCGCGGCTGACAGCCGGTCAAGGGTAAGAAGCTTCTGAAATTCCTCATGAGGCCAAAGCAAAGCTCTAATTAACTGAAGGAACGCTGAAGTCTGTGAGGGCACCACACTCTCTTTTTGTTTCACACTCACAAGCTCCTTCCCTTCTGTCTCTCTCGCTCTGTCTGTCTGCACCTCTCTCACCCCTGCACTGAGTGCTAGCAGGAAGCTGGCCAAGACTGTTGGAGAGCAGCATGTGTTTCCCACCCTCTGAATGTGCGCCACGGCGAGAGCCTGCCATCTGAATGCTCTGTAATATCAATAATTGATGCTCTTGAGGAGTAGTAATTAAATTAGTTAATTATGCCAGTAAAATTACATATAATTATGAGACTGGAGGGTATGTTTAGTAAATTAGTCTCATCCATGCTCACTGTGTGTACTACTGCCAAATTGTATTCCTTGATGATTAGGTAATTTTTATACCGTCTCCGTTTTTGGAACAAATGCATCACTTACAAACAGACACGGTCTGATCGGGATTAGCCTGTGTCACCGGAGGAATTTCCTTTCATCCACACAATTAGCTGCTCGATAATAATGTGATAAGTGCTTTTGGCAACAATTTCAGTTAGTTTCACCTGAAAAAAAAAGAAATACAATTCTTTCACCACATTCATGGAAACTATTTCACAAAATGATTAGGTGGAATCTTCAGTTTGAGTTCCTTTAAAGTCCCATTAAAGGAAATGCCTAAACAGTAACAATATCAGTTAATTTGACACAAAATACTATCAGATCATTAATGTCAGCCATCTTTTGTAGAAAACTTCTAGTAAATATGCCTTTTTTTTTTAGGGGGGGGGCTGTGTGCGCCTGCAGGCTGTGGACCAACTCTCCCTTGTTTGACTATGGAGGGAGGCTTATCTGTAAGCCCTGTCATATTGCAGCTTCGCATTTCCCCCAAGATCTCATAAACAGCTTCCGTGCTCCTACTTGTGAAATAAATGGCATATTGTCTAGACCAGGCCGAATGCACAGACAAATAGCAAAGCTTAAAACACTGTGTTCTGTAGTTAATGAGATTAAAGTCACTGCCAGGAAAGCTTTCCCCCATTAATTGGCTCTGGATTACACAAGGAAAACAATTGCACCACATCATTGCGAAGTCATGGGCAGAAGTTTCCATAAGCATGGTCCATGGTTCTAACAAAAGGCCTAAGTGTATTTTTAAAGGGACACTGCTTTTATCAAATGGGTGCTAGAAATGTCAGTGCCAGAGGCGTAGATTCCCAAAGCGGGAGTATGCAAACACTCACACATAAACACAGAAATAATATTAATGATTGTCAGAAATGCTGGTCCACTCGGCCCTCCTGAGGCATGATGGGAATGCTGTTGAGGCTGTCAGTGTGTAGCTTTGCCTCAGGCTGGATCCTTTTAATTTATGTTGGTAAAGAATCTCAAAGTGCTGCCATCTCTCCAGAGATGGCCTGGCAAGTTAATTGCATTCTTCCACTTGTAACTGACTCAAAGACTTACAATCACACACATGCACGCACATGCATGCACGCACATGAAAACACACTCTTCCAACACACACAATGAAGTAGGCCTACACTGTTGGCCTCTGGGACGATGAACACTTTTTGATTTATTCAGTTTAATGTGTCTTCTCTGTGACAGCCAAGTTCACAGAATCAAACATCCGGGTTGGAGAACAGATTCAGTTTGACTGCATAGAACTCATCACTCACACACTGTCATATGGATGCACATGTGTCTTGACAGGTATGACTGGCTGATTGAGCAATGAGGAAACAACTGACACAAAAATCCTTCTCTATACCTCTTTCTCTCATCGCACCTCCACCCCAAGTCTCTCTGAGGCTCTCCTTATGTTCATTTTGGGTGACTGAGATGTGACCTCACTCATCTGATGTGACACACCAACGGAGGTTGATCATAGAGATAAGAAAGAACAGACATGTCGGTATAGGAACTTGCATTACAAATGTTACGTTCTTCTCTCACTGTAAGCAGAGATGTTTGTAGATGCCATGAAGACAACCTTAACAGCTCTAAATACTGATATGCATTTAAAAGCAAAAGTTTATATATAAATTAGATACTAGATAAAGACACCAACTTTGCGGTTCTGTATTGAAAGTATATTACAAAAACTATACTAAATGTATAGTGTATATATTTAGTATGAATACAAAATATAGAGCAATATCAGTGTTGTTTATTACGTGAGTGGTCTTCCCCATCCTTTGCAATGTAAGGCTGTGCGCTGCGTGCCATTTCAAACATACATTTATACACAGGGGAACTTGTCTAATTTAAATATTTGACAACAGTCTTTTTATTAGGCAAGAAGCTGCTGCTTGCTTTAATACATATTCTAAGCCTCATAAGCCTTGGTAATTCTTCAAAATTGTCCAATAAAATCAAGACATGTGGCTTAAAAACATGCATATTGCGTTTATGGGATGCTCCGCTGTGATTCCCTGTTTATATGTGCCTGTGCATGGCTGTAGCTGTGTGTGTGTGTGTGTGTGTGTGTGTGTGTGTGTGTGTTTGTGTGTGTGTGTGTGTGTGTGTGTGGTGTGTGTGTGTGTGTGTGTTTGTGTGTGTGTGTGTGTGTGTGTGTGTGTGTGTGTGTGTGTGTGTGTGTGTGTGTGTGTGTGTTTGTGTAAGAGGGGCACACATTAAAAATGAGCTCATACAGCTCGTGCACATGCCCGCTGCTCGGCTGTGACTTACACCATCATTTAATGAAGACCCTCCCCACAAACATAAAACAACTCCCTTAATTACATCCCATAATCCTCCCATGATCCACCCTCATAGATCCTATTATGAGTCTTAAAGCTCACACACAGGCATCACAAAGTTAAACATATATATATATATATATAGAAAATATAAACAATACATATATATCAACAGTAGAGAAGATGCATATCAATAGAGTATAAAGAATGAACAATACAATATTTACAGATTAAGTTAGAATTCTCTTTAATTGAACAAACTACTATGAATACAACATTGTATAAACATAGGATACTAAGTACATCAGTTGGCAAAGTAGTTACTCTTTGTTTTCATTCAAATCCTAAATGTAAATGTAGAGGTCTAGATGTGAGTACTATGTGAACATTGTTAAGGCTTATTGATGTCTGGGAACACCGTGAAATCTGGTCAAAAAAGGAACTATTGCATATAAATGATTGTATACTGTATATTTTGGTATAAAGTGTTTTGTGTATTGTGTGTACGTGTATCTGTATGTGTGTGGGGTTAGCGCTCACTTGGTGTGTGTGATGGGGCTGATGGAGTGTTAAGGAGGTCCAGTCCATCTTCAGTGTGTGTCCTGCTACAGCTGTCACAGTGTGTTGTAGTGCCCGCTGACAGGTGGACAGGTGGATGTTCAAGTGAGTATGTGAGGTAAAGTGAGAGTACAACGGTTGTTTGGAGCGAAAATCAAAATGAGAAAGTAATGGTATCAAACCAAAATCCTGTAAATGTGTCAGGAGTGCCACCGTGTTCTTCTCCATTGTGTGTGTGTGTGTGTGTGTGTGTGTGTGTGTGTGTGTGTGTGTGTGTGTGTGTGTGTGTGTGTGTGTGTGTGTGTGTGTGTGTGTGTGTGTGTGTGTGTGTGTGTGTGTGTGTGTGTGTGTGTGTGTGTGTGTGTGTGTGTGTGTGTGTGTGTGTGTGTGTTGCAGGAAGACAGCTGACAGAAAGGTAGCTGACAGATGATGAAAAGAAACATTACTCTCAGTAAAAAATGCCCTGCCGAGGACAGAAAGTGCCTCCGCGCAGTAAACCTGCAGAGAGGGGAACTGGAATGTATCCACACACACATGTATCTGTCTCAAGTTAACACTGATGAAGGGAAATGTGTTGAAAATAATTTAGAAATAACATTTTGTGTGAAAAGAGGAAGGAGAGAATTAGGCAGTCCCATCACTTTAGTTTACAGAGAAAAATAGGACACACAGGATTCAAGATGTTATCAAGTGCAATGATGCAAAGTGAAGCAATACATCATAAGGGAAACAAAGGAGAAGTATCCAAGAGAGGTTTCTTGCTGCAGAGAAAAAGCTGCACTTCACTGAGAAAAGGAGAGGAACGGCAGCGTTTCACAGATAAAGGAACATGTGTGTCAAGTCTTATGATGTAATGCTGTGAAATATGTGCTTTAAAAAGGTAAAAAGGACACAGGGTGAGGAAAAAGCACATGAACCTCTGCTAAAGGTTAGAGAGGCGCAACGGTAGCTAAATGCATTTAAATGTAAGTGCTATGACACAAAATGATGATGAAAAAATTAGAAAAGTATAAAAAATAAATAACAGATAAATATCAAGCATAGTTTACTTTGAAGACAAACCAAGGCCGTATGGAATAAAGTGAGTTCCTGAAAATAAGACCACCAAATATGGCCCTCTGAGAAAGAGTTATGAGTTGGGAGATGTGCTAATGTTGCATTCCCTAAAATCATTTAAATGAATGTGCCATGAAATAGGTCATTAATGAGGATGCATTGGCCATTCATGGAGACAGACGGAGGAGAAGGACGCTGCCTTCACACAGCGACATCACACAGTAACAGACCTGCATGGTGAGGGTGGGAAAAACAGGTGATAACGTTTTTTAAAAGAACATGAATAACGTATTGCTGCGGATTCTTGTTATGTGTTTTTAAAATGTCAAAGATAGTATTATATTTTATTCCACTGTTATATATTCAACTACTATTATTATTTTTCATTCTGCTTTCATTTGATCTTATTCTATTTTACATGCATATAGTTTTTTTTTCTGCATTTTACTTGCACCATTGTGTCACTTGCACTATTCGTTTGCATTATTTTAATAATATTTATTCTCGCACTAGTTTTCTTTATTTTGATGTCTTGAGCACATTGCATGTTGCACTGTTGGAGGAGCCTGGGACTATGCTGTAGTAATTGTGCTAATGACAATATTCTTTGAATCTTCAGTTGAGTCTTGTATAAAGTCAGCTTTGTTATATTGAAAAATACACATCATCTACAATTGAAATGCTGACTCAATCTGTGTCATCTGTTTAGCATATTAGGATTAAAAAAGGTCAGCTGCAGAGAATTGAACACAGTGAGTTTGGGAGTGTCCCCAGGAGGAGAGAGGCTGAAGAAGGACAGCACCACACCCAACATCTTACTACATCTTTAACCAACTCATGAAGCTCATATTAGCTTGACTAGCTTCTGTAGCTAACTACATCTGAACACATGTGCACTAAAACATATAACTACATATTATAACATCATTTAAATACATCAAAAAGCACAACGGAACGATGAGACCCGAATGGATGAGTTTTATTATGTTTTTCCCTTATTTCACTTTTTATTAGACCCTAGAGAGACCATTCACACATGCTGTTTTCCAAAGTGAATGAAGCTTTTCTACCAACTTTGATTTGGTATTTACTTACAAATCCAACAATAAGCAGCTACTTCAATTGGATGACATCTCTGTTTCCTCTGTGTTTTAATCATCCAGCCCGGTCTGCTGCCAGGTCAATTATGGAAGTGAATGTTTTCCTGGAATGACATGTTTACATCACCACAGTGTGTTCTCACCTGGATAACCGATTAGCGTGTGCTTCCAGCCTGTACAGTGAACCATGAGTGTGTTCTTTTTCCTCCCGGCCTTCCTGTGGAGCCAGCATTAAAGTTTACCAGTTAAACGGCCTCCTTTTGCTGCTGTCCAACCTGCGTTTTGTGGTGAGTAATCACCTTCCCACCTGCAGACGGCTGCGCTGTATGGAGAGGGGTGTGAGTGTGTGTTTGTTCTCAGCCTGCATATGTGTGTGTGCGTGTGTATGTGCATGTGTGCGTGTGTATGTGTGTGTGTGCATGTGTGTGCGCGCGTGTGTGTGTGCGCGTGTGTGTGTGTTTGTGTGCGTGTGTGCGTATGTGTGTTTGTGTGCGTATGTGTGCGCGTGCGTGTGTGCGCGTGTGTGTGTGCGTATGTGTGTTTGTGTGTGTGTGCGCGTGCATGTGTGTGATTTATGAGTACATAGCTCAAAATGGTCTCTGTTTCTCTACCTCAGTGGCTGCCTGTTGCCCACGCTGCTGCACTCAGTCTTTAACCCAGATGCCCAGCGTTGTCATGCTGCAGGAACAAAAAGGGTTTTGTGGTAATACAATGCTGCGGTATTCTCGATGTTCTGTTGAATTACATGAAAGTGTATTCAACATTTTAAAATATATATAGAAGAGTTAAATGCAACCAATTGGCTTCAAAACTTCTGTAGAGTTTTTCTTGATTTGAATTTTTCGTTAATATCTGTATTGTACATCACTTTGTCACTCTGGTTACAAGTAATGTTGATTATACAATATACAATAATCCTACTCACTGCCTTTTCAAATGTCTAAATGTGGTGTTATCATGCATGTGTAAAATGAAGTATAATTAGTGAACTAAGGATATGGATGAGGAACAATATGCTATTTGAATCTCTGATGTGATCATATTGTCTTCAGTAATGATATCAACACTGCTGACTGGATGGAACTGATGATTAACTTCATTATTAATTCATCTGCTGATTATTGTTCTCGATTATTTCATTTCTCTTTAGGTATATAACAATAATATGTAAGAAAATTGTAAAAAAGAAAAAAAAGAAAAGGACATTTCCCCAAAGCCTGGTGAAGATCTAAATAATAAACATTTTGTCTGACCCACATTCCAAATGTAGTACACAATCAAGCAATACTACGACACAGAAAAGCAGCACAATTTTACAATTGAAATGATGGAACTAGCATATATTTCCTCTTGAAATGTTGTATTGTAGCCGTGGACTCATCCATTAATATACATATTAGTAAAGCAAATAGACGGACAGCAGATCTTCTGGCCTCTTCCTGTTTGCCTCGTTGTGTTGATCAGGATCGTCTCCACAGATGTGCTTTAAACAAGCACACACTTCTAAAGTTGTTAAACCGCTCTTTTCACCAGCGGTAAAGAGGAATATGTGTGATGACAGGACGTGATGTGCTGTGACAGTGCTGTCGTGGAAGGTGTTGGTTGAGAGTGTTACCCGACAGGAAGTGTAAATAAGACACACAACTGTGAAACAAGCGTCATTATCCACTGAGGATATTTAATGCATGTTCAACCACTCCCACCATTGTTTTACCAGTGATGGTAGGAGTTGTGAGAATAACTGTTGTTTAAAATCTCCTAAATTGTAAACAGACTCATTTCATATATTTTAGCACAGTGAAAAGTTTGTGATAATCCCTATTTCGAAGTGACTACACGTTTAACACAATCCTATTCGCTGCCATGGCCCGGACAGGGACATGCATTACTTTGTCTGCGGGGTCTGACATTTCACACAGTTGGCTCATTTTTTGGTGCTTTGTGAAAGAAGTGTTGTTTTTTTAGGTGGGACATAACACCTGCACTGACATGTCTCACCTGTGAACTGATACTCTTAAAGCTGAAGAAAACACTCGTCTGAGCTTTAATTAACATCCAGCTGAGTTGTCACATTCTTTGTCCTTCAATTATCATATGAAGATTTGTGAATATTCCCCTTTACAACTGTTATTCAAACCTGATAATGATTTATGATACCACATTGTTACCTTAAATAAGGAGTATAAATAGCACATCTTTTTGTAAAAAGCTTTGGTGTTTTCTCCTTAGCCAGTTTTCTTTTTTCAAGCTGCATTATAAGCCCCTATGTGATCCATACCCATTATACGTAACATTTACATGCAGGGTAAAAATGAAAATGTAATTGTTGGAGAATCTTTGACGGCCCTAATTACATGAAGGTATCACACGTGCATTGTTGGCAAAGCCATGAGCAGAGGAGGCATTTGGGAGTGAGGAGGGTTGAAATGCAAAAGGATTACGACAAACTGTTGCAAGTCTTTTTCAGGGATTAGCCAGGCTTAAAGTCATGAGAAAACCCAAGGGTGTCTTCTCCTGGTCTGTGTGCCTACTGCCTACTGTTCACACAACACAGGTGCATGCTCACACAAATATACAGTGTTTGCCGTGCAAATAAATAATTACTTTCACGTAGGTTGTGGTGTGCAGATCCACCGACCATCCTTCTCACACAAGCACCCGTATGTGATCTAATCAAATCCCACTGTGTGTGTGTGTGTGTGTGTGTGTGTGTGTGTGTGTGTGTGTGTGTGTGTGTGTGTGTGTGTGTGTGTGAGGCTGCCTGTGTTATTGAGGTCTGCACAACACTGTCTCCAACAGGCTTAATCTGCCAGATGACCCAGGGGTCAAACCCATTCTCCCGGACGTGTCCCTTATTGTCGCAGGCCATTTAGAGGCTCATCCACATTCAAGCCCAGTTAAAGCGTGAAGGATCTGAGTGCTATCAGACAGTGTGGCCATCACATCACGTCTGCCTCAGTGAGCCTGACAGGGAGGGAGAGGTTGCACACAGAGAGAGAGAGACAGCCTGACAGCTGTCACAAATGACAGGTGGGGGTACAGACAGGTAGACGGACAGACAGGTCTGACTAATGGACAGCCTCACAGGAAGAAACAAAGATGCACAGATATAACCACACTGCAAAAAATGCGGCTCCAAAAACAAGTCAAAAATAATTAAACAAGGTGTTTACGCTTGTAAGAAGTAAAACAATCTGCCAATCGAACAAGTGAAAATGTGCTTCTTAAGTTTTCTCGAAATAAGATCTTGTGATTTGCTGGGAAAAGGTATTATGAATTATATTTGACCAGAATCAAGAAATGTTGTGTTACAAAATAAGCTAGAAATGCTCCAAAGTGTTCTGTTTTTCGATGTTCCAATAAAAATGTTTAAAAAACATTTCATCTGAGATACAACTCAAAATACGATGTTTTAAGTCCTAGACCTAACAAAATACTTAAGATACATTGTCTTAAATATCTATATCCCACTGTATTGTTACTTCTTGGGGTTTAAGGTCTTATATCAAGTGTTAAGATATATTCTGACTAGATATTTCAAGTTTTGTAGTGCAAAGGCAGGCCGTATACATGACATACACGACACACACACGACACACACACGACACACACACATGACACACACACGACACACGACACACACACATGACACACACATGACACACGACACACACACGACACACACACGACACACATATGACACACACACATGATACACACATGAGACACACATGACACACACACGACACACACACGACACACACACACATGACACACACACGACACACACACGACACACACACATGACACACACACATGACACACACATGACACACACATGATACACACATGACACACACACACGACACCATGGGCGTCGCCTGGGGTAGGCATCCGGGGCTTTAGCCCCGGATGTTTTTTCTTTAGCCCCGGACAAATTCTCCCTCAATAATATAATACATTAACCGTACTTTACCTAGAGGACGGCAGAATTGTAATTTCCCGTGTTCAGTGAATGCAACAGAGCCACCAGACCAATCAGAGAGTTGCATGGAAATAAACATGTTTTATTGGCTGACAGGTACGTACCTCTCCTCTGTGACAGTGTTTAAACTTTAAACTGTCAGCTGCGGACGCTGAGTGTTGTGCACCGTCAAAAGTGTTAATAATCATGTTTCATATTTATGTGTTATTATTGCTCACTTCCTGTTTTGTTTGTTTCACGCCTCATTTCAGGTCCCTTGACTCACTTCCCTCATCAGTATCAGCCCCGCCCCTGATTGTGTTCACCTGTGTATGGTTGTTGAGTGTTTAAAGTCCCCAGTCTCCCAGCATTCAGTGTCAGTTCGTTTTTGTCCTGTCCTCATGCCAGAGTTCTGCTCTTCAGCGTTTGCATTTTTTGATTCAAGCCTATCTTTGCTCCTGAAACTTATTATAAGTTTAGTTCCTCACGTTGTGAGCGATTTTCTGTTGTACCTTGTTCAAGCCTTTTTGTCATCTCGGCTAGAGATTTGATAGTTACCTTTTTTGTTGTTCAATGCTGTATTTGGAAAATAAAGTATCTTACAAATACTTTACCTCTGTTTCCCGGGTCGTGCAATTGGGTCCGTCATCCTAAGTGTCGGACCCAGCCGACCCAAGAACGCTTCACGCGGCCCTGTCAGCTCAAGACGTGAGGATTTATCACCATGAGGAACAGCTGGGCATAGCTGCCCAGGAAAGGAAAGAGCTGGAAGGACGCCAGGCAGATTATCAAGAAAACATCTTTACACAGATGCAACAACTGGTTGCCCAAATGAATCATTTTTTCACTCACCAACAGACTGTTCTTCCGGTGACGTCATCCACAGCTGAGAGGTTGCCTGTCAATACTCCAGCTGACACAGTTTACCCAAATCAGGCTGTTTCTTCCCCTTTACGGCTGGCTCTTCCGGAGAGATTTTCCGGAGACTCCTCAAATTGCAGAGCCTTTCTGGTACAGTGCGATCTGCATTTTCAACACAACCCAGGAGCTTTTTCATCTGACCATGGTAAAGTGGCGTTTATCGTGTCTCACTTAACGGGAAGAGCTGCAGCCTGGGCTACTGCAGAATGGTCTAGAGACACCGAACTATGTTACTCATTGGCCGATTTCATAGAGACTATGAGTCGCATGTTTGACCACTCATCACCTGCTACAGAGGCCAGCAGAAGACTGTTTCAAATACGTCAGCTCAACCGTCAGGTGATTGATTATGCCATCGAGTTTCGTGCAGCAGATGGAATGTTCCGGCTCTTCGTGACGCCTTCATGACGGGACTTTCAAACCGATAAAGGACCAGCTGGCTCCACTGGAGACACCCCGGGATCTGGAATCCCTCATCGCTGTGGCCATCCGGATCGATAACCGTCTTCGGGAAAGAGAGAGGGAGCGTTGACGCAACAGAGATGTTGTTCCCAGCTTCCAGGATTCGTCTCGGAGGGTCGCGCCGCCAGCTGAGGATTTCCAGCCCATGTTATCGGACCGTCGGAAGACTACACTTCCGAATGACACCGGTGAACCCATGCAGCTGGGAAGAACCAGGCTTTCTCTGGAGGAGTGGCAGCGCCGTCTACGGGAGGGTTGTTTTTCTACTGCGGCCAGCTGGATCATCAACTCTCTTCATGCCCGGGAAAAGATCGAGCTCACCAGTCAAAAGGAGGGCGCTGGTGATCAAGTTTCCCGTAGACTTCCCTCCTCGACCTGTTACTCAGGTAAACATTTTTATTAACAATCAGGCCATTGACCAGGGTGTATTTAATAGACTCAGGGGCTGACGAAAGCCTTATGGACTGGGGCCTAGTCAATCAACTAGAAATAAAGACTGTTCTGCTATCTCAGCCTGTTAATGCCAGTGCCTTAGACGGCCGCTTGCTGTTCACAGTTACCCATTGCACTGAGCCCATTCAGATTACTGTGAATAAGGACCATACAGAGAGCATGCAATTTCATATTTTCGAGTCGGCTCAGCACCCGATTATTTTGGGGTTTCCATGGCTGAAGACTCACAATCCTCACATTGACTGGCATTCAGGGAGAATTAAGGAATGGGGAGAGGATTGTATTGGCAGCTGTAAACTTTCACAACATGTTAATGCAACAACATTATTGATCACCCTGACTATCCTGATCTACAGAAGGTACCTCCCTGTTACCATGATTTAAAGGAAGCGTTTAAGGCGAGACACCCCAGGTGAATAGGGTAATTTTTTTAACTTAAAGGTATCAGCTAGAAATTTCTCCAGTTAATTACTTACAATAAGGCAATTGTCTTTTGTATTACAAGTTTTCTGAAATAGCATGTTTAAATATGCAAATTATCCATTATCTCATTAAATATGCACATATTTTAACACATTTCAGGAATCGAAATCTGAACTTTGGATAAAGCCAGGTTCAAAATTCTTGTTTCATTTTGTAGTCATATTAGTATCTAAGGCTTTTACAGAAGGGATATTGGATATCTCTTTTTATCACTCCATAAATCAGAAAATACTGTCAACAGCCCTAAAATATCCATTTTCGCCATGTTTTTAGGTATACAATGTTGTATAATTCAGGCTATGAATGATATATGAACAAACCCTTCTGTAAAAGCCTTCATAATATTGATAGGAATATAACTGGAAGGATTGGTGTATCTACGTGCTACTGAAGTTGAAATTTCGAACTCAGAGTAGGAGAAAAAACTCATTTTGAGAAAACGACCTTTAAAGATTGCAGTGAGGCGCTAGCTAAACCCTCCTGTTCTTTGGATGATAGCTTGCGCATCGACGCACTCCGTGAAGGTATTTCATGTTCGGGGTCATTTGTTTTTTGTATAACCTTGCTTCGTGCAAGTGACAATTGTTGTCGTCTTCTCTGTGAACGTTTTTTTCGCCGTTCTTTTGCTATTTTGAGATTTCAATTTCGAGCGGAAAGCTAACCAGGAAGTGTTTTAGCACACCACGTGACGCATCTGAACGAATCACGTTGTCAGAAATTGACACCAGCCAATGAGATTTCGTTTCTTGGTTTAAGACCCCTTTGTGCTTTCACGATTGGTTGCTGATACAAAGGAAATGACCATATTTGGATCCGATGAGATTGTGCAGGAGAGACACAGCTTTCCAGCGATATCTCTGTTGACATGGTGCACACAGCGGCCGCGGTACTTTATGTTACGTTAGAATGCTAACTTTTGGAGAAATCTACAGACGCAAATAGACAAACTATAGTAAAATAAACACTTAAATGTGTATTTTGTACGTTTTCCTTCCAAAAGCCTGAAAGAAAACATGTTATAGAATCAAAATAGCACAATCTCAAAATTGACCAGTACTTGAAAAACGATGTTTTTGCCTGCCGTGTCTCGCCTTAACAAGTCCAAAGCCCTGTCGCTACCTCCTCACCGAGATTTTGACTGTCCCATTGATCTCTTACCGGGAGCCCCCATTCCCAAGGGGAGACTTTACTCGATTTCGAGACCTGAGAGAGCAGCAATGGACGAATACATCTCCTCTTCACTCAAATCAGGGATTATCCGTCCTTCATCTTCTCCAGCCGGAGCGGGATTTTTCTTTGTGGGAAAGAAAGACGGGTCTCTGAGACCTTGCATAGACTACAGTCCACTAAATGACATTACGGTGAAGAACCGCTATCCTCTGCCACTCATGTCATCTGCTTCAAACTGCCAAGATATTCACCAAGCTAGATTTAAAAAGTGCATATCACTTGGTTAGAATAAGAAAAGGGGATGAGTGGAAGACCGGATTCAACACTCAGAGTGGTCACTATGAGTACCTAGTAATGCCTTTTGGACTATGCAATGCACCGGCTGTGTTTCAAGCTTTTGTAAATGAGGTTTTGCGGGAATTTTTGAATATTTCAGTGTTTGTATCTGGATGATATTCTGATTTTCTCCCCAGACGCTAAATCTCATGTTAACCATGTCCGCCAGGTTTTGCAGAAACTGCTTGAGAATCAGCTATATGTCAAGGCAGAGAAATGTGAGTTCCACACAGAAGGTGTCTTTCTTAGGACACATAATCTCACCTAATCATATCCAAATGGATCCTGCTAAAATCGGTGCAGTGGCCCACACCTGACTCCAGGAAGAAGGTTCAGCAGTTTCTAGGATTTGCTAACTTCTATAGGAAGGTTATTAGGAATTTCAGTTCTGTTGCTGCCCCTCTGCATGTTCTGACTTCTAAGGTCCCTTTCAAGTGGACTCCCCAGGCGGACATCGCTTTCCAGCTCCTCAGAGAGAGATTCACATCAGCTCCCATACTCACCATTCCAGATCCCCAGTGCCAGTTTATGGTCGAGGTTGATTCTTCCAATGAGATAATTGGAGGAGTACTGTCTCAACGTTCTGTAGAAGACAACAAGATGCATCCATGTGTTTACCTGTCGCGGAAATTGACAACAGCAGAGCGGAATTATGATGTGGGAAACAAGGAACTGTTAGCTGTAAAAGCTGCCCTCGAGGAATGGAGACACTGGCTAGAGGAGGCAGAGCAGCCGTTTTTAGTCTGGACGGATCACAAAAATCTGTTATATATGTGTGTGTATGTATATGTGTGTGTGTATATATATGTGTGTATATGTATGTATATATGAAAGGCTAAGTGTCTCAACTCCTGTCAGGCCAGGTGGACACTATTTTTTGGTAGGTTCAACTTCACACTCTCTTTTCGTCCCGGGTCTCAGAATCAAAAACCTGATGCTTTGTCTCGTCTTTACGATCCAGAACCACTTGCCGTAGAGCCCAAGACCATACTTCCACTTAACCGTGTGATCGGAGCCTTTTCCTGGCAGGTGGAGTCGGACGTTAAAAAGGCGAATGTCATGAATCCAGCACCTAGCGAGTGTCCCAACAATCTGCTGTTTGTTCCTGAGGCTCTTCGCTCCAAGGTCATCCACTGGGCTCACGCATCTGTGCTTTCGTGCCATCCGGGAGTGACAAGGACAATGTTCAGGTTAACAACGTTTCTGGTGGCCAGCCATGAGGAAGGATGTGGCGGAGTATGTAGCGGCTTGTCCGGTGTGTGCGTGTAATAAGACCTCGTCTCAAGTCAAGATGGGCTTGCTGCAGCCGCTGCGGATTCCCCAACGTCCTTGGTCACATCTCAATGGATTTTGTGACAGGATTTCCTTCATCCAGAGGCAAGACTACGGTTCTAACAGTGTTGGATTGATTTTCAAAGATGGCTCACTTCATCCCATTGACCAAGCTTCCCTCTGCCAAAGTCACCGCAGAGGTCATGATGAATCACGTATTCAGGATCCATGGATTCCCTGATGACATTGTTTCCGACAGGGGTCCACAATTCATTTCCGTTTTCTGGAAGGAGTTTTGTCGACTCATAGGTGCCACCGTCAGCTTGTAATCAGGATATCACCCTCAGTCAAATGGACAGTCAGAGCGTCTGAACTAGAGACTACGCTACGTTGTCTCGTCTCCCGGAACCAGACCACCTGGAGTGACCACCTCACATGGGTCGAGTTTGCCCACAATACTCTTCCTACGGCAGCCACAGGTCTCTCTCCATTCCATTGTGTCAATGGTTTCCAGCCTCCGCTTTTCTCTAACAACGAGGAAGAGGTGATGGTTCCATCGGCTCATGCCATGATCAGACACTGTCGCCGAGTTTGGGCTGGTGCTCGTCAGTCTCTTCTCCGAAGTTCAGCTCGGATGAAGGCTTTTGCAGACGTCCATCGCAGGGTCGCTCCCTCCTACAGACCAGGCCAAAAGGTTTGGCTTTCCACTAAGGACTTACCACTCCATGTCGCCTCAAAGAAACTGGCGCCGAGATTTGTGGGTCCTTTCCCGGTGTCCAGAGTCATCAACCCGGTGTCTGTACGCTTGCAACTATGAGTGCATCCGACGTTTCACGTCAGTAAGATCAAGCCAGTGTGTGAGAGCACACTTGTTCCTGCCTCCAAGCCCCCTCCACCGCCCCAGTGCTTTGAAGGGGGTGAGGTTTACAAGGTCCGTAAGCTGCTGGAGGTCAGTAATAGGGGGAGGGGGAAGCAATTCCTGGTAGACTGGGAGGGTTACGGTCCTGAGGCTATAAGCTGGGTAGCTGCTTCATTTATCGTGGACAAGACTCTTATCCACGATTTGTACAATCAGCCTGGGCCATCAGGAGTCGGCCCTAGAGGGGGGGGGGTACTGTTGTGCACTGACAGAAATGCTAGAGAGGTTCATTTTATGTTTGTTTTCTTACTCAACATTTATCTCTCATTCCAGGCTTCCTGATTGTTTTCACCTGGCATCCTTTCTGTGTCTCCTGTGCTAATCAGCGTCAGTCCCGCCCCTGATTGTTCACACCTGTTTTTCATTGTCATGTGGTTACATTTCCCTGTCTCCCAGTGTTCCTCGTCAGTTCCTATTGTCTCTTGCTATGGTCAGGTCTATGCTCCTTGAAAAAGTTTGATTCCTCACTACGTGAGCGCTGTCAGTTTTTGTTCTCTATTTTTGTCATCTCGGCTAGAGATTTGATACCTTTTTTTGTTGTTCAATGCTGTATTTGGAAAATAAAGTATCTTACAAATACTTTACCTCTGTCTCCCGGGTCGTGCATTTGGGTCCTACATCCTAAGTGTCTGAGTTCGTAACACAACTAGCGATTGGTCAAAATGATTAAAAAAACAGACGCGTACCATTTTCAGAGCGACTAATTCAGAACTGTGGAATTACAGGGTCTGCCTCTCAGAAATGGTGTCTTTTTCGGCTCTTGCCTTTTTTTTTTAATGGGACACCGTGTTCCCCCTAATTGCAATTATTGGGATGTGTTCCTGATCTTAGGCTTTGACACCTCCGAGACGGCCTATAAAAATATGGACCATTGTAAGTTCCTAAAAAATATTATGTTACCTGTACACAGACACTTGAAGCAACTTTGATAAAATTGCCATTTAAACCACTGAATAATAACACAATCTGTAAAGTAAGCTGTCCTTTTGCATTTCAGTGAGTTCTACAACTATTCACTGACGTGACTAAGTCAATGTGGAAATGTACATTAAGAAACCTTTTATTGGTTAGCTTGAGGAATAGATATCGAACGTCACTGTTCACAACAGAACTAGTTTCACTTTCAATTGTCCAGTATGTGTAGTGTTGGAAACGTTTAGACTGTTTACCCGCTGTGTGAAGACTTATATCATCCGTTTAGGTGAGGTCATCTGCATATCAAAGCTCCTTTTTCAATTATGTAGTTTTTAGCTTGCTTTGTTCTAAAAGGATGTTCAACCGTTTCCATTGGTACTGTAATTGTGTTTCATTTATCCCCAAGGTGAACATTAGAACCACTTGGTGACGGTTACAATACACCAAATCATTTTAGGGAACACCTGCTCACACATTTTAGGAGTCACCTTGAAACCTTTTTCATTAATAATGTGTGCACAATCTGAAGAGTAACAAGCTTCAGATTTCACTCTTTCACTTTCATTTTTTTTTTTTAAATGTCATGTTATTTTTGTGTCACAATCCTTAACTTTGTGCAATATTTCGTGACTTGCTCAAAGCACTTAATAGAAAGTTGATGTAGTCTTGGACTGTCGTCGTTTTCTACTGACGTTTGTTACTGCTTAGTTTTTTCAGCAGTTTTACTTGGCATTGCATAATTCATGCAAGTACATTTGTTTTAGGGGCAGTCTGAATAAACTGCGATCCGCCTTCATTTATATATTCAACTGTTTGACTGGATTTGTTTTCTTGGTTTTAAGGGCACTAAGTTGAAGTCCATTTAATGTCTTCTAACATTGGATCATTTCAATAAAAACATGGTGGCTTTTCAGAATTGAAACAAATCTGTCTAGAACTTTATTTCAAATGTGTTGTAAGTGGTTTTCTTGACAAAGTATGTACAGTTGGACTTGCATTGTATTTCCTGTTTCTGGAATTACAGGGTCTGCCTCTCAGAAATGGTGTCTTTTTCTGCTCTTGCCTTTTTTTAATGGGACAGTGTTCCCCCAATTGCAATTATTGGGATGTGTTCCTGATCTGCCGTGACATAGTTGACATTGTAATTGCCCCAAAAGTAAAAAGGGAAAGTCTATCTATGTTAAACTTACTTGTTTGTGAATTTCTTACAAAACTTAAGGATGTTTTTGGTGATGTCATCACTCCGAAATGCCACATTACGCAAGACTTATAGCCATGATGTGAGGGTGTCATACTGATATTCTGTACACACTGTGAAGACCACCGAGACAAATGTAACATTTGTGATATTGGGCTATATAAATAAACTGATTGAATGATCAGAGGGTGTTTTTCTTCTTCTGACAGCTCAGCCAATGAATGACGACCTCCAACACGAAGAAGACCATCTTTATCCACAAATGGATTGAGCTTCTAAAGTGTGTTTTGCTTGAATCAAGTCTGTCCGTCTTCAATACATTTGAATTCCTCTTTGAAGGTCTTATGCTGGACAGAGCGGATGATCAAAACCTTGGCTTGTGAGAGTTCACTTATGCTGATTGTTTCTCCTAAACATTCCCATCCTTTCTTGCTTAGTCAGCCTTGCTTTTGAAGGAAGCGGCAACATGAATGAGTCTGGCTATGATCTGACAAAGCTTTTGCCGGCTTGAGCATCGCTCAAAGTGTTGAGAGCTCAACATGAACTCTGATACCTTGGTTGCCAGTGTAGACACTTCAGGACGTATCTCGTTGTCGGCTTCAGGCTCTATAGAGAGGCGAAGTCACGCCCATCTACTTCCGGTCCATGGGACCCCAGAAGCGAAAAATTATACATTGAATTCAATGGAGAGAGAAAACGTATCTTTTGATCCCTTTTGAATTGTGCCACGAACTACACATATGTTTGTCAATCTTAAACAATCATTTCCATGTCAAAAGTCACATTTTGTCGTAAAACTGTTGAAATATAAGACTATTAAAAAATACGCGACTACAAATCCCATTCTGGGTCGCGTAAGTGATGTCACAGGCGATAATGCTCCAAGTGGTTGCGACTCATTAAAGCAAAGAAGAAGATGTCATAACTGATTTATTCCCTTCAATAAATATAAGAGATTGCTCAAATAAATTCACTTTTACAAGATGCCTGTGTGCTTTGTACCAGGTTGTAATCACAAAAGTGATCATACCACTTGCTCGTTCTATCGCTTCCCGTCTGATGAAAGGACCAGGAGTCGCTGGATCAGACATGTCAGGTAATATCATAGGTAATATACATGTTGTGCATGGAACATAGTCAAGTTAGCTACCTAGCTAGTAGCGATGAGTTGCGAGCACGTTACTTAGCCTTGTCATTTTTAGTAGCCTTACCATGAAGTTATTATTTTATTACATGAAGTAAACCAAAATGTTAAACAGTAAGAGTAGTCATGATGGTAAGTATTTCGTGAAACATTTGAAGAGTAGCCTACTGCGCCCTCCACCGGGTGCTAAGGAAGCAGTTCAGGGAGAGTCGAAGGCAGGCAGGGAGCTTTGCATGACATTCTTCTGGACGTGTTTCATTGTGATGATAGTGAGGGTGAGTCAATCTGTTTGTTGGAAAGACAGTAGTTGTGTGCTTACTGAGATAAAATTATTAGAAGAAATAATTATTCAAAGTGTTGTTAGACCTTTTTCCTCTTATTTTCTTTATCTCACCTGTAACTGCTGAGACGTTGAGGAACATGCACACTGACCTGCTCTGGCAACCTGATTTCCACTGTACGTAATAGTATTTGGTTATGGTATATTATTTATATACATCAAAGGCACAATGCACCCCCCAGAGACACACATGTATTGTGTGATATTTTGCATAGGTCATGTGAAATCATCTTTACACACTAGAAAACTGTAGGAGCGGCAACTTGTTTTGAAAATTGAATTTTTAATATCCGATAAAGTCGATCTGTTTTCTTTATTCTTCTCTCTTCCCAGCTCCATCCATCACCGGTCTCTGTTCTTGCAGGTCCTGCTTGCTAATCAATGCTTTATTTTTTTACACAATTACAAATAAAGTCAATGTATTGTATGACATGAAGTTGTGCTTCATTCTGAGTCAATAATAAATTAATTCTGCCTTCAACTGCAAAATGATTGTGGACTGCACCGACATCCTTGTAGCTGCCCCCCAGTAAGATGAACCAAGCAAAGTTGACGTGAAGAATTTGTGAAATATTGGTAATTATTTGGAAAAAATGACTGACGATGCAGAAAACTTTTTTTATTTAGGAACAGTGGTCAGGTGAAGCATTTATCCCTACATATGTGTCACACTTAAAAGGCCAAACACACTGTTTGGCCTTTTAAGAGCTCTGTCTTACTTCCTCACTCTTGGTCCTCTTCTACCTGGAAATAAAGACAACTAAAACACACACAAGCTGAATGTTACAAGTGCTTCACAAGATAAATACAAGAGTGCAGACTGTTTAAACTATGGGTAGGGGGGCTATTTGGCAGGTTTAAATGATTGTTAGTAATAAATGATATAATGTTCTCATTGTTGACGAGCAGACAGGGAGCCAGATGAGAAAAGCAGAATATGCAGCTGCCATTTTCCTCATGGAAAAGAGAAAGGGCCAACTGTATTTGAGTGGACCAAAGAGAAAGGGAGCTTAGCGGTTAATCAGTCCAGCGACCACAGCTACAGCAAAGGGCCAGAGTCTGCAGAAACCAGAGATGTTCACAAGTCTTTTTTTGCGAGTCCAAGTCAAGTCTCAAGTCTTTGTGGGGTGAGACTTGATCAAGTCTTTGGTCACGAGTCCAAGTCAAGTCTCAACTCTCTAAAAGTCTCATGTCTCTTCTGGTTGTAATAAGCCTTCTATTGTCTGCTGCTATCCAGTCTGTTAAGAATACTGCACAGCTATATCTAATCAATTCAAAGCATTTACTGTATTATTATCACTCCTATATCTATTAGCATACAGTATCAGTACTGATTAGTTGTTTGTTATATGATCACTTTAAACAGGCTATTGCAATGCAATATGAGGAAAAACATCACACTTTAGCTAAATGCAAACAACTTATAAGCAAAACACTTCAGAATCAGTATCACAAATACTTTATTAATCCCCCGCAGGGAAACTGTGTTAAAAGTACTTAAAAGTAAACATTTGTTCTGTGCCATTTGCAACTAAAAAACTATTGCTGCAATATTATCTGAAATATACTGAACTGGTGATATTAAAACATGACCTGTTCCAAAAGAGATATACACCATTTACCAGCCAAATGCTGGTAAATCATCGTTGTTCGAAGTTTTTATAGTTGAACCTAATTACAAGCGGTACAGCTGCAGGTGTGCCGCCGGTCGCCATGGTGTTACCATGATGTTAATGTTAAAGGTGGGGTAGGTAAGTTTGAGAAACCGGCTCGAGATACACTTTTTGTTATATTCCATGGAATGCTCTTAACATCCCGATAGCAATGAATATCTTAAGTGCTTTGACAAAAAATCCATAAAAAAATGTCATCTGTGGAAGCCGTGGCGCTGTAAAAAGCACGACCAATCATCTGAGCCGGGCCGGCTAAAATAACTGGATAGCCTACCTGCCTGTCAGCCTCCCATCGGGGCACAAACCTATCTCGTGCCCTCATTGGTCATGTGCGCGTTCGTGTGTGTTGGAGGAGGGGCTCTGTAAGGAAGTGGCAGATTTTCTCCGGTTGTGTATTTTCAAATTCTAGCGATCTCGAGCCGGTTTCTCAAACTTACCTACCCCACCTTTAATACGCCAAAAATAGAAAACACAATGATTGTTCACGAGTCCCAAAACACGAGTCCAAGTCGAGTCCGAAGTCTTTTGAGCAGGAGTCCAAGTCAAGTCTGAAGTCTCTGTGTGTGCGACTTAAGTGCGACTCGAGTCCCCATCTCTGGCAGAAACTGACCCCGAATTCTCCAGCGTGCAGTCCGCAGACACCGAACCTGGACCCTCCAGTGTGCAGTCCAGTTGTACCGCAGACCTGGCAGGGGATACTTGGATGCGAATGGCCAAATATTCAGCAGCAGGCTTACCTGATGATGTCATCCGTATGGAAACAGGGCTTCCTGATCAGGCCATGTTTAAAAGGGTGGCGGGGTTGGTGGAGCGCTTTCAGGGCTCCATTGTGTATTACACTGGATGGAAAGTGGAGGGCATCCTACTGGCAGACCAGGTCTTCATGGCCATGATGAAGATCCGGCAGAATTATCCTCACCTGCACCTTGCACAGCTGTTCCACTGCAGTACCGCAACAGTGGGTAATGTGGTGAACACCATGGTCCATCTGCTCCACAGGTTGCTGTTCGAAAAAATGATGTCCACTGTGCCCAGTAGGCAAAAAAAAAAAAAAACAGCATGCCTGCTGCTTTCCAGTCCTCTGCCTTCAACTGCAGAATGATTGTAGACTGCACCGACATCCACGTGGCCGCCCCAAGTCAGATGGACCAAGCCAAACTGACGTACTCCACCTACAGAGGGATGCACTCCTTCAAAGTGCTCATCTCTGTGGCCCCAAATGGAGTCATCAACTTCTGCAGCCAACTCTTCCCGGGCTCTGTGTCTGATAAGGCCATTATGCAGCATTCAGGCATTCTGGAACATTTAGTGGCTGGCGACTTTATCCTGGCAGACAAGGGCTTTTTAATTTCAGATATTGTGCCTGCGGGTGTGATTGTGAACATTCCCCCTTTCCTGAACAAGGGTAAGTTCACAGAGAGTGAGGTGAGAGCTACCAGGGAAATAGCCAAGAACAGGATCCAAGTGGAGATTGCAAATGCCAGAATAAAGGAGTTCAGGATTCTGGACCTGATTCCTTGCCACCTCAGGAACACTTCAAATGTGATGGTACAGCTTTGCTGTGCCTTGGTGAACCTGCAAAATCCCCTGATAAAGGAAGTAGCCAGCACCCTCACCGTTGACTAAGCCAGGGGTTCCCAAACCTTTCAGCCTGCGATCCCCGGGGGGAGGGGGGAACATCCAGCTGGCCCGCTGCATCCGCGGAGAGGGCTTAAACTGCTGAGACCAGCCCAAAGTCACACAACGGCTCTTTTAAGAGCCACCAACACCTTTTTTAAAGAGTTACAATCCTAAGTTATTATAATGATTACACTGGTTCATATTTTACTCAGTTTACTGAACTGTGATGCATGAAACCAGAAGGGGAATTGTTGAGGTTTACTGAAGTTACAAAGACATTAATAGATATGAGTATAACAGGTCAGTGTAAAAACAAGCTTCTGTCAGTCATGAATCATTCAAACTATTTATATAACCATGTAATACAGTTATGTAGTAGTTCAGTAAAAGTAATTCTTTATTTATATGTCTTAAATATCCTTTATTTTAGAGGGGCCTGAGACTTAACATGTTCATTGCCCAAAACTGCACTGTAGTTATTGTGCATGTGACAATAAGGCCTTAATATTAGGGCTGCACGATATCAGGAACACATAACACGATAACACTTGCGATATTTGAACAAAAACGTATACATGCAGCATTATTACTTTTCCAACAACATGGGATTTATTGTTTATTAGTTAAATATCGTGTGTGTGTGTGTGTTTATTTACATGTCCTCCTCTCTACTGGCCAACACAGGGAGCATATGCTGAGTGTAGAAGTTCTCCAGGAGGAGGAGATTTCCATGCCATGCAGGGTCTTTGGGGATGGGGATGATGATCGCTTCCTTTGTGGTCCACACCACAAAGTAGCAGAGACTCCGGTCTGTGATGTGCAGCTGCCCTTGGACCTGGTGCCAGTATGGGTGATTCTTCTTGAGAATGTATGACCCACCCTCCTCACGGAGACAGAAGGATGGTAACTGGACTGCCTCCGCGATGGTCATGTTCCTCTGGCTGTGTGGACACTTCACCTCCAGCAGGGCAGATGGCTGCACAAGTCCATCGGGTGATGCTCCCAAAACACCCGACTCACTCACAAATAGACCAGAGTCGATCACTGTCACCCGATAGGCCTGCACAAAAGCCTTCACCCCTTCGGCCTTGTTTACAACTCCCCAGTTGACAGCCATGACTCCGTCTAAATTGTACCCCCCAAGCACCCTCTTCATGAGGGACGCGCATGGAGTGGATGAAAGTCCCGACCTCAGCACAGCACCAAAATTGCTGGCTGTCAACCTGCCCTGCCTGTGTACCTGCCACTGAGGATTTGTCCGCTGTCCTACGGTGGCTGTCTGGATGACAGCTTGCTGGTCTCTTGTCAGTCGCATTGAGGCAAGAATTGCCTCAAGCCCCCGACCCCCATGCCCCTTCACCAGCTCCGGCACGGTGACAATGGCCTGATGTTGAGGCTGCGGCTCTGGCTCAGGTGACAAAAGCCATGCCATGCCACACTGTGTGCCCCTCAGTGCAGACCTGAACCAGTCTACATCCTCAGTGGCGATGTCTCTGGCCAGTGGGTTGTATGTCTCCTCTTGCTGTTGGTAGAGTTGAGACACCGGCTGGACTACTTTGGAAGTGCCAGGCTTCCTCCACTGGCACTCAACATCTGTGGAGCTGATCTGCCACATGGCAAATATTTCCAATGCTGCAGCGTGGCTGCATTTGTACATCCCCCGTGCACAATCACAGACAGCGCTCTGCATCGCGCCATCGTCTCCCATGTAGATCTGTACAAATAAAGTAAGTACCATGTTTGTTAACATGCTATAATAGATTGAATGAGCAATACAAGGATGGTCAGGATCTGGGAGAGGGAGGGTTTATTTTTCCATAGTTTTGTCCTCTTGTCTGATTGTTGTTATTTCTGTATTTTTTGTAATTTGTGTTGTATTGGTTGTGATTGTACATGGTATTTTTTTAAATGTGTATGAATACATTTTTGAAAAACATTTGATCAACAAAAAAAAAGGATTTGGTCAGGATCTAGACTCAGTGTGTAGTTTATTAATTAATCAATGCTCTCTACATTAGGAAAACACATACCAGTGTACCAGAGGGAGTCACACACAGCTGTGCCTAGATAACCAAACAAATTGACAAGATAACCAAAATCCTTGAATCTACACACAGCAAATAAACTCAAATGACACAACGAGATGTAAAAGGAGATCACACATACAGTATAGTCGATATAAAACTGGCCGCTTCAATCTGAAGAGCAACTAAAACAAAACACGGGAGTGTACCTTGTTCTTGTGAACACTAATGTTATCCACAGCATACACAGAGACCACGAAGTTCTTAAGGAGAAAACTAGTTCCTAAAACAAAACACGTTAGTGTACCTTGTTAGCTAATGTTAGCTCGCTGACATTAACATTAAACATTGCACTCATGTTACTCACCGAAACCTTGTAAAGCCGGTCCCGCATGCTGGCTCTTACAGAACTGACTAACTCCCCTTTCGTCTATGTACAGCTCTCAACGTGCCCAGACTTGTAGTGATTTTCACCTCGTTCTATACTTTTATTCTCATTCTGAAAGAATGAGGTGAAATGTGCCAACGTGACGGCCATCTTTGTGTTGGTGACCCGTATTGTGCGGGACCAGAGACATGTAATTCACCGAGCGGTTTCACACAAAAAAATGTGTTACTTCGCAGTTTTACGACACATTTTTATTTTTTTGACTTGCAACATTTTCTTTTAAATTGAAAAACATCATATGTGTAGTTCGTGGCACAATTCAAACGGGATCAAAAGATACGTTTTCTCTCTCCATTGAATTCAATGTATAATTTTCCGCTTCCGGGGTCCCATGGAGGCTCCCGGAAGGGGAGGGACTTCGCCTCTCTATAAGGCTGAAGAGGTAAGGTTCAAGTGTCTCTACTGATTTATCCTGATACAGGAAGGCCGGACCTGAGAGCCAGCTGCTGTGTTGGAGTTGAGCTGCAGGTATAGACCTGGTGGCATGGTCCGCAGGATTCAGGTCTGTTGGCACATAGAACCATTGGTCTGGGTTGGAGGATCTCCTTATCCGAGATGTCGGAAACATGTAAAACCTTCTTGTGCAGTTGTGTATATATCCAAGCACAATCTTGTCGTCAGTGAAGAACTTCACGGCATCTACTTCAATGTCTATCTCATCTCGGATCAGCTCGTAAAGTTCAACAGCTAGCACAGCTGCACAGAGCTCCATACATGGAACAGTGTGGGCAGGGCTAGGGGCCAATTTTGACTTCCCCATGACAAATCCAACATGATAATGACCTTCAACATCGGCAGCTCTCAAGTACGCCACAGCTCCTATGGCAATAGTGGAAGCATCTGAGAAGATGCACAGTTCCTTTCTCTGTGTTGAGGCAAGTGAGACTGGAATGTAACACCTCTTGATGTGCAGCTCTTCAAGAGCGTTCAGTGAGTCCTTCCACTGGTTCCACTCTGTTTCCATTTTTGGGAGGAGAGGAGCGTCCCACTCACTCTGTTCAGATGAAAGTTCTCGGACTAGAGCTTTCCCTTTCATTGTTATGGGAGCTACAAACCCCAAAGGGTCATACTAACTGTTCACTGTTGACAGCACACCTCTTTGTGTGAATGGTTTCTCTTAACGGGACACCAGGTAGTTGAAACTGTCTGTTTCCAGGTTCCAGGAAAGTCCAAGGCTTCTCTGCAAAGGGAGAGGATCCACACTGAGGTCCAGATCCTTCAGGTATTTTGCCCTGTCCTCTGCTGTAAAGGCTTCCATTACCTGGCTTCTGTTTGATGCAAGTTTGTGTAGTCGCAGGATGGACTCTGCTAACATCTCCTGGGTTCATTTGAGGAGATCTATTGCCTCTTCGGGTGTAGCAACAGAGGTGAGACCATCATCCACGTAAAACTGCCTCTCAACGTACTGTCTTACATCCATACCATGTTCTTTTTCACCCTTTTTAGCTGCTTGTCTCATGCAGTAGATAGCTACAGCAGGTGAAGGGCTGTTACCGAAAACATGGACTTTCATCCTGTACTCAACCACGCGTTTGATGATGTAGTTGTCTTCATACCAACGATACCGAAGATAATCCCCAGCCGTAGCACTCTGAGTGTTTAAAGGAGGAGGGCCTGGATGCAGTGCGGCGATGTGTCTGTCACTGTTGCACTCGAAGCATTTGACAGTCAGTTTGCAATCTTTTGCCATGTTTTGAAAAGAACCGCAACATCTATAACAGATGCGATTGTCTCTGAGATATGCTTTGCGGTCTTCAAGAGTTCTCACTAAAGAGCTTACATTTTTTCAGTGGGTGTGGCTTCTTGTGAATTGGACACTGGCAATCTGGTTTATCCAATTTTTTTAAAGTAGGACTGCTTTGGGTGTCTGCTGGCTCTTCTGGGATGTCTGTTTTGTGTACAGTCACAGAGGCTTTGTTGCTTGGCGTGGATATAATAAAGCTTGGATCGTTCTTAATCTTTGCTTGTTGCTGGACAAACTTGGCAAAGACAGAGAAAGGAGGGAAGGATACTCTGTAATCCTCCTTGTACTTGCTTCCAATGATGGTCCACCTCTTGTAGATTATAGGGAAGCTTTTCCACTATTTCTCTTACCCCACGAGCTGTATCCAATTACGAAAGCCCTGGCAGAGCACCTTCGTCCTTAGCGCACTCAAGTTCGAGGAGAATGTCGCCGAGTTCTCTCAGTTTAGCATTGTCTTTGTTGGTGAGCTTCGGAAAGTGTTCTATTTTCTTGAGCAGTGCGTCTTCAATTACCTCTGGCGCCCCATAACACTCTTCAAGACGTTGCCAGACCATGTTCACACCTGCTGCAGGATTGAGTATGTGTACTGCACAAATTATCTTTGCTTGTTGCATGGAGTCGGTCCCTAGCCACTTAGTCATCAAATCTAGCTCTTCTCTGGCTGTGAGATTCATGTCCTTAGTGGCACTTATAAAGGAGGCTTTCCACGACCAGTAATTTTCAGGCTTGTCATCGAATTGAAGAAGACCTGCACTCACCATTTATTTTCTGATGAGGTATCTTGCAAAGTATTGTGCACTTTGTGACTCTTACTGTTGATCAGCGTGCTTCGGAGTACTGTGAGGGTAAGTATTTGATGTCGGTTCATTTTTTTGTCTTTGTAGACTGACTTAGCTTGAGGTGGTTCAAACGTCTTTATTTTTCTTTCCTGTGCCTCCACTGCTACCTGTGTATGATGCGTTCCGGAACAGGTGTACTGAGACTGCGCTTGAACATACTCAGAAATGCGTTGGACTGCACTGAAGCGCTCACCTTCAACGATGGGTTCTCGACTTAGCTTCACGCTTTCAGCATCTGCTTCATCATAAGCTATAGTTTCAGCTGCGGCTGCAGCTCTTTGGCACTAGAGCAGGTGTCAAAGTCGGCTTTTTGCTTCCAGGTTTGCCCTCTGTTTCATCACGTCAGCTTCTTTTTCAGCATAAGCTAATTGAGCATGAGCTGCTTTTGCCTTGGCATAGGCTTTCGTGGCTGACAAACTTGTTGCTGAGACAATCTAGAGGCTGCTCTGGATGAATATGACTTAGCATCAGAGGCATCCACAGTCTCTGCTTGCTGGTCTCCACTTGCTTCTTTGTGCGTAGTGGTGTCTTCATTATTATAGTTTTTCCCTGAGCGAAGACTCATGTTGGCTGTGTAGTGTACTATTACTTGAACCCGCCGTGCTCTTGTCTAGACACAAACACAGTTTACATGACGGCTCTGCTCCATGTGTTGATCCTCGCAAAGCAGGGAGCGCTCACTCTGACACGCCCCCAGCAAACCACAAAGCCAAGGAGCGCTCACTCTGAGCCAAAAAACATGTTCCAACTCTACAAACATAGAAATAGGACCGATGCTGCGCGGGCTCTAAGCAGGTAGCGCACTTTGACTTCCGAGGCACCAATTAAGCTGGACAGTTTCAACGGTAGGTAATGAGCACACATTTCTATGCATTAAAAAGCTAAATATACACTAACTTTTTTTTTGCCTATGCAGTTAACGGGTAACGTTATGTTAAACATCGCAAAATGTTTATGCAAAACAGCCACTTATCTATTAAGATGCATCTTAAACTGTAAGCTATAGGAAGCGGTAATACCTTAAACTTGTTTACGGTGCTATTCTGTATTTTATAGCTCAAAATGGAAGTGGCAGCCTCCATTGTACCTAATTTTGGCAGTTGCTCACTAATCGAACAATTTTTGTATGAGTTTTATTTTATTTTTAGTTAGCGGCATTTAACAACCACATTAAATATGGGTGACAGGGCCAGAGATGTTTTAGATAGATTGTTGTTTTAGTAATGAGAAGGTTAAATCCCCAAAGACAATGATCTCAGTATTGATACTATGTCTCTATGTCTCAGAGATGTTTTCGATTCAGTTGGAGCAAGTATTTTATTACTTATAAACACCTCTCTTAGCTCAGGATGTGTCCCAGCTGCCTTCAAACATGCCGTGGTGCAGCCACTACTTAAAAAGAAAAATATCGACCCCTCCATTCTCGCAGATTTTAGGCCCATCTCCCAACTACCTTTTTTATCTAAAGTCCTGGAGCGAGTAGTCTACGCCCAGCTGCAGTCTTTTTTAACAACGCATGGCATTCATGAAAAGTTTCAGTCTGGCTTCAAACCCATGCACAGTACTGAAACAGCCCTTTTAAGAGTTTTTAATGATCTGCTCCTAGCCGCCGACTCTAGCCCAGCTGTCCTGGTGCTGTTAGACCTGACATCTTCCTTCAACACTGTGGACCATAGCATCCTGTTGTCGCGTCTCGAACAGTCCGCAGGCATCACAGGCTCTGCCCTTGCATGGTCCAGGTCCTACCTGACAGACCGCAGCTTCTCAGTGCAGCTAGGTGCCTTCTCCTCTGCTAAAGCCCCTCTTACCTGTGGGGTTCCCCAAGGCTCTATTCTGGGCCCCATCCTTTTTCTACTGTACATACTGCCCCTAGGTTCAATTCTCACAAAACACAACATCCCCTTCCATTGTTACGCCGATGATGTACAGATTTATCTGCCTCTGAATTATAATGTCAACTCATTATAGCTATTGATGGACTGCTTGACAGAGATCAAATCCTGGCTGAGCCAACATATCCTCAACCTCAACGAGAGCAAGACAGAGGTCATCTTTTTTGGACTCCAGCCTCTCCGGTGGAGATTCTGGGCTCCCTCAAAAAAACATCCTCCCCTTTGTCATGAACCTTGGAGTGACCTTCAATAGCGCTTTTAAATTTGATAAGCAGGTCAGCAGCGTAGTCAAAACCTGCTTTTTTTAAATATGACTATTGGCCAAGACCAAGTCGTTTGTATCTTTTAAATATCTAGAAAAGGTGATTAACGCCTTTGTAACCACAAGGTTGGATTATTGCAACGCTCTATACGTGGGTATGGACCAGGCGTCAATTAGACGCCTGCAGCTAGTGCTGAACGCAGCTGCACGTCTTCTCACTGGCCACAAAAAGCGTCACCACATCACCCCAATTCTGGCTTCCAATTAGGTTCCGAATTGATTTTAAACTCTTTATTTGTTTTTAAAGCACTAAATGGGCTGGCTCCTGCCTATATAGCAGAACTCCTCCATCGCTACACCCCAGCCAGAGCACTAAGGTCGGCTGACCAGCTGTTGCTGGTAGTGCCCAAGACCAGGCTCAAAACCCGAGGGCACCGAGCCTTCGCAGCAGCTGGGCCTAGGCTCTGGAACACTCTGCCCCTCCATGTGAGGTCGGCCCAGACCCTAGGGGTATTTAAATCAACACTAAAAACTCACTTCTTCTCCCTGGCCTTCTAGTCAGAGCGGAGCACGACTCTTGACATTTCCCTGTGTTTGATTTTTATATTTGCTGTTGTAATTTATTGTCTTCTGTTTTGCGATTGTAGTAATGTTTTATGTATCATTTGCATGTACAGCACTTTGGCTCGACCAAAAATCGTTTTTAAAATGTGCTATATAAATAAAACCTGATGTATTGCTCAAATATATTATTACTTGAAAACAGTTGAGTAATATTTGAAAACAAATATAACAAAGGATAAACAATGTTTTTAATGTGGTCTGCATCTCATCTCAAGATGTATGCGCTGACACTAATGTGGTACCGATTGATGTCTGTCCAAGAACACTGTCCATACTTAATTGCTCTTTTGTCAGTCATAAGAACATCAACAGTGAACATGTGAAATAGTAATATATATATATATAGATAGATATAGTATGTCATAGGTATTTTAACAAAATAAGTGTACACTTTCACTAACTAAACAAACCACCCCCCCTGACAGTACATAGTTCAGAATGGATCTTCTAGACCTGCCTGTACAGACTTGGTGCAAGATGGTTCTCTCCGATACTGCTACTTTGCATGGTTAACCAGGTTCATACTGGTATTGTGTACTATAGAGGTGGGTAACAGAAGGCATGTAAGGGTCACCTATAATCCACCACCAGTATTCTGGCAGAAATTTCACTGAAACATTGGGGGGGTAGGCCTACATGACAAACTGATAATATTAAAGTTATTTAGTTTCTTTGTCATTTGGTGTTAATATTTTTGCTTGTTTTTATTCCAGGTTCAAGATGCCAACACGACCTGCGTAGGCTGCAAAGCAGTCATTGGTGTGGCCACCAAGACCTGCAAGTTCTGCAAAAACACTGCAGCCGAGAAAGCAACGACTGGCCAAGAAACTGCAGACATTTTAGGCCAAAAAAAAGATTGGTTAAAAAAAGAACACAACCAACTCACATGTTCTTGATGAGGCATCTGTTTTGGTGTGTGTTTATGTCTAATTGTAGTTTACAAAATTAAGTCTGATAAGGTTTCTGTATTACATTTAAATCTTTTTTTTTTAGGTTGAGAAACTGAACACCCTTGGGTATAGGGCCATGGTGTTTCTCTCAAAACCAGGGAAAAGGCCTTCCACCTGGAAGACACATGTTGCACATCCGAGATGGCATCTGTCGGACCAGGCTGCAAAATGCCTTGACCGGATGAAGGCTTTATATGAGGTGTTAGTAGATGGTAAGCAATTACATTTTGTGGTCATTTCAAAAGTTACCATATAGCCTACCATAGTCTATTCTAAAATGCTCACGAACAATTCATGGAAAAAATACGTGATGATTCAACAATTCATTTAATTTTACACACACAGTCTAGGTAAAAATAAATGTGCAATTAAGAAGAAGCTGACATCAGAAACAATTGGGTTAATATGTTGTATAAATATATATTCAAAGTAGAAATTGAGCTGCTAAATGCAAAACAAATCAACATTACTCTGATAGTTTTGTCTTTTTGTGTCATTGAGGTTGGACTAACCCACAACCCTCACCCAGTCTCGACGTTGAACCCTCCACAAGTGCTCCTACTACCATCCCCTCACCTAGTCCAGACGCTGAACCCGCCACTATCATTCTTACCACCATTCCCTCACCCAGTCCTAACGCCAAACCCTTAACTAGTGCTCATACCACCATTCCATCATCCAGTCCAGAAGACCGACCATCCAGCAGTACTTATGCAGTCCTGCTCCCTACTAGTCCTGCCATACAAACTTCTACAGGTCCTGCAACTCCAGCAACACAAACAAAAAGGACTTCAGCAGCAAAAAATAAACAGGGTAGGTTTTAGTGGCAATTTTAAATAGCTTATACATCCAGAGGACAATACTACAAAGCAAATTCACATACTTTGGGTATTTTTGTGTTATCTTACTTCACTAACCTTAATAGCCACAATCAAGCTAAATTGTCACATAACAGTAGTTATCAACTTGGTAAATAACTAGCCATGAGCATGTTCACATAAATGGTCCCCATATGACCAATGGTTAACATGGACAGGTATACTGGTAAACTCTAAGCAGAGAGGCATATTTTACAACCAAAAATCCGACTGTAACATTATTAATATGAATAATTTAAACTCATAATCCAGACTAAAAGCAGCACAGTTGCTGCTGACAAAAAAAAACTTACTGTGTGAATGTTTAAATGAATAGGACTGCTCCATGAAGGGCACACGTAGATAATCTAATACTATATATATATATATATAGTAACTTCCTAACCCTGATGATAACGGTAAAGCTACTTCCAAGGTGTTGTACAACTAAGTCAACATTAAAAACAAACACTTAAGGGCCATCTACATCTACACCAACAACAATAACGATGAGCGGTAATGACTCCTTAAATAGGGGTGCCAAGCATGCGTAGCACACTCTAGCTGTTTTGGAGCCAGGTGAAATGAATTATTGATGACTTTTTATTGCTGTTATGATATGAATATTAAAAATAAGAAACACTTCTGGTAAGTCTTGACAATTAGCCAAATTAACAGTGCTGTTTTTTTAACTATTATCTTTTAAAACAGTAACATCAAGTGTACAGTATAATAACAGCTCTTCACAAAATGTTTTCTTTCATCTCAACAGACGTGTCTCCAAGGAAGAAGCTCAAGAAAAAGAACCAAGACTTTGAAGGTTATTTAGCTTAAAATATAATTGGGATTAGACAGTAAAGATACTTGCTCATAGAGAAGTTTTAAAAATGTCAACTGTTGTCTTTTCTAAACAAATACTTTCTAGGGCATTTATGTTTTACAACTATTTATCAATAAAGAAACCCTTTTAAAAAAACAATTCACAATTTGTTTAACGGTGGTGGAAGAACGACCCACAACAGTAAAATATATATATTTTAAACAATATATGTTATGATTGTCCTTTTGTGTAACGTTTTTGCAGTTTCATATAAACAGTTGACATGTTAAAATAATTGTGGAAATATAATTTATGCGAATAAAAGCAAACTGAATGTGATTTTAAAAATGACAGATCAAATTATGCAAAAGTAACATTAACATCTATAAGGTCAAAAAACTAGTGTACAATATTTTTGCTCTTTCAGAATGCAGCCACGTGGGAGGAGAGCAGTATTATCCAGTGAAGACTCTAGTAAAAACCAAAAGCTTTGTTCGTCATAAATAGAGGTCACTGTGTCAGTTAATATAATGTACATATAAAGCATGCTACAGACACACTTTGTGGATTTTAATGCAACATAACTTAAATATTTTTGCTTGAAATGGTACAAATATTTTCGATATTTTTTTAGCGGAAGCAAATACAATTGGTGGAGTGGGACCCTTGTTCCATGTGGTATGTAGCATTTTATTATTAAGGTATTTTAAATTGCACTGCAATTGTACCAAAGACTATTAGTCTAATCTGACAGAGGTGTAACATATATTGCCATATTTTGAATTATTGTCATGGCTGATATCAAAATATCTTTACAATTTATTACAGTGGGTGGAGAAGGACAACACCACAACAGAGGAACAGCAGGACTGATCATTGCGCGTGTTGTCCAAACCGTTGTGCTGCTCAACCCTATTTCTCTTTTTTTTGGTTATATGCCTCCCTGTGCTACTGTTATTGTATATACCTACTGAATGTTACTTTCTAATAAAAAAATAATGTTGTTCAACTTCAAAACCTCAAATCCTTGTGTTTTTATTGTAGAATTGTTTTTCCCTTTGCATATTTGTATACTTTCTTCTTCCAATAAAAATGAAATAATCATTTAAAACCACTTGATGGACATCAACAATATAAATAAATAAACAACTTAAAATGGGTAAATAGTGTTTTTTTATTAAAGGAACATCATCAAACAGATGCAGAAAAAAAAGAAGCAAAGACCATGTTTAAACTGCATGGGATGTAGGCTAATGGTTTAATTTGCCCTTAGAAATGAATATTGGAAAAAATGTAGCCTACGTATATCATATTTTCCGATGCGTTTTTTTGTGGAAATACTACGTCCTGCGTTTTGACCAAACATCAGGGCAAAGACGTATGCATACCACACTTTTAGAGGCTTATTCGTAAAACTGCTACGTTTGAGCTGTGTGCTAACAGCACTCGATAGCAGCGTCCATGGCAACCACCTTAGCAACCATTAAAACGTTGAGTCTACACAATTTCCTGAAGTAATCTTCGTAATGACTAGAAAACTAAAGATCATGCACATCTCCTGCACAAATAATCTGAAATAATAACTCATATTTCTCGCATAAAATGACATCAAAACGCATTTTAATGGCCAATCTAACCTTAAAATAGGCATTTTCCACCGAGAATAAAACGAACGTCGGCCATGTTTTTTTTTTCTGCGGAGAGAAAGTTGAAGATCACTTGACCTAGACGCCAGCCATTGGAAATGAATTGTGGAAATACTACGTCCCAAGTTGTGGACCAACGTAGTTATTACACGTTTAGATGTGAGACTGGGTTGGATATTCTGTAGTTGCAGAGTTTGCAAATAATTATTTATTGGTTCATTATATTAGGGCAGTTTTTATTAGTGTACACTATTATGTTTTTACAACATTGTGTACACAACATAGTATAGCTATTTTTTATTGTTAAAAATTCTGCACTGCGTTCTTTTTGCAAACGTCCACTTTTGAGAATATCATATTGTACATCTTTTTCAAGTAAGTACTGCTTTAAGAAGGTCAGATTTTTTTTATTGTAGTTTCATACGTTTTGTAACTCTTATAATAATATTATTTTATGATATTCATATACCGTACTACCTATCATTGTTGTGGGACTTAAAATAAAGTGTTACAGAAAATGTAAATGTCATTATTATTTTGCATGACTCTGTGTGATGTTGTGTTCAAAATTCCAGGAAAGACAGGCGACTTCTAAGTTTAACTATTTATTATGAGAGAGCAAAATATATGTATCACTTGGCCAAGGACTCCGTCACGTCATAGAAATAACAGGCAGACAAGCTGTAATCGGTCAGTCTATTTCCGGACAAGAGCCTCGAACCTCGTGCGTGCATACATTTTTATTACACAGGGCATTGCCCGTACATTTATGATTGTTCAAGACTAGCTGAAGAGATACCATGGTTTAGACTTGGTTCTCTTTGGTAGGTGCTCAGACTTAGAAAAAAGTCTCTTGGCAACACGATCCTCCAATCAGCATTCAGCCGGAAGTCCCTCCCTACTCTGTCACCATCATACGTAATTTGTTTTTTTCTGAAGCTTTCTGCAGATATAGTGGAATCTTCATAATGCTGCTTCCTAGCTGTGTGTGGGAGCGAAGCTCCCCCAAAGCTCAAGGCCGGAGTGATGTCCTGTTTATGAATAACTCTTTGTATTCTTTCAGTGTCTGCACCTGACCTTGCTGCTCTGTATTGCAGGCTAAAGACGTATATTTATTCCAAAGTCACAGTCACATAAATGAGCACAAGAAGCTTATAATGTAATAATAAGAATCAGTCTTTCTAATGTTATATAAAAATAGCCTCCACTTGTTTTCATGGTTGTTGCAGTGCTCCTCAGGCAAATCGTGTAGATGAACAGTATGTGTTGCTGAGTGCATGCCACTATTTGTGTTATAAAGCTAATGCATCATGCGTACGGGCAAAGCTGCACTCCAACATTCAAAAAATGCTCATTGCTCTGGTGTGACTCCACCATCTGCTTGACAGAGTCAAATAATGGAGACGGAAGCAGATCAGCTCCCTGTTTTGAAGGGAATCACCTTTTAAAATGTACCATAAGATGTCTTTCAGCACACAGAGATATTTTCGCACAGACGTTTTTCTGCTTCATTTGCACTCCGCTGTCTTGTTTTCGGCAAGCTCATCATATTTTGCCCATGTCAAAAGCTTGTTCTGTTTAATGGATTTTCAGCCAAGAGATTTTCTATTTACGATAAGAGGATGCTCTAAGTCTTTAAAGGCCCACTTGAATGTTGATGGGAGTGGCTGTATTCCAGGCATGTATAATAGAGTATTTTTCTATCGTCTTTGCACTCTGTTTAATTTCCGAATGGTTTGCTTTTTAGGAGGATATACGATAACAAAAACATAAAATTAATAACTTCACCAAACAGGAAACGGAAGCCATATGACTAGATGTTGAACAGCTGGTAACTTACAGTAATTCAATGTTGTAAACTCTTTATACACTCCCCTATAATGAATGATATGGACTCCATATCCTACTCTGGCATCTCTGCTAGTGCAATAGACCTAAAAAAGCAGCTATATGAGGTGTCACCTCGTGAATATAGTTTTATATGTTGCTCAATGTAGTGTATCATTCACACAAAATGCTGGAAGGCTATACGGCTACTTCTCGGTGCTGTCACTGAATAATGATTTTCAAACGGACTGATACATGGCATTTCATTATATATTGACACAGAGGTTCACCATGTTTTGGGATGGATTCTGAATGTGGCCGTGGTATAAGCAAGATAATACACTGGTGCCAAACCTAATCTATAATTATGTTATAGGATACAGGACACCTTATCATGTCTCATGACAATGCTGGTGGAGGTTTTGAGTGTCCCTGGTTCTGGAAGCATGTCCCATTTATTGTCCGCTTGGACAATGATCGGTGACACACAATTGGAGTACTTCCAAGGCTCTGATGGGCATTTAGTTCTCTCGGTCGAATCATCAATACAGAACATGGATATCTGAATGAGTAAGTGTCTGGTTCTTTAATCAGAAGTCGAAGGTGCAAGTCTATGCATGTACAAATGTAAGATTAACTTCTAGAGGTCTATCCAATCAGCAAGCTCCAAGATTAACTCGCCAGATGAATATCCAATAAACACTTCTTAGCGATGAATCTGATGACAATTTATCTTCTGGGAGCAATGATCAATGTTTCGGTTATTATGTTTTAGCCTGAGGATTGCATTGGCAAATCTCAATCTTCCATTTTCCAGACAATGTTTACTGTCTTATAAGCAACTTTACTTCCAGAAGACATTTAAAATAATCTTTTTAACACTAGAACCGCCAACGGGCACATTTTATCCGCAGCCGTTTTTTGATTGTATGTAACTTTTTTTCAATAACATATTAAAGTCTCCCAGTCCGTGACTTTTCCTGAAAGTGTGTTATGTAGCACCCTCTGTTGTTAACAATTGTCAATATGAAGTCAGATTGAAAAAAATCGCCATGTATACCTACAGTTGCAAGAAAAAATATGTGAACCCTTTGGATTCTCCACACATAGCGTTGTGTGTTCCTTCCAAACAACTCAACTTTGGTTTCATGTGTCCACAGAATATTTTTGCCAGTAGTGCTGTGGAACATCCAGGTGCTCTTTTGCAAACTTCAAACGGGCAGCAATGTTTTTTCTGGACAGCAGTGGCTTCCTCCGTGGTGTCCTCCCATGAACTCCATTCTTGTTCAGTGTTTTACGTATCGTAGATTCGTCAACAGAGATGTTAGCATGTGCCAGAGATTTCTTTAAGTCTCTAGCTGACACTCTAGGATTCTTCTTCACCTCATTGAGCATTCTGCACTGTGCTCTTGCAGTCATCTTTACAGGACGCCCACTCCTAGGGAGAGTAGCAACAGTGCTGAACTTTCTCCATGGATAGACAATTTGTCTTACCGTGGACTGATGAACATCAAGGCTTTTAGAGATACTTTTGTAACCCTTTCCAGCTTTATGCAAGTCAACAATTCTTAATCGTAGGTCTTCTGAGAGCTCTTTTGTGCGAGGCATGGTTCACATCTGGCAATGCTTCTTAAGAATAGCACATTCAAAACTGGTGTGTATTTTTGATAGGGCAGCTTTAACCAACACCTCCAATCTCATCTCCGTGATTGGACTCCAGGTTGGCTGACTCCTGACTCCAATTTGCTCTTGAAGAAGTCTTTAGCCTAGGGGTTCACATACTTTTTCCAACCTGCACTGTGAATGTTTACATGGTGTGTTCAATAAAAACATCAAAACATATAATTGTTTGTGTGGTATTAGTTTAAGCAGACTGTGTTTGTCTATTGTTGTGACTTAGATGAAGATCAGAACACATTTTATGACCAACTTATGCAGAAATCCAGGTAATTCCAAAGGGTTCACATACTTTTTCTTGCAACTGTATATCCGCCAGCAGGTAATATTTACCTCATAGAAAATGCAGCGTAAACATGACGTGTTGCTATAGCAACGCCTTTTGTCTACTGCGGTTCCTTATTGAGAGAGAGAGATAGATACATCGATAGATATATTGATAGATGGATAGACAGGTATATAGTTATAGATAGTGTAACATCTTGGAGAATACAAGATCTTGGATGACTGAGCTCACGTTGAGGATGTAATGCATGTGTGCAGGTTACGTACCAGTTGAATAAAGATGGACACTCAGAATGAGAGAAGTAGTCCGCGTCGTCTGTTTATGTAGACAATTATATGTCCATAGAACAGAACATTACAGATAGATCGAAAGATAGTTATAGATAGAGAGATATGTACCTAAATAAAACACAAGTCTAACACCAAGTGTTTAAATCAGCACTCTTAGCGATATTTTATACTTCATGCTATCTGCACAAACTATATCATATGAAAAGCTGAGAGTCCACATATTATATTGGTATAAATGTCATCCCTGTGCGATCAAAACTCACTGTTCTGTATGATAAATAAAAAAACATTGTAGGCTACCTTGAAAATCAATAGGGGGTACATTTTACCCGTTGGCGGTTTTAGGTATACAGCGACCTCTGGCGGTTCTAGTGTTAAACTGACGATAGCCAATGTGTTCTAAGTTGCATCTCGGCCAATGTGTTCAGTGTCCTTGCAATCAAAGCCCACTCAATCATCACTGGTCAATACAGCTCAGACTACAAACTAAAACAGAAAAGCTTCATGTCCCCTACCTACATATTCTGCATTCATTTGTAGGTATCTGTTTATAGAGAACTCTTTGTTTTTTTAAATGTTCAATGAATAAGGCAACTACTACACTATGTTTGTTCCCAACATCAACAACTGTTTTTTTGTATTTATTGGAAGCTTCAGCTCATAGGTTTTATAGTATGAATGCTCTCCGCCATGCCAACAATTGGTGTATTTTGTAAAACTATTTTTACAATATTCAAGGAACTCTGTGTTTGTTGGGTGACATTAAAGAATATAATTTCAAAGAAAAGACAAACTAAAATGATCATTTGGGGTAAACAATTTCAAAACTATTAACTCCTCCACCCGTACAAATTATTTCTTTAATAAATCATTTTCGATGGCTATATGTGGGAGTTTTGTTCCCACAAATCCTTACGTCACCAAATCCAAAATGGACTATTTAAACTAGTTTGAAGCAGCCCATTAATTTGAGAGCGGACTGCTGCAGCCACTGTATTTAAGTCAAATATGAGAACAATCAAAAATAACTACCTCATCAATAAACCACAGCGACCCCATCCATCTCTCACGAGCTATGATGGATAGACATGGACTAGTCTAATTAAAGGATAAATTATGGAATGGATTCAATTCATCACTATACTGTCATTGCTATTCAATTCAGTCAGCCCATGTTTCTTTATCTGGGTTGTGCTGCTTTTCTGCATCTATCAATCATAAATCAAGGAAAAATTAGTCCCAGCAGGGGATCTTATGTGGTTTATCTGCGACGCACTTCTGCTCCAACAATTCTCGGTTTTAGGTAGTTGTGTTGAAATAGGCCATGTGCTTGATCATCCCCAGTGTGCACACTACTGAACCTTCTCCACTGCATATAGCAGCCGATATGGCGTTAGAACAAACATTGCGGCAGAGACTATTGAATGCTCTTACAGTCAATGCTCTGCACGCACGCACGCACAGACACAACAATGTACTCAGCCATGCATTCATGCGCACACAAAGAGTAGTGCAATACGATTTTAAATGGCTAAGTCTTAGCAAGGACTCCTATATTCTAAAGGTTTTTGGAACACTCAGATTGAGGTCAATCATTATTTTCTGTAATAAATAGAAAGTGAAAGAGGGTATGAGCAGGATTCAGCTGGCAGCAATGACTAACACATTCAAGGCCAGATGTGGAGATCTTCAGTCTCCTTATTTAGCGGTGATGGATATTTAGGGGACATAATGGGACCTCTCAAAAGAAACACAACAAGCCAATCAGATCACAGACAGTTAATAAAACCACTGACGTGACTGTTGGTTTATGTCCACTGCAGTAACAACACTCAAAGGTGTTTTCAAAAGCAATAATTTGATAACTTTCAGTTTTTTGTACTATGTTTCGACATACTGACTTTGCCTTCCTTTCATCTCCTGCCTTCCTGATTATCACCACCTTACTTATTCATCTGCCAATGATTTTGCCATACGTTATCCCTGTTATATACTCCCTTGTTTTCCCTGTTTCTCTGCCATATTGTCTTTGTTTGGCCTTGTGAGTACAGAGCTTCTCAGCGTTTCCTCTCACAAGCTAACATGGTATTTGACTAGGCTTTATTTCCCAGTTATTGGAGTTTTGCCTGCTCCCTGCTTGGATTTGTTTGCTCGGTTCGGACTTATATCCTGTGTATAATCTCAACTTCATCCAGTAAAGACTCTCCTTTTTTACTTTTTATTATGTTTCTTGTATCTCTGTTCATGACTCTCTGTTTTGCCCAGAACAGTAACACATTTGGTCTGTTTTAATCGAACTCTGGTGCGTTTAATTCAGAGAAATTGTAAAGGTAGTTATCATAATCATGTGCAGACCAGTGGCGGCTGGTGCATCTTTTTCCAGGTGGGGCTCTACCAAAATTACACCTATTTTGTAAGTCTAGAAAAGGAGGCAGGGGAAGCTAAATATAGCTAAGGTGTCGCTACAGAACCCAGTCTCACGGCATTTCGTGTTATAGTCACGACATTTAATCTATTGATTCGTGTTCATCTAAACGATTTCCCCCTTTTTTTCGTGTCACACAGAAAGATATTAAAAGCAATGTATTTCTATTGGTAGTATGTTTCGTGCCTGCACCACGTCCTTTTGTCCGGTCGGGTCTTGGAACACCAGAAGCTGTGTGGTTCATAAAAACATTTTCTTTCTCAATATGAAGCCACGATTATTGTTTTTATTTTAAATCGCATGTCAGACTTTTTTTGCCGTCTGTGAGGAAAAGAAATGGGGCTCAGAATACTGAATTTCTTTAATATTTTCTTCCTTCTAATTTGTTATTCTTTTCTAAATAACACACTGTTATGTACTCAACAATAACACACAATTATTTGTTTTTATTTATTTGTTTAATTCTATAATATCGGGCTTTTTTGCCGTCCGTCAGGAACTGCATTTCAAAATAAAGTCACCGGAAACAGACGTAGGTGATACACAGCCACTGAACTGATTACCCAAGATCCTCAGCTATGGTTGAAGCTCGGTGATTGGATGTTTTAGCTGCAAAGCACGTTGGGATATGGTGTTAATGCAATATGAAATAACTATCAACATAATTGCGTTGCCAGGCAACAGCTTTGGGTGAAAACAGTATTTCCGGTCTCGAAGTTTGCATAGTAGTCTGCAGTACTCAACTAAAAACATCAATTTATCCTTGTTAATTACACAACATTGATTGGTTTAAATTGTGTACAATGCTTTTGTGTTTTCCCCCTTCGATCCGGGGAAACAAATATATTTTTCTGAGTTTAGGATGGCCGAAGACACTACACTACCCATAATCCTCAGCTATCGTTTGGGACTACAGTCCCTTTTCTTGACAAACCCCGTGATTAATCTTCAAGCTCTGTGATTGGATGTTGTAGTGGCAGTGTGCCAAGGTTACGCCGAGCTTCAAGCAGCTCTTTGAAATAGAATGAAACCACGGCAGACTATCCAAAACTGGACTCGAACGGGTCCAGCCCAACCCCCCCCACCCCCAGAACTACACATGCTGGCTATTGTGTTTCGCAACCTATGCTCGCAACATGTTCAATGGCACGTCTCTACTAGGAATTGTAGTTGTAAAAGACGGTTTCCCCATGATTAGATGTTGCCAGTATTAAACTGTGTACACCCCTGGAGGTTTAGGGGGTAAGAAACACATTGGTGTTTTTTTTTCATCAAATATACAACTACTGTGTTGTTATGCAATGATGAAAAACTTGGGTCGCAGGTTCCTCAACACTACATTGTAACCATTACAAGACATCTATCAATATGTGTGTATACCTCCACGATTAAACTGTCATATTCTGCACATTTCTTATACTACATACATCTTATAAGAGTATAATTAATATGTATAATATCAGTTAAAATAAGTGCTTCAACATAGTTAACATTGCAGGAAAGCAATTAGACGTTAAGTAGCCTACTTTGTCAGGCTTAATATTTATCTGTAGATACCCCCAAAGCTTTTTTCTTTTTTTAAAAGAAGACATTAAAGAGCAACTTGCAGGTTTTCTTTTTTAATACATTAATGCTTAACCTTGCATGAAAATTACAATTCAAAAAGTTAATGCAGGATTTGATATGTTTTACGAAACGTCATAAGTCAAGCGCGTCATATTACGTCACATGGGGGAGCAACTTTCTCGGACTCCTTCTCTGCCCAATCCGCAATAGTAGTTTGTAGTTGGTTTGAGCGGTTGTGATTTAGTGAGCTTGTATTTTTACATTGCATTTCACCATTTCTAATCAACGGAACTAATTGGCAATATGTGCGGCTAGCGGGGCGGGTTCGGTATTGTGCGGGGCGGGAGCGGGTCTTGAAAATCAGACCCGTGCTGGACTCTGCCCTCCGGTACACTGCACCGTAAGACGTAGTGTGGAGTTGCATTAGGTAACGCGAGATACGGCTGATACTTGCGCATTAGTTTCTGTTATAGATCAGTATCAACAGTCCTGCAAGTAACGTTACTATATTATCAATACTACTTTAGTTATAGCCTGATATGATAGCTAACTTTACAATGTTGTGATGTGACTGACGGTAGCTAACATTAACTGTCTGTAGCTAACGCCGGTCACTCACCAAGACAGCTGCCCTGTTCTCCACTGGTTCTCCTCACACCACAGCTCCATTTCTCGCCGATGGCCGTTATTTCTTCTAATCCTTGGCTGCTCCTGGTCTCTTGGACGCCTAGCAGTCTCATAATTATAATTATATGCATTTGAATATATATTATACCGGCCGCTCTCCCCCATGTGACGTCACACGCGGGAGGTCACGTGGGGAGGCTTTTTTTTATGCGGAAGTAAAAATGTCTTACAAAAACGATGCCAGAAAATCTAGTGCATACATCTTTTTTCCTACACATTTATTCACTGGTGTGTCTAACCTGCAAGTTGCTCTTTAACCTAAAGTATTCTTTAATGTTTAAATAAAGCCTTATTAGTTTGTCTGTTTTGCACATCCTCCTATTAATATCTTTGTACATCCGGCACTAAACAGTTTTATTGTAGAGTTCACTGACAGTATCTTCTTGATATTTTATATTCTAAATTTCTATCTTTGACCTTTGTAGGAGCAAACAAAGTAGTGGTGGCTTAAAGCCCACCTCCGCTCCGCGCCGTCCGTTAGATGAGCCTGGTCAGATTTAATAAAAGAAGTTCAAAACACCGGCATAAAAGTTATAACAATAATCTGATTTTAATGGTAAAAAACACAATACGAAATACAGAGTGCCCTGTAACAGAGCACTCCGGGCTCCCCGCTCCACTGCCGTGCGATACAGGTATCGGGACCAGCCAGTCAGAAACAGGGGGCATTTCGCATGAATAAACAACAGTATACATGGACATATTTGGGGCGGAGATGTGAGATGTCTCTTCCGTCCCATTTTACTCCTAAGCGAATCAGAGTTCTGGGAAAAAGTATTTTTCTTCTGAACAGAGCGTGAGAGCCTCGGAACTATACAAGGTCAGAATCACTTTTTATCTTACACCTGGGTTAACTCCTTTAATTTCCCAAGGAACATTTCACACAAACTCTATTCTTTCCCAGACAACCAAACATTGTACACAGATATATTGGTACATTACTTCTGAACAGAGCGTGAGTAGACAAAGGCAGAGTCAATCTTTATCTTCCACCTAACTTCACTCCTTTAATTTCTCAAGGAAGATTTCACACAAACTATTCCTTCCCAAACAATCAAACATTGTACACAGATATATTGGTATCAAACATTGTACACAGATATATTGGTGCTTGAGATTATATTGGCCCCAGAAAGAACCTTGAAAAGAACATGTGTGTGTGCGCTGGTAGAAAGAGGTGTAAGTGTGTGTAGCAGGGTATCTGGGTCATTGAGTGTAAGTAAGAAGGTTTATATATATATAGGATTACTTTAAAACAGTCCCAAATAATACATGTTCACTTCAATACAGTTCAAGATAATACCGGTTTACTTTAATACAGTTTAGAACAATATCTGTTTACTTTACCTTCTACTTTCCCCATATTTTGTGTGTACTCGTAATATTTTTTATCAAATATAACATATTCAACAAAGAGATTCAGTAACGTGCTTTAACCACTAGATGGTGCGGGTTAAAAAAAACTGTGAAGTTTAAAGTGTTAACACAACAAATTATACTTTTTATTATTAGTGTAGGACACTTATGTATGTATGACATCTGAAGATGTGTAGTTTTATTTATGTTTTCACATAATTGTACAGGATATTGCTATATTATTTGACATGTTTTATTTCTACACATTAATATCTGATTTGTAAAACATCACAGACAGAAAGTGTTACGAACTCAGAAAATCAGGGTATTGGACCCAATTGCACGACCCAGGAGACAGAGGTAAAGTATTTGTAAGATACTTTATTTTCAAATAGATTAACAAAATAAACACTTTCTAATCTCTAGATGAGATGACAAAAGGTGAACAAAAGAAAGTCGCTCACTTAGTGAGGAACAACAAACATCATGGTATCAAAGAGAGCATAGATCTGACCTAGGCATGAGACAAGACAAAATGACAAGGAACACTGGGAGACTGGGGAATTTAAACACACGACAACAAGACACAGGTGGAAACAATCAGGGGCGGGGATGGTGCTGATGAGCGCGGGAGACACACAAAAGGTAGACAATCAGGGAGCCTGGAATGACAGGGTAAACGTTGAGTGACAATACAACCAAAAACCAACATAAAATGTGACTATCTCAACATTTCTGTCGGTGCACAACAGAAAGGTATATCCGTCATTTAATGGTAAGCTATTGAAATTCTGAATCCATAGATGTGTCTCCCATCACCCAAAACCCCTGACTATTCTCTCAACTCAGTATTTACATTCTTTAATTCAAAGAAAATCAACAATATCTTTAAAAACTACAAGTGCCTGTCTATCAGCTGTGCACCGCTACCTATCTACCAATTGGATCAAATAGAAAAGTCAGCCGAATTAGTGTTGATACTGCAAGGAGACGTATTGTGTGAAGAGAAATTGAAGATGTTGTTTAATTGCTGATATATTTATGATCCACATCATGTATTCAGTTTCGGTGGCAGTTCTTCCAGTTTGTCCAAAGGTCTTCTAATCAGGGCTCTATAAATAGAGAACTACGGCAGATGTGTAATATTTAATGCAGCCGAACCGTGTATTACAATGCCGTTAGGTGATGACTTGCAAAGAGAAAAGCAAGCACACTCGGAATAAAGTATTATTTTCTTCTTTTTAAAAAAAAATGTTTTCGGATTCCAAAAAACACCATATCCCAACGTGCATTGCGGCTAAAACATCCATTCACCGAGCTTCAACCATAGCTGAGGATCTTGGGTAATCAGTTCAGTGGCTGTGTAACGCCTACGTCTGTTTCTGGTGACTTTATTTTGAAATTCAGTTCCTGACGGACGCCAAAAAAGCCCGATATTATAGAATGAAACAAATAAATAAAAACAAGGATAATTGTGTGTTATTGTTGAGTAAATAACAGTGTGTTATTTAGAAAAGAATAAGAAATTAGAAGGAAAGAAAGATTTAAAGAATACAGATTTCTGTATTCTGAGGATCTGACCCCCATTTCTTTTCCTCACGGACGGCAAAAAAAGTCAGACATTATACGATTTAAAATAAAAACAATAATCGTTGCTTGATATTGAGTAAGAAAAGGTTTTTATGAACCACAAAGCTTCCGGTCTTCCAAGACCTGACCAGACAAAAATACCTGGTGCAGGCACGAAACATACTATCAATATAAATACATTGCTTTTAATATCGTTCTGTGTGACACGAGAAAAAGTGGAAAATTGTGTTGGTGAACACGAATCAATAGATTAAATGTCCTGACTATAACACGAAATGCCGTGAGACTGGGTTGCACTAGAGCAGGGGTCACCAACCTTTTTTAGGATGTGGGCTTCTTTCAAAAAATAAAACAAGTCGGGGGCTACTTTTACTCCTCTTTTTTTTGTTTGTTGCAGTGTATATATTTAGCACATTTTAACATTGTTATGCTTACCTTTAACCTTTGTGTGCTGTTTGGGTCTGTGGGACCCTTTTCAGTGTTTACTAAAAGAACATGTATGCAATTTAATTATTTTAACCTGCTTTATTTGGGGGTGGACGGGCCTCACCTCCTCCAGGGGGGTCCTCACCTCCTCTAGGGGGGTCCGGGGGCATGCTCCCCCGTTAAGATTTTTTTTTTTAAATGTTGAAGTGAAATGCATCAATCTGGTGCACTTTGAGCACAACATTAATTGATGGATACAGCTCTCAACACTCAGATGAAAGGGAGCTGTATACTTTTCAATAATCCAAACATCTTTAGAATATGATCACAACCAATAACAAATCATTTAAACTTGTTTATTCTTATCCTAGTTAGCATTCTTATGTTACCTAGTTAGTATTCTTTCTTTTTATTTATGCATATTTTACTAATCATTCCCCTTTTAAACTGTTTTTTGTTTTATTTACTGTCCTATAGTACACATTGGAATGATTTCTTACTTTATCTATATTAAATAGATAAAGGTGTGCTCTTCCTAGCTCTCTCTCTCGCTCTCTCTCTCTCTCTCTCTCTCTCTGTCTCGCTCGCTCACAGAGGCTGTGTGCTCCTCCGTGGCGATGACGGCTTGCGTTCAAAAATTATAATAAACATATTTGTAAAATGTGTTTGTGTGTCCCATAGACTGTATATATAAATGGACGTAGGGTCCGTGACGTCACCCATAGGATTCTGCAGAGTTGCCGTGAAGCCCTTAGTAGGCGGAGTCGGCTACTAACGGCTCGACAGTGACGTCAGAGTCTAACTCCCGCCTTCTCCCGCCTGCTCCAAATAAGGGCAAAGAGGCGGTGCTGAGGCGGAGCCGAGGCGGGACAGGGCGGGACCTGCTGCCAACGAGCGTGACGTTCCAGACCTAGCTCAGGCTAAGAAGCTAAGCTAACATGCTCTCAGTATTAAGCTAACAACCTATGCTAACAACACAGTCTATGCTAACAACCCAGCTTGCGGTCACTGCTCCTCGTTCCCGGCATATTCTGAAGGTAAGATACCCTGTAACTTTACAAAACTTGTTCTTTTGATTTAAATGTTCTTGAACCTACACTATACAATCGTTTTTTAAGTGCTTCACCGTTTTTCAAATATAAATGTCATTTGTAACTAAACTTTGTAAACTAGCAGAGATATGGCCAGTGTTGCGTGAATTACATTTAATTAATTAAATATGACTGTAGAAAAAGAAAGGTGCTTTTATATTGATTAAACCATTTTTATTTCTTTCAGCATTAAGAAAAAAGAAGATGGCAACCTCCTCCACGCCAAACTGCACAACCTGTAAGTTGATGGTCCTGGCTTACTTTACATGACTTCAGATGGTTGACATTACACACAAACATACTATACATATATGTATATATATATATACATGTGTGCACAATTGTAGATAAACAGCAGACAGTATATAAATATATATATATATTAGGGCTGTCAAACGATTAAAATTTTTAATCAGATTAATCACAGCTTAAAAATTAATTAATCATGATTAATCACCATTCGAACTATGTCCAAAATATGCCATTTCTTTATGTATATTGTTGTGGGAATGGAAAGATAAATGAAGGAAGGCGGATATATCCATTTAACATACAGTATGTTTATTATAACATTTTTCTGTGTGTCAAAATGAAAGACAGCCCACACACCTATCAATCATTAAACCGTGGGGTCTTAATTCATTACGTGTTGATTTCTATCAACGGGGGAGTACTTCAGGAAAGTCGACGGGGGGGGGCTAGTGGAGTACTTCGTGACCACAGAGTGTGAACGTTGTGATCAGCTGTTTTAGCGCAGTTCTCCAGTGAAGGGGGGAGGGGGGGGAGAGGGGAGTCTCCCTCCGCAGCCGGTTGGCGTAGTTTTGGCACAATTCCGTTGTACAGACCGACGTTAACAGCAGCCCTGTCTGTGCACACGGAGGGGCTAAGCCATTTCTTGGTATGGGTGTAGCCTACCCCAGCCATACCCTGGCGCTGCCACTGGTGGGATGTATGGGGCGGGCCATTCTGCACATGCGTTAAATGCGTTAAATATTTTAACGCAATTAATTCAAAAAATTAATTACCGCCGTTAACGCGATAATTTTGACCGCATTAATATATATATATATAAACTGTGTGCTGTTAATCTGTTTTTTGAGGTTTTGCTCTCTTGTTACTTTTAACCATACAGGTGTGATTTCATAGTTATTTTGTATGTTATTGTCAAAGGAACAAAATGAGCAACCCTTTATACTTAATTTGATATTCCTCATTATCTGAAGCATTTGTTACTCTCATTTATTTTCCTCCCATAGTGACTGTATGGATAATCGGAGACAGTTATGTCCTGCGTGGAGCCCAGAGAGCTACAGAGACCATCGGCAGCAACCTTGGCCTCGACCTGAGGGTGTGCTGGTTCGGTTGGGGTGGACTGCGCTGGAGAGGTGTCCTCCCTTTCTTTTCCTACTCCCTGCGAGGAAGAGCAGCCCCGGATGTCCTCCTCATCCACTGTGGCGGCAATGACTTGGGGGATGTGCCCAGTGTTCAGTTGCTGAACCAGATGAAGGAGGATCTGGACCAGCTTCACCATCGGCACCCTGGCATGAAGATCATGCTCTCCCAGATCAACCAGAGGCGCCGGTGGAGGGCTGGTGCAAATCCTGTCAAAATTGACAAGGCCCGGAAGTTTGTTAACAGTGTTATGGCTACTTTTGTTCATAGCCTAAATGGTGTCATTGTTGACCACTCCAACATTAGACTTGACAGTCCTGGGCTTTTTTTGCGAGATAGAGTTATTTTCACCCCCTAGGGGAAATGATATTTTTTTAAAGTCACTCGCCAATTGCCTGAAAGACCACCTCCAAAGACTGTGAACTGCTAAAATGTCAGTATCACTGTTTTTGGATTTGGCCTTTAGAGTATGTATTCTAAGGCCCTTGCTAAGCCCAGACTGTCATGGCTAATGTTGAGTTAGATATTACATCTGTAGCCATAACACTGTTAACATGGCTGCTCTTCCTCTTACCTCCCCACATCCACAATCTTTTGTCAACAAATAAAAAACATCTTAATTTCCTTTACGACAACATTTTGTTTATAACACCACTACATTAACAATAAGCATAGGAAAATGTCAACATTTAAGATTGTACTTTTACTCTTTATTTAATCAGATCTATTTCACATTGGAAATGTGATAAATACACAAGCCACATTGAAAGTTACATCTTGCATTTTATGACTTAAGTACACTAGAAAATAAATTAAAGATGGCAACAACTGTATCAGTAATTAAAATGATATAACTTATGTACAGGGTTGGGAGGGCTACTTGTCAAAAACACAACCAGTAACTTAATGTGAGTATCAAGATATAAAAGTAATGTAACCTGATAACTTTATTTTTCTTTTGGATTACCTCAATATCAAATGCAATGCAAATAAACACAGGAGAGAAGAAATATTAATATGATTTTTTTACTTAAATGTATAATATAATACCATAAAGCAGATTCAGGCAGTAGGTGTATAGATTCACAATTAAAGTATTAGCCTACAGAACAGTACCGCTTCCAGAGAAGAGATACAATTTGATCATTTTACAACAAACACTATATGCTCTTTTTAGGTTTTGAATAAGATTGTAATCCTGAGTTTCCCTATTATTAAAAAAAGTAAAACTAATCCGATTACATCTTTTTTTCTATGTAACTAAGGATTACACTTTCCTTTTTTTCTATACGATCTTGATTCGTGTTAGATGTAATCCATTACTACGTACCTAAGCCAATAAAAGTCATAACTTTTGGAAAATTGTCTCAAGTTATAAATTATGCCTTCAATCTCTTTCACGTGGAGAAGACATCACATTGGCCGAGGCGTTGCAACTTCCCTCAAGCGTCCTACATGAAAGAAAGATCACATGTTAAAAATGTGTGCACAAACTATTCAGTATGACCCGTCTTAGTTTAAAGCCCAAGTGTAAGAGTGAACAGAGGCGGAGTCTGCCTGCTTTCCAATTTGTTTTGTTTGTTGGCTGCTGCTACCCAAACCAACATCCTCACAAGCATTGACTGTTGGAATGTCATTATGCTCCACATGTGGAACAACAAAGGCTTCTTCAGGTGTGTCTTGTATCATAATGATATTGCTCTGATCAGCAGCAAGACTGTTTTCACCACTACCATGGTCTACATCTGCAACCTCCTCCTCATTGCTGTTAACAGTCGAACTAGGACTGTCACTTACCTCGTCATTGTTACTCACCCTGCTTTTCCTTCTAGGCTGTTGTTCTTTGCCATTGGTGAAATAGAAAATGGTGGGCACTGCAGTGTTTTTCAGGCATCTCCTTCCCTAATAAATAATAAACAAAAACACATAAAATAACTTTTTGAGGTCTGTAGATATTCAACTTTCTTTTGAATAATGTTGTTTTAAATTAAGAGTGCATTATAAAAGACAATAGAGGGCCAACATGTTAACTATGAGTTAATCCATTCAACAATTACGTGTTTCCAAGATTCAGATTCAAAGGATTTATGTCATATGGCACATAGGCTACAGTGTAGGAATGGCAATGAAAATCATTCTGTTCCCCGAGCTCCTCCAACAATGCAACATAGTTATATAAGACATAAAACAATAAAATAAATTCAAAATTAAATGAAGAGTAATAAATTAGTGCAGGCAGAAATCTATATACACGTAAATATAATAAGACATATGCAAGAACAGAATGTAAGATAAAATATTGTATAGTAAAATGAAATTAAATTCCTCTTTCTTTTTTTTTTTTTTTACAGTGATAGCTGTTAAGATAAATAAGTTATAAGATGACAACAGATGAATGAATGTTGCTATTAAAATAATGTAAAAAAAGGTATATAATTCATCTGTTTTTAACATAGAGTATTGTGGGGGAAAATGGCAATTCTCTATCTATGATAAAGAGTCTTTGCATAATTGAAGAGAAATGTGATGGTTTGCAAAAAAAAATCGATTTCTATGTTTCCTATACTTAACTGGGCAAAATCTTAATTTGGCCTTTAATCAAAAGAACATTACTCATCACTGATGTGCAAGCTGTGCCATAACAATTATTTAGCATTGTATGATGTATAACATGTATTTAATTAGTAACAACAATTTACACTCACAAATTGGAACCAAGTTATTTAAAAAAATCTGTACCCATGAGTCCGTGCTGAAGTGATGACTCTCAAAGTGTTCACTTGCACAGGCGAGAAGAAACGTTGGGGGTCCATTTATTCCTCCGGATGTTCAGGCACCCACTGGTCCAGCCTGTCTGGATCACCTAAAGGAAACCTTTATTCAAAAATACATGAAAACCGACCCAAAGACAACAGGAGGGTTAATGCCATATTCACTTAATAACGCATGAAGAAACTTTTAAAAATATTTCTATATAGTCTGTGTTGGTAAATGTAATCTAGGTTGCACATTTCCTGCTGAAATACATGCATGGCCTACCAAGTTAGTGCGTGGCACTTTGGTTTTTGATAAAACAGTGTAGTTCCACTATATAAACGTTACATTCATAATCAAACGAGACAATATGCAAGATAAATAGCTATTTGTTGTTATTCTTAATGCTTGTCATTCACACGTTAAGAAAAGAAAATAAGTACCGATACATAGCAGAACAATTGTGGCGATGTTCAACTTAATAAGCCTTGTTCAACATCATTTCTTTAGCTAATACTATAGAAGGCTGCAGGCGAACCAATTCCGCGTTTCGCTGCATTCCTTGATCCTCCAGTTATAACGCCGGGCTCCGCCGCTGGCCGAAGCTAACGGAGCCGCAAAGGGCTAGCTACGGCTTCGGTTAGCTTCGGCGGCAGACTCCGGCGGCCACCACTGGGATAATTGGGTCCCCTTTTAACATTTGCTCCCATTTAGCATTATGGGCGTCATAGCCATAGACTATAAAAGTCTTACCCAAGGCTGAATCATAAACTAAACTGTATATATATATACACATGTATAAAGGGTTACGTCCTTAGCTGGCTAATAAGCTACATAACAAGCTAAGCTAACAAGCACACAAACACCTGCTAACGGGGTTAACATGTATAATATTATCATTTTACTCACCGAAAAAAGCTGAGAGTAGACTTCTTGGAAGTTCTGTTAGTACATTCAAGCGCACAGCACGACATTTTAACTGTCTGGTATTTGTAACAATATTACTCACCACGAACACGGCTAAAGCTAAAGGGTCAAGTACAGTACTATGACTAACGTTGTAGCCTCTATGGTTGTAGCCTAGCAGAGTGGACAAGTTGCTGTTAGCTGACAGTGAGGCATGTACGTGTCCATCAAAGTGACCACGCCCTAATTTATGCAAAAACTTTAAGACCTAATATAAATAAAAGGGTCGTGTTAGAAAACAATTCACTCACAGATCCATAATCATGAAGGTGGAATCTAAATATATCGATAATAAAAATGTATGGAGCCAGGGGTAGAAACATGTTTTTTTCTGCTGTAAAATTGGGCATTTTAACATGGGGGTCTATGGAAATTGCTCCTTTCTGCAGCCATCGCCTATCGGCCAATATATGAACTGCAGTGTGTGGCACATCCGTATTGGCGTCCCGGCTCTTCCCCAGAGTTTGGCGCTTGGTGTGTCCCCATATTTGGGGGGACACAAACGGGATTTCGAAAAGTGCGGGGGACATGTCCCCCCTGTCCCCAGTTGAGATTACGCAATGCGTGTGTGTGTGTGCGTCAAGTACAATAAATATATAAGCAAGTTGCAACACACGGAGTAAAACTCTGCCCCTCATGTGTTGTATAGGCTGGCATGATAGGCTGTTCAATGGGGCTGATGTGTTGTGTAGATTCTGCCAGAAGGAAAATCAGCGGGGAGGTGCCACTTTGCTTTTCTTCCCGACTGCAACGCTGGTCCCGCAAATCAAGCAAGAACGTGATTGGTCGATATTCATTGTGGGGTTGGGGGGAGGAGGGGTGTTAGATAGATATAGAGTTGTAGTAAGTAGATAGAGTTCGCTATGATTTAGGTTTCGTTTATGCATGGGGTAGATTCTTTTAATTACATTTCCTTTTTTGTTTTGTGTATTTTATACATTTTGGATTTGCTTGGCGAGCTATTTTTAGAACATGCCCGCGGGCGACTCACGTTGCCCCTGTGGGCGACTAAGTGCCCGCGGGCACCGTGTTGGCTACCCCTGCACTTGAGGTAGTTAGCCAAGCCTTTTTGCTAAACCAGCTCCTTGAGAAAGAGCGCATATAATGCCTACCTCTGTGCTTTGACTCCTGCCTAATCGCAATGTTGGGCTGATCAGGACCGAGCTCTTTTACCTTTAGCTTTCCCTCCAGTGTTCTCCTCTCAAAAGGGGTTTCTTTAAGTGATTTAACTGAATTTTCCTTCTCCATATTGATCACTATCTTGTTTGTGTTAACACTCCATCTCCGTTTAACTGTCTCACTCAATGTCAATCACTCACTCTGGCCTCCTGCTACCCCCTAGTTTTTGGTGGTGTCAACAGCTGCTTTGGGCGCAGTTTGGTGCGCCCCGAGCTGCTCCTATCGGTTGCATTGAAGAGGTACGGACTGCGCATGCACCACTTATAACGAGAGTCGATGGGAAAAGATTTCTGCGCCCCAAGCAGGAAACACGTGACTTATCAGTAACTTTATACATCGTAAAACCATTTTAATCTATATTTTATCGTAGATTATAAATTGTACCCACACCAACTATATAAGATGTACCTTGTTAATAAAAAAAAAAGTATAAAATTAATACAAATGTAAGTATTTTTTAATGACAATCTAGAATGTGGGAAGAGGTGGGGCGGCGCCCCTAGCGCCCCTATCGGCCGGCCGCCTCTGGTGCAGACTATAAATACACGTCCAAGACTGCTTGCAACCTTAGAGTGGTTCAACTGCAGTGAGAATATGCTCCTTATTTCAAGAAGTACATCTAAATGGCGAGATTTCACTTCTTTTGGAAAGGGTGGATTGATATATTGTTGACAACATGGGGCCTTGACAAGGGAACATTTTTTTCTGAACACTTTTCAAATGTGTTTGAAAGGAACACAAAAGCATGATTAATCACCAAAAGTACCTCTGGCATGTTGCCCCAGGATATTCAGTGCATGTTTACATTTTCCATCATCAACATTTTCTTCGTACAAGCACGTCAGCAAAATTGTATTTCTTAGGTCTGTACTTAATAATTTGTTGATTTATAACAAGCCAATTGAACTTTGGCCTGTAAAAAGCGTCCAAAAAAACGTTTGTGTACATGTGTATGTTGTTGCGTTTCTGTGCTTGTGCATGTTCTTCTGCATGTTAAGTAGGAAAGCTATTACACAGCAGAATAATGTTTTATTCTGCACACGGGAAAGAGGGAGAAATGCCTTGGGCCCCCTGCTGTTCTATTAGCGAGGCTGTTGAAGGAGTGGAGCATGGTAGAATGAACCACTGCAATCTTTTTTCTCACAGAATTATGCAAAGCCCACAATGGCTTGAATTTCGATGTTTTGCAAGATACCAACAACATGACTTTCAGAACAGCTTTTCAGCCCCTTAAAACAGGAAACTGCTTTGCCTGGCACCACATCTATTTATATATTACAATTTTATAAATACATTTTTTGAATTTGTCCACACTTTTTTGTCTAATAGTCTGATTCAAAATGCAGTTACAGGCAGACATCAAGTTAAAAAACACAAAAAAGAAACACAAATAAATAGACATAAATAAATTAACCTTCCCATAAAGAGTTTATCCTGATCTAACTTGCACCCGGAACTGAAGCATCAACAATTTACCTCATGGAGATTTATCAAAGCCAAAAAGAGAAGACAAAATCTATCCCAGCAAATGGGAACAACAGTAATGTTGGTTTGGTCGGCTGAGTCTGCACTATGTTGATTGCAGCTAGCATAACAGTGCAGAACAAATTGCTCATTGTCCCAAAGACAGAAGTCAACTTTTGTGCAATTGTGATTCTCAATGATTTATATAAACAAATAACTTCAATTTCATACATATCAGCATGTTCACAAAAATAAATATATATGGACTCTTAGAATAATATTTGCAAACAACATTAAAAGGTTCGTACAAATAAATGCACAAAAAATATACAATGCGCGATACCTTTTGATGATACTATTAAAAGGAAGCAGGCGAAGAGAACATCACTATTTAGTAAACTACCAACTGCTCAAAATGTAGACATATGACCAGGGCCGCCCCTCCCTACAGGCCAATTGCGCAGGGGGCCCCGCCCAGAGGGCCTCAGCTGCTGTGTGCAGTTCGACGCTCAGTTCTCTGCACACCCCCGCGAGAGTGAGAGTGACAAGGGGAGCACGTATGTAACCCGACACCGGTGCAATTAATCGACATCTGACCAATCACTGCTTTGATACGGCCACTAGTGCAGGTGAAGAGATGTCGGTGAAAAGATAGTTTCAGTCCGGCGCAAGCAAGAGGGAAAAAAAAATAAACATGAAGAAACTAGAGTATCACTCGAAGGTGGGTTATTGTATGAGTCAAATGTACAACTTGCAAATGTTGTATAAGTCAAATTGCCAATTGCCATATTAAACAACATGTTCTCACTCCCAACCTGTCACATGTTGACGGTCGGTCAGGGCCCCTCCCCGTCACAGAATTACGGACAGGGTACCCCTTGAGAGTCAGTTTTCAACGGGCAGGGCGTCCCAAAGATCTTCATAGACCTCCCATAGCGTTGATAATAGACGCCATGAGAACGCTCGATTTCGCCGATTTTCTTGTTACCCCAGCTGGTTGACACCTCTTTTAGCAGAAACAAAGGCTTTATTAATGTATTAAATCGATGTTAATCCATGTGTGTGGTTGTGGAATTAATGGACGTGCTGTTGTGCCAGGCAACGCAATAATTTACAAACTCTTCAACTACAACCCTAATTCTATTTAAAAACATTTTAGAAGGCCTCACGAAATACTTTAATGTAAATTAAAATGTAAATGTGAAGGGATGTGTGTAATGTGGTGATTGACATTATTCACCCACGGATCTATGGGTTGGGGTATTGTTCCGGACGGACATTTTAGTTAACCGTACTTCCTGTTGATGTGAAATCCGAAAACATTTTTTAAAAATAAAATAATTCTTTATTCCGAGTGTGCTTGCTTTTCTCTTTGGAGGTCATCACATAACGACATTGTAATACACGGTTCGACTGCATTAAATATTACATATCTGCCGTAGTTCGCTATTTATAGAGCCCTGGTGAGAAGACTTCTAGACAAACAGGAAGAACTGCCGCCGAAACTGAATATGTGACGTGGATCATAAATATATCAGCAATTAAACAACATCTTCAATTTCTTTTCACAATATAAGTCACCTTGCAGTATCAATACTAATTTGGCTGACTTTTATATTTGATCTAATCGGTATATTGGTATATTTACACCATAACGGCGCACAGCTGATAGAAAGACACCTGGTGGTTAAAGCACGTTATTGAAATGTATTATTTGTATTATTAGATATTAATAGGAGACACAGACAGACAAACTAATAAGGCTTTATTTAAACATTAAAGAATACTTTAGGTTAAGGTCTTATTTTGAATAAGAAAAAAGCTTTGGGGGTATACATATTAAGCCTGACAAAGTACCAATCTATTGCTTTCCTGCAATGTTAACTACTGTACCGTATGTTTAAGCACTTATTTTAACTGATATTATACATATTATACTCTTATAAGATGTATGTAGATAGTATAAGAAATGTGCAGAATATGACAATTTAATGGTGGAGGTACACAAATATTGAAAGATGTCTTGTGATGCACTGTTGAGGAACCTGCGACCCAAGTTTTTCATCTCCGACCTCGTCAGGTATTGAACATTCAATAAATAAAGAACACAGAATTATTAAATATAAAACAGAATTTGTGTGATTATACTAAATGATTTACAAATAAACACCACTGCATATTTACAACTGTTACACATGCTGATGTAACGCAAATGTTTCCAACTTGTGATCAATAAAGTATATCTTATCTTAAGATGATCGATGGCTACTGCCATATTTGCAAAATTTGCCTCTGAACCTTGACAAGTGCATGTTTCAGGCTTATCAATTAACAACAGGAGGGGTCGCAGACATAAGACCAGCTGTTAAATAAAGCTCTTCTGACTTTAGCTGTCATGTGGGTATATATTAATGCTGCCCATGGGCACAAGCAATTTTCACCCATTTATTAATTATATGTTTGAAATTTGAGTGTTTCCTATCCCCTAAACCTCCAGGGATGTACACAGTTTAATACTGGCAACTTCTTATTATGGGAAATACAAAAACGTCTTTTAAAACTATAGGTTACTTACGTAACCCGAGTTCTCAGAGTAACATGAAGGGAGATGTCTCACTATGGGATGCGCCTCAACGCGTATGCAAACAGAAGCATCAATCTCATTACGCCAATCCTGATTGGCTGGTGATCTGGACGTCTACATCAGGGAATCCACCGACCCTTTAAGTAGCTTGCGCTACGTGGCAGCGTCATTCAAAAATAAGCACCTCTTCTCGCTTCGCCTTGGCAAGAAGGGCCGTCTGGTGAGACATCTCACTTCATGTTACTCTGAGAACTGGGGTTACGTAAGTAACCTATAGTTCTCATTCATAACACTCCGTTCGATGTCTCACTATGGGATATTGAAACTCCCGTATTGCTAGACATGCTTATCTCGAAAATCACGAAAACAACCAGAACTTATCAGGTAGAACCCTGTCTCAACACGGCGCTAAACACGGGGCCCAGCACTGCGCGGGCCACACTTGGAGCAGAGACATCTAGCCTGTAAAAGCGGACAAAAGTGAGTGGTGAGGACCAGCTCGCTGCTGCACAAATGTCTTGGATGGAAACACCCTTGAACAAAGCCCAGGATGTAGCCAGTCCACGAGTAGAATGAGCACGCAGGCCCGTTGGTGCCTGCAAACCCTGACTCGTATAAGCCAGAGCAATCGCTTCGACAATCCAGTGGGAGAGCCGTTGCCTGGTAACAGGCTTGCCCTTATGAGGGTTAGCCCAGGATACAAAGAGTTGGTCATTGCATCGAAACTCTTTTGACCTGTCCATATAGGTGCGTAAAGCACGGACTGGGCACAGCAAATTCGGCCGCTGTTCCTCAGAGGAAGACAGTGGCGGTGGAAATGCCTCAATGTTAATGGGGGTACATGAGCCAACCACCTTAGGTACAAAGGCAGGGTTGGGCTTCAGCAACACTCTCGTTTGCCCTGGGGCAAACTGAGTGCATGAAGGATGTACAGAGAGCGCATGAATGTCACTGACTCGCTTGGCAGATGCCAGAGCCAGTAACAACACTGTCTTCAGTGACAGGTGTTTCATGTCAGCTTCTTCCAGGGGTTCAAATGGAGGTCGAGTGAGCCCATCTAAAACCACTGCCAAGTCCCATAAGGGCACCAGTGACCTGGAAACAGGGAGGAGCCTGCGAGCCCCTTTCATAAAACGGCAGACCAAGGGATGTTGGCTAGCCGTCTTTCCCTCAGAGCCCACATTGCATGCAGCAATAGCAGCCAGGTACACTTTGATCGTAGAGAAAGCTCTGTGTTTAACAATCAGGTCCTGTAGAAATGATAGAATCACCCCGACAGGACATTGAAAAGAGATGTGTCCTTTTTTAAGGCACCACTCCTCAAACACCCTCCACTTACAGTCATAGAGAGACCTGGTGGAGGAAGCTCTTGCTCTCTGAATAGTGTTTATCACCTTCTGAGGGAGTCCCACTGTATTCAGGTTATACCACTCACGGGCCAGGCCCATAGTGCCAAGCGCTCTGGGTGTGGGTGAAAAAGTGTCCCCCCCGCCTGAGACAGTATGTCCCTGCGTAGCGGGAGCTGCCACGGCTGCCCGCACAGCAGCTGATATATCTCCGCCAGCCAGTACATTGCAGGCCAGTGTGGAGCTATTAGGATCAGTGTGTGGCGTTGTTCTCTCACTCTGGCCAGAGTTGGGGGTATCAGAGCCAGGGGTGGGAACGCGTACAGAAGGACCGGAGGCCAAACGTGCGCGAGCTCGTCCATGCCTAACGGTGCGTTTAAATCGTGCATTGAAAAGAACAGCTGACATTGAGCGTTTTGTTTTGATGCGAACAGATCCACCGCGTCCCGGCCGTAACGCACCCACAGCTGACTCACAATTATTGGATGTAGAGTCCAGTCTGCATATAGTGGTGCACCTCTGGACAGCAGATCTGCCTCGAGGTTCATCACTCCTGGTACGTGCGTCGCTCTCAGAGAGAGGAGACGTCCGCAGCTCCATAAGATCAGTTTGCCCTGAAGGCTTTCACTCTCTCTGCTGACAGGCGGGCTGTAAAGGGCACCGAATTCAGGCGTAGGCCCAGGAAGAGTACAGTCTGGGCTGGGGACAACATGCTCTTTTCTGTGTTTATTACGTAACCCAGGTCGAGCAGGTGTTTTACGAGGACATTCGTCTGCGTAATAGCCTCTTGCTCCGACTGTGCGAGAAGGAGCCAATCGTCCAGATAAGTTGACAGGCGAATACCCTGTTGTCTTAACGGGGCTATCGCGGCTTCCGTACACCGTACAAACACTCGTGGGCTGAGAGACAGACCGAAGGGAAGTACTCTGTACTCGTATCAGACACCCTGAAAGGCGAACCTCAGATATTTCCTGTGTGGATAATATACTGGGATGTGGAAATACGCGTCTTTCAGGTCGACTGATGTGAACCAATCGTTTTGGCGCACGAGATGCAACAGAGATGTGTGAGTGAGCATTCTGAATTTGTATCTTTTGAGATATTTGTTCAGAGCCCTCAAATCTAGTATAGGCCGAATCCCGTTCCCTCCCCGTTTGGGAACGAGGAAATACTTGGAATAAAAGCCGCTCTGACTCTGTTCGGAGGGTATTATAGATATAGCCTTCTTGTCTAGTAGCGAGAGGATCTCTTGCTCTAGAATATGGGCCGAATCTCCCCGGGCTTGCGAAAAGTGAGGGGGGGTGACAGCGAATTGGAGTCTGTAACCCCGTGTTATTGTCTTGAAAACCCAAGCAGAATCTGTGAGCATCCTCCACTTTTCGCTTCTCAAAGCGAGTGGAGATGTCACATCCCTGTCGTCTGCCCTCTGTGTCTTTATTTGTTGTGTTATGGGGCCCTCTAGTGTCTGAACACGGTGGTACCCCAGGTTGACAACCCCGGTCAACACTGCGCATCTATTGGCCCATATACAAACGATGGGCTTTCGTAGCGTATCAGCGCGCGCCAGCCGAGCTGATCCGGAAACAGTCTCTTAGTTTGAAGCAAAACAACCACATCTGGTGTTCGCTGTCTCATTCTGTTGCTTTCACACACACACACACATTCTTCCGACTTCCCTCTCCCATCATTTCTAGTCTCCTGTCTTTCAAACCTGCTCCTTATTTCCCACAGAGTAATTTAAGCACATTTAAGCCAACTTCTTCACAATGTTGTGGCAATTTAGTCTCCACTTCATGAAAAAATCAAACAGAGAAGTCAATAAAACACAAGTACAGGTATCGTTTTGAGCAGTAATCCCATCTAGCTGCTGCAATAGACACACTTCTTCCCCAAACATCTTTAACGCACACACATCTTTATCATTAACAGAAGTTGATTGTTCTTGTAGCCTAAGGGCTTCTGTGAACTTCCCTTCACCTCGGAGTCTGCTTTACTGGACTGAATACATTTATTGATAATTCAGAAGGACTATTGTCTCTCTTAACTGTGTGACTCAATTCTCAAGGCTTTTTCTGGGTCTGCAGGACATGCATCATTAACTACAAGAATGTAACTGCATTACATCTGAGGAAAATCCCCCTTTGGCTTCCCCTGTTATTTGCACAGACTATTGATAATTAACAGGGAAACTCAAGGGGCCTCCCTCAATATCTGGAAATTGCAACAAGACTTTCTGCCATTCAAACGTAACACTTCTTATATATCAGGTGATAAAATCTTCAATTCTCCACACTATGAGGAGAGTTTTCTGCTGGAATGTTTGAATGATGAGCTCATGCTTAAAACTATGTATTGGAATTCGCTGCACAGCGCTGTTTCTGTTACACTCACACCCACACAACACAAGCTGTATGAAATCCCAGTGGCGGTCCCACACATTTCACTAGTCAGGGGCCCCACTGATAGATGGAGAGATTTGGGTCCAATCGTTAAAGACTGGGAATCTAGTACTGATTGGACTAGCACAGACGACCCGTTGATTAAGTATTCCTCATCACATGACGTGTTTAAGTACAGCATCGACTGGCCAGTTCATGTACTGCGTTCTCTGATTCTCACAGGCAATGAGGACTATGTTAACCCCGTTCCTGGCCCATCTGGCCCGGAGTGCTCATTTTTCAGTCATATTTCTGAGCTCTCTGACGCGCTAAAAACAGTGCCTCAAACACTGGGCAGCCCACAAATATGATGTAGGTTTGATTCGCTCTGCGGAGCCTGTAGTTATCACTCCTAAGTCCACGTTCCGTCCAAATCAACCCCAGTACCCATTGAAACGTGAAGCTGTTGATGGCATTCGGCCAGTGTTTACCTCTCTGCTTAAACAAGGGGTCATTATTCCGTGTAACAATTCCCCGGTACGCACTCCAGTGTTTCCTGTCAAAAAGATCAGAGACAAACCTCCTGACGAGTGGAGATTTGTCCAGGATTTACGAGCTGTAAATGCAGCTGTGCATGCACGCGCACCGCTCGTTCCAAACCTTATCTGATTATTTCCCAAGTTCCAGCCTCTGCAGCATTTTTCACTGTTATAGATCTCTCAAATGCATTTTTCAGTGTCCCTGTACACAAAGACAGCCAATTCTGGTTTGCATTTGAATATGATGGTAAACCTTACACATTCACACGTTTGTGTCAAGGCCTTTGCCTGAAGACGGTGACGAACACGACTGTGTTGCCGAACTTCTCATTGTGTGCACACCTACATGTAGACCGGACTTAAAAGACGTTCCTCTGACCAACATTGACCTCATTTTGTATGTTGATGGGTCTGCCTCTAGCGACCAAGGGGGCACTAATCGGGTGGGTTTTTCTGTTGTTTCAGATTCTGCTGTACTCCGTTCCGGCCCACTCCCATGCCACCTCTCAGCACAAGCAGCAGAGCTCATCGCACTAACTGAAGCCTGCACGTTTGCAGAAGGCAAAACTGTCTACACTGACTCACGTTATGCTTTCGGGGTAGTACACGATTTTGGGCCACTTGGAAGTGTAGACCATTTCTGAAATCTGATGGCAAATCAGTACTTAACCATGTACTGGTTGCAGGCTTACTAGACGGCATTCTACTCCCATCTGAAGTTGCAGTCTGTAAATGTGCGGCACACGTAAGCAGTACAGACCCAATTTCACTAGGAAATGCGTCTGCTGACTCAGCCGCAAAGGCAGCTGATCTGATTCCTCTCGCACCTCACGCACACTCATTTGTTGTCTCCTCCTTCACTGACAAAATGTCATCACTGACTTCCATGCAGCAGCTAGCTACACCAGTTGAGAAGGCTCAGTGGAAGGCTGCTGGGGCTGTTTTTGACCCAACCTCCAGCATCTGGGTTGTCCAAATTCCAATCCATGTCTCCCAAGACATTTCTTCCCTCATTTTGCTAAGTTGACACATGGGTTGGATCATGTGTCAAAAGGAGGGATGTTAGAGGCTATCAATCAGGAGTGATTCACAAGAGGGTTCACAATAACAGCTCAAAAGCACTGTGAAGCATGCCTAATTTGCATTACGCAAAATTCTGGTAGACCAGTAAAGGTTACAGGACCCGGAGCACATCCACCTCCCACCAGGCCATTTGAGCACCTAATGCTGGATTTCATTGAGCTTAGCCCATCAGAGGGTAAGAAGCACTGTCTGGTGGTGGTTGACATGTGGTCCAAATGGGTTGAAGCTTTCCCAGTAAAAGCACAGACAGCAAATGCTGTGGCAAAGGCACTACTGAGGGAAATCATTCCTAGATGGGGACTACCAGACAAAATTTCTAGCGACAACGGTACACATTTTGCTAATGAGGCCATTACCCAGATAGGAGAATACCTGGGCATGGACATCAGAAAGCATTGTGCGTAACGGCACAATAAAAAACAAGCTAGCAAAATGCTGTGCAGACACAGGTCTGTCATGGACACAAGCTCTGCCCATTGTGCTGATGTACATGCGGATGCGGAAACGAACACGGAGCCAACTCAGCCAATTTGAAATCCTTTTTGGGGCTCCTCCACAGATTGGACTCAAGGCTCCAGGATGTCCTCTTCCCTCCACAACTTTGTGTGAAGATGCTATGTTGTCATATTGTGTTAACCTGTCATCCACTTTAGCAGACATCCGACGTCAGGTAGCCGCAGCCTTACCTACCCCTGCCACTGGTCCACTTCACCATCTCCAACCCGGCGACTTCGTGCTGATCAAGGATTTCAGGAGAAAGAGCTGGAAATCCAATCGTTGGCAAGGTCCCTACCAGGTGCTTCTCGTCACCCAGACAGCGGTCAAGGTCGCCGAGAGAGCCACGTGGGTCCACGCCAGCCACTGCAAGGTCGTAGTCACAGGAAAGGAGAAAGGGTAGAAGCAGACGACAACAAGTGACGTGCCAAGTCACCAACGGAGAAGCAGACGACAACAAGTGACGTGCCAAGTCACCAATGGAGAAGCAGACGACAACAAGTGACGTGCCAAGTCACCAACGGAGAAGCAGACGACAACAAGTGACGTGCCAAGTCACCAACGGAGAAGCAGACGACAACAAGTGACGTGCCAAGTCACCACCAGCACCACACTTGCACTACATACACCAAAACTCACACTACACACACAAGGTGTCACGAGCGAGTGCCAGCTGAGCGGTTTCATATGCCTCTGGTTCCTCGTTTGTGTTATCGGTGTGCGGGGTCTGACTGTCCTTGTCACAAAATCAACCGAGGGAATACACACACACACCAGATGGAGCATTCCCGCCTCGTGATGAGGGCTCGCCTGGAAAGACGACAACGCAACCGTGAGCAATGTGGAAAGTGCGGATACTACTGGAGAGCCTGGACAATCATAGAATGGTTCCTCTGCATATTTGCCATGATAGTTGTGTTAGGGCTAGTCCTATGTTTCATTATCCCAATACTGAAGAAGTGCGTTTCCAGCATGGTATCCTCAGCTTTCGTTCAGTATGCTGCTATTCCATTACACGACAATCCTACTTTGCGCCACAGCTACGAGAATCGTATACCTTGTACATTCCACAGTACCCCTGTTCGTGAGCTAGAATCAGAAGAGTCTGATTTCGACACTACAATATAATCCATGTGAATCGAGTGTACCCTCCTCTTATGCTTACATTATATGGGAGTCTGTCCTCCACAAAAACAGCCAGTTTTCTATGATATATTTGTGATGCGTTTACTTAAACCAGCGATGGAGTGTATTCATTGATGTGTTATATCAGTCTATCCTGTCATTTGTTATTTTTTTATGATTGATCAAGTATGATCAAAAGGGGAGAATGTAGTGGCAATTTCTTAGGTTACCTTATATGGTAAAACCAAATGCTTCTAAATGCATTGTCTAACACAACTATACCATTTCCTGATATGTGCTGTTTTCTCTGCATACTCTAAATGAGGGTTTTTATTCCCAAGCGCTTCAAGGCCACAGAGCTGATTTGGCAGACTATGTTGAAACTACTCCTTTTCACACAAAGTTTGCTACGGCTCAAGGACACAGGTGTCTCACACAAAGTTTGAACTCCCATAACAATACATCCGTGTGAAAGCAGATTTCTGAGGCGTTCCGCCGAGCTACACAAAACTCTGTCTGCCCGCCCTATCTTGTATATAAGCTTTCCTATTTTGTGACTATTGCGCACACTCCTGCAGACTATCCTATACTCTGTGACACCTGTGTCTTTGAATATATTCAAATAAATAACCAGAAAGACAACTCTGTTTGTTGCACCATTTATTGTTTGATCATTCTGACTCATGTATCTCCACAGTATTGACTGGGTCTAAGATTTCCGTAACAAGGCTCCCACAGGATTGTTTTTGACATCTTCGTGGATTCATCTTCTTATTACCAACACATGCATTTCCAAACATTTGGTCTACCTATGCTATAAAATGTATTATCTCTTCAATTTACACACGGCATCTATTGCACGTCTGTCCGTCCTGGGAAAGGGATCCTTCCTCTGTTGCTCTCCCTGAGGTTTCTCCCATTTTTTCCCTTTAAACTGTGGGTTTTTCTCCGGAAGTTTTTCCTTGTACGACGTGAGGGTCTAAGGACAGAGGGTGTCGTTTTCTCATACTGATATTATGCACAAACTGTGCCGTTGTATTTGCTGTAAAGTGTCTTTACTGTAGGGTATTTTTATTATATGTACAGCACTTTGGCTCGACCAAAAATCGTTAACAAATGTGCTATATAAATAAAACTTGATTTGATAAATTCCAGCACGACACCTGTCTGCTCTCACATTCCCGCATTATGTTTTGCAGGAACCAATCTTTATTTTTTTCACATTCTATCCCAGCTTCAAATTTGGGGCAAGACACAATAAATAAAGCTTTGCCAGTTTGCATCATCACAACTGATCAAGATGGCAAAAAGATTCTCTGCTCAGAGGGCCTTGCAAATTATTTTGGAAGAGAGAGAACCATTTGATGATAATCTAGAGCAGGGGTCGGCAACAGGCGGACCACGGTCCGGATCCGGACCAAGACGCCGACCTATACGGACCCGGACCTATAATCAATACATTAATAGGGGATTTCAATTTTGACAGGGCGATTTTATTTTAACCGCTGCCGACAGGGGGCGAAAGAGACGAGTGAGCGATACAGGGAGAGAAACACAGAAGAAGAGATGAGAGCGCGGTAGAGAGAAGCGGAGAGGAAAGAAGAGAATAATTAGCGATACAGGGAGAGAAGCGGAGAGGAGAATGAACAGACGTGTTAGCGGCAGACAGGGAGAGACAAACAATTACACATGGCGCTCTCCAAGAAGAGGAAAGTGGACAGTGAGAACAGAGCTTTTAACCCTGAGTGGACGGACTCTTTCATGTTCATCCTGTTCACCGGCGGCCTCACATTATGGTGGAGTCTGGGAAAGACTCATGAGATCTGTCCGTCAGGTGCTCACCTCCACTCTCCATCAGCAAACCCTCGACGATGAAGACCTACAAACCATCTTCTGCGAGGTAGAGTCCATCCTCAATAACCGTCCTCTCTCCACCGCGTCCTCCGATCCACACGACCTGGAACCACTGACTCCCAATCACATCCTCCTGCTAAAAACGCAACCTATCCTACCTCCGGGAACGTTTCAGAGATCTGACCTCTATGCCAGGCGCCGCTGGAAGCAGGTCCAGTACATGGCGGATCTGTTCTGGCATAGATGGACACAAGAATACCTTCTGTTGCTCCAAGAGAGACAGAAATGGAACACAGTGAGGAAAAACTTTAGCGTTGGAAATGTCATCCTGGTAGTTGACGCAACTGCTCCACAGGGGTCGTGGCCATTAGGCAGAGTACTGGAGACCAAGCCTGATGCAAGAGGTCTGACCCGTACAGTGAAGCTCCAGACGAAAACCTCCATTATCGATAGGCCCATAGTTAAGCTGTGCCGCCTCCTGGAGACGGAAGAATAATAGGTCTTCCTTAAACATCAATAAGGGATTAAAGTAATGTGTTATAGCAGAAAGTTTAATACAGCGTATTTCTGGTATATTCATTTTAATGTCACCTGATATATAGGATGTGTGTTAAACTTGAATGGACGAAAAATGATGTCTCCTTTTAAGTAGAAGTAGATTAGCGCAAATGGTCTTTTCTTCCACTTTTGTGTTATAATCAAAAGGTGTTTTTTTGGCTATTTGTGAGTAGGTAAGGTACAGTACAACCTGTGATTTCTGCCTTGAGTAAAATGATTACCCGTTGATAAGTATTTTTCAGAAAGTCATTTTGGGCTTTCAAGGGCGGAATTCAGTAGGTTGTCTGTAAGAGTTTTTTGTACGATCTGGAAACTTAAATTAATAAAAGCAGAAAATATTATGTCAATTCTTCTTCTCAATATAACTATAATTGAATTACAGTTTCCAGATATTAGAAGAGGCCATGAGACGATTGGGTCACACACAAGTTAGAGAGACAATGGTCCTTCTGAGTTATCAATAGATGTATTCATTTTGAGTGAGCTAACTTCGAGGTGGGAGGAAGTTCAGAGAAGGCCTGAGGGTATGAGAACAGTTAACCTTTGTTAGTTAACTAATCCTAAGGATGTCATGAGACGATGACGTTTAAACATATACAAGTATAGCTTTCATAGAGAAAAACATGTGACATTTGTGTGGTAGGCTGCATGATAACATGTGTGTGTGTGATCCCAGATATACATTGGTCATCTGTTAACATCTCCTTGCAAGAAGATGGGGCGGAGTCAACGGCTGCTGACTCATTGTCTAGGGCTCGCCCAGAAGTGAAATCGCCAATAACAAATAGCTAGGGAGGAGCAATCGACACAACTCCCACCCGCTTATGTGTATAAATACTGTAACATTCTTACAGTCGGCACTGTCTTCTGACTGACTGTCCTGAGACGTATCTCACACAGTAGTATAATTCAGCCCGGAGTACTCTGTATTTTGTACTGTTGCAGGGTACTCTGTATTGTGTATTGTTGCTTTTTACCATTAAACTCAGCTTATTGCTTATCTCATTCCTCTGTGTTCAAGTCCTTTCCTTGTTCCTACTCATCAACGGACGGCGCGGAGCAGAGGTGAACCTTCCACCACCGCCATTGGGTGGTGCTCCAACAGGATGTAATGTATATACTTTATTTTTCTAAATTAATAATTTGTTGGTCGTTTTACGGCTCCCTTTTTGCTAATTTGAGTAATTGATTCTGAGAGAACAATTAGGGGCCGGTGTGTAGGAGCCGCATTTAAGTTTATTTTGTTTTGATTTATTTGGAACCTTTATTAATGCATTTTTCTGTTTCAGTGAGAGGTACGCTTTGCTCAGGTGAAGGGGGCGGGGCTAAGGCTTTAAGTTGGAGGTGCGGTGAGTGACAGGAGAGCAGCAGGCATCAGCAATACCGTCATTGACACGCAGACGCAACCTTATGCTTAGTAAAAGGCAGATTATTAGGATCTGCTGTTTACGTTTATGTTACATATTGTTTTCCTATTTTGTTTAATGTTTGCTGGAAATAAACGTTGAAAAGCAACCGAAACGTCCAGTGGATTTTGTATGGACACAATAGGGATATGTGCAATTTGACGGACACTATGCATAGGTGCAATAGGGAAAGTGCAATATTGATTTGTGTATGAATACAGTAGGGAAGGTGCAATATTTGATTTATGTATAAATACAATAGGGAAAAGTGCAATATTTGATTATGTATGAATGCAATAGGGAAAGTGCAATTTGATTATGTATGTGCAATAGGGATATGTGCAATACGGAAAGTGCTGTACCTGTTTGTTTCTTTGTCATGTGATATGTGATCTCTGTTCTGTATCTATGACTGATTGACCTGAATGTTTTATGTGTATTATCTCGATGCCCAAGACAAATTTCTCCTAAGGGAGACAATAAAGATCTATCTTATCTTATCTTGTGGCCAAGAACAATAACTTTTGAGGTATCGAGTTACAAGACAAACCTTTTTGGATTTTGGCCACTACACTTACCTAATACACATTTTTCACATGGAATGCAAAGTAAGATGCAAAAGAGCCAAGCAAAACATTTTATTCACACATGAAGAAAATTAGGACTCAAAGTAATGACTGTTTAGTAGGGGTGTAACGGTTCACAGAAGTCACGGTTCGGTTCGGTACGGGTTCGGTACAACAAGGAAAAGCAAAAAAAAGTCCCAAATGCATAATTTTTTTTGCTGTTATTTATTTTTAACAGTAGTGCAAGTTTTGGTATGAAAATAAGGAACTCTAACATTTGGAATCATTAACTGTATTACACAGTTAAAAACAAACCACAAACAGTAACACACACACTCAGATGGCCATATTATTTATATTGGCTGATGTCACACGAAAAGGTTAAATAAGCTGTACAACTAAAAAGAATGTCTTGAAAATATTAAAATAAATAATAAGAAAGTTGTTCAATCACAATCAATAAAAGGCAATACAGAACTGTATAACATCTCCTGATGTCAAAATATAAAATAAATACAATGATAAATATAAAACAAAATAAAATCTGTACCTTTAAGAGCAATGTCTAACATGTGTAATTAACTTGAGTGTGTGAGGCCATTATGCCTAAATAAAGGTACTCAAGCTTTACTCTATTTTCAAGTTTTTCTTCAAAAAGATGAGTTTGTCTACGTTGTCAGTAGTGAGGGCAGATCTGTTGGCGGTAACTATGTCACCTGCCGTCGAGAAAACCCTCTCGCTGGGGACTGAGACTGACTCGGATGTGATTGAGCATGTTTGACGTGTTACCACCAGCATACCGCACCGCTGTCGAACAACGCCGACACACCGTCCTCGTCCGATCCACAACTCGCACCCCATCATTGTTGTAGTCCACAGGGAACCCGAAATGTTCCCACACACCTGATTTAAAAGAAGCAGGTGGGTCTTCTAGCTCCTGTGTGTTGTGTGAACTCGCCATAGCTACTAACTTTTCTTCTTCATGTATTGTGTTCGTTTTGTTGTGTTTTGTTCTTCATTTGTTATTTACGGGCGGCTGGCTTTTAGGCGCAATACCGCCCCCTGGATTATATATAGTGTAATACTGCCCTGAGTGACAGACTTTTTTTCCAGCTCGTAAAAAAAAGGCGTATTCGCCGTGTGACTGCATGTGCCGAACCGTGACGACCGAACCGTGACGGTACGGGACGAATACGGATACCGTTACACCCCTACTGTTTAGTATGACTTATACACATATTTAAACATAAAAGCTTTTCTCAGACATAAATTAAAGACTTGGTAAGACATAATGGTACTCAGACTGGAAAGGCTTTGTGTATATCCTTGAACAAGTGTCCAAGCAGTCCATCAGGGTGAGCAGAGCCAAGCCAAGATGACCATTCAAGAACCTTGAGGTGTTCCTCCAACAAACTCTCTGTAAGGTTTCCTTTCAGTCTACGGACATGTCCTTTGACGGTCGACCACGCTCTTTGGATATGACTGCCAGTCTGGGGGTTCACAAACCACCTGCTGTGGTTTATGGTGTAGTGTTTGTAAACCATGTTACTCAGCACTCTCCTGTATACCCTCCACTCATCACTAATAATTCTACTTCCTGACTTAACATGTCGTCTAATCAGAGGGACAAGGTGGCATCTTGATCGTTTCTCCACTAGTTTCAACACTAGTCTCCGCCTTTTGTCTTTAACTCTCATCATTCCGAAGACCCATTTCTTCGTTCTCCAGGTATGTCCAAAGCGTCCACGTGCATACTAAAACAAAGAATAAATCATAATATCATCTTAGTTAACAACAAAATGCTCACAAATTACAGTAAAAATTGTTGTACATCATGTTTCAAAATGCCATACTTGTTTATTAGGTGCATTGTATAACATAATTTAAGGGTAATTATACAGTAATGGTCCATATTGACCATTTTTTTAAAATTATTCTCTTGTACAAGAAAGCCCAGTCTATAACTGCCAAACATAGGAACTGGGTACAGTACCTTCTCCCAGACACAAATAAAATAGTTTACTTTATCAGCATTGGTTTTACCAATGCTTAGTATTTATTTGATACCAATTTGGTAATACAATTAACAAGGTTTGGCTTCGTTCTTCAAATATGACTGTGACGTTAACGTGTAAGCTCAACAATGAACTCCAGCTCAACCAACCATATTGTAATATCCAAGTAATCCTCTTGAAATATGACATTAATATTTGTAATATACACACATCTTATTGTGAGGTTAATTTCACATACACTAGGCCGCTTCAACACTACTTTGACGTTAGCTTGTCTACATAATCAATCATAGCACATTTTAATTAACCTTATCAATGCATTAAATTACCTACATGATAAAATATCTCTCTAACTTACAAGGATGACCTTATTTTACCAACCTCAAACAGAAGCCGTTTGTTCTACAGTATTATCCCACTTAAAGAGCCTGTGACACGAGTTTCCCCCATCATCCAAACCCATCAATTTGAGTAAATATTGTCCCCTTGAAAACCGTTACTGAACTGATTTTGGATATTTGTACTTTGATAACCATTAATCTGCCCTTCAATGTTGACAATTTTCTGGATCTTCTCGGAGATTCTTCAAGTCCCGCCAAATTATGGGTGACGTCATTGCGGGCACAGCGCTCCAGCTGCACCGTTCAGGATCCCAGCATCTGCATGTAAACGCACGATGGTGCACACAGCAGCAAGCTCAGAAAGCGATGACAGTTTAATTTTGAACGTGTCTGAGAGCTCATATGAGGCTGAAGGATCGGTTCATGTTGTATCTGTTAGAAGTTTAGGAATTAGGTGCGTCAATATGGGCGATCATACGGTTATGTAACCAGTGGTGGACTGGGACTAAAAATCATCCCGGGACTCTCGACCGGCCCACTTCGGTACCGCTAGTAAATTGTCAACGGGGGGAGTGGGGGATGTCAGGGGCGGCGGGTGCTGTAGGCTGGGGAAGGCTAAGCCTTCCCAAATATTTGTGTCACTGCATTCTGGTAAAATACAAATATAATGTATAATGTCTGTGTCTTTGACATTAGCGCTGCTAGCCACCTGTGCCCTGTACTACGAAGCCAGTTCAACATACCCTGGATATGTTTGAGTAACAAACAAACTAACAACAACAAACTAACAAACGAGATCTCGCTAAGCGGTCCTACGACGCTGGTTATTAACTCTGTAAATCAAGCCAGGGTTTCTCTCACCAGCTGAGAGCGCGTTCACGTCTAAGACACGAGTGGATCTGACTTTAATTACATTTGACTTGAGTGTTTCGTCAACATAATGTGTTGCTTAAAATAATACTTCTGCATACAGTATGTGACACTGTAAGTGTTGCACGGCCAGATACGGCTGGAGAAGCTGACTCGGATAAGGAAATATATGATATATTATGATATTATATGATCGATGATCTGATTGATGATGTAATATGAATGATAAGTGCGACACGTCGGCGTCTTCTCTGCATACGGCAGTTTAAACTGTATTTCCTTTATCCTGTAATATAACTTGAGAGATTTAAACTCCGCACACTGAGTTGATCTCTTTTCTATAGACGCCGGAGGCGGGCAGCGTCAGGTAAAAGAAGTTATTTAGCCTAACCAAACCTGAGCCTCACGCGCCGCCTATGGGGGATGTACTAGTGACTTATCCGACCGGCCCACTTCGGTACCGGCCCATCGGGATTCGTCCCGATGGCCAGTCCGCCACTGCACCCAGCCCACGTAAACTGTCAACGGGGGGAGCCTCGCTGCGGGGAAACGGTGGACCTAGTGTCCCGATCGGAGTGGGAATAATAATAATAATAATCCGTGCATTTTATCCATTAATTTCCCCAACATTGTGGTAAAAAAAAAAAAACGTTTAATCCATGTTGGTGTACTACAACTACAAAAAGCATCGGTTTGTTTTCTCATCAGGAAATGCAGACCGGCTCAAACAAACGATTTTTAATCATCATTCTCACGATCATTTAATGTATCATATGTTCGCCGAATTGACATGAAAGCACTAATAAATGTAGTTTAATCCACTTGAGTTTACAACTACAAAAATAATCGATTTGTTTTTATATCACATCCTACGGAAGGAAATTCAGCAGCTCTCACTACCGATTTGTAATCCTAATTTAATCATCATCTTCACCACGATCATTTATGTTTATGTTCGCCGAATTGACATGAAAGCACTGACAAATATGAATATACTGTAGTCAACTTCATTAAAACGTTATTAACGTGCCTAAACTCAGTAATTCACCATTTCTACGCATGACAACACACTTTGTCCGTGTTTCGCTCTCTCACCGCACAGTGAAGCGTTCCCGCATTGACGTCACTTCCGGCTTCCCCCAAAACTTCAAAATGACTCGAAGGAATTTCCCCGCGATGTTCGAAATTATTGATATTTATCGGAACGGTATCGCATCTTCTTTTTTAAACTGATGGTTCGAGATGACTAGTAGCCCAATATTTCATTGCACAACAGTTGTTGGGATGCTGTCACAGGCTCTTTAATGCTTAACACTTCTCTATTACGTTTTAACTTGGAGGCTACGATTAGCATTGTTAGCACATGTGTAGCTACCACTCGCTTACATGCTAACCCAAGCCTTAACATTCATTACGTTAGCTGATTAAAAACATAAGCAACACATAAATAAATTACTCAAATTTCACTTACCGTAAAACTGCATTCATGCACCGTCTGTTTTAAACGCAGAGCGAGTCACAATAGTACGATATAAGCATGAAGAATAGTCCACAAGGCACCAGCACAACAAAAACGGCCGAGTTCAAGTTATGTTCCCCGGATGTGGTGAGCAGGTAAAGCCCCTGTAGCATCACGGAGCTGCTAGCAGAGAGACAGGAAGCTAACAGCAGCACTCACTGGACAGACCTGTCACTCAATGTGACCACCCCCTAATTTATGCATAACTTTAAGGCTTAATATAACTTAAACAAATTATAAATGGTTCTAACTCATTAATAAATGGTGATTTGTTTAACACTTTACAAGGCTCCCTTTTGGCAGTTATAAATGTTAGAAACTCATACATAAATTGTCATAAAGAGATGCCAAGAAACATCAAGATGGATTGGGGGGAGAATCAACTCAGTGAACAACAGATACCAAGGATGCTGGCTGATTGTTACGTGCTCCCCTCCGTGTTGTCTTTTCTGTCACCTGGTCTGCCCCTGGCTCCGCCTCTGCCCAGGTGTTCCCAATTCCACTTCACCCATGTTATAAGGAGAAACTGGAGGAGAAGGAAGTTGGCTATCTTAACGCCAGGGGTCCTTCTCAGGTCGACTATTTTCATTTCCTCGCTCCTCTGTCTCACCGGAAGTTGATTTGTCTGCGCCATCTTGAGTACCGTCCCATGGCTCTTATTTCTGCCGGAGGAGCGAGGAGCGAGGAGCGATAATGGAGGAGTGATAACCGAGGAACCACCAGACCATCCTCCGATGAAATCCTCAGACACTCGCCCCACCCCCTTACTGTGTATCGCTCACTGATTGGACGATGCAGCGCATGCACTGATCTGATGCTTCTTGACATGAGAGCAGTTTACCAGCGGAGTGAAGAAAATACATGAAACTCACGAGAGTCACTCCTCAGTTTATACTGTGTTTTGTTTCAATTCATGTATCATTTAGTTACAAATATGTGATATATCTGAACAACAAAGTGGTCAAAAATAATTTTATTAATTTATTTTTTACATTTTCATTTATTGTCATTTCCATTCAGTCAGTCATTAAGTGCTATTAAAATGTTAATGTGCTACATATCCACACAAACAAACAAAGTGTGCAATCCAATGAATGTTAATCTGGGTTTTGATAGATAATATATCTCTTTTTCTTCTCTCAATTATTTTATTTCTATTGGGCAATCTAATCAATATTAATCAAACTATTGTTCGTTTATACATTTTAAGAATGGCGTTTATCTTTTTTGAGAATGAGTTCTTATTTTATTTATTGGGGTCTACAACAGATGATACAAATGTTTGTGTCAGTAAATGTGTACTAACAGAGGCAGGGGTGTGTGTGGAAATAACGGGGACAGAGCTGCTGTCAGACGAACAGCTTTGCGGTGTCATCACAAACGGACGTCGCTTCACGTGACGCTCCGGAGGAAAGGACGTCCCATTGCGCTTAAAACTCATTTCCCTGCTTCTCGTGGTTTCCTTGCATCCCTCCATGCTTCCCTGGTGGGAGGGACTAGACGCAGGGAAACGACGCAAGTGAGGGAAGCAAGGATTTAATTTAACCGACCTGAGACGGGGCCCCGGAGACACTCTCTCCAGACATTATCTCTTTGCCATTTTGAGCTTTAGGCTGTGTTTTGCAGACGTTTTTTTTGTTTAGCCTGGAGGACCTGGTAGTCCAGTTTTCGCGGCTTTATATTGTTTCCCATAGGGTTTATGTTTGATTTCTGGTTGGGGGGGGGAGCTCTGGGTCCTACGGCCCGTGGTGTGGCTGGCTCGGGTTCCCTCCGTCTGTTTGTTCTTTTTGGCCAGTCCTCCAGACCTCCTTTTGTTACCCTTTACGCTTGTGTGAGTAATGGCTGTACATTTAATAAATGATCGCTGTTAAGTACTGGTTGTTTTGTGTGTTTTATTTTATGTTGCGGGTCTCCCCACGAGCCACTACCACGGAGTAGGGGCCGGGCCGTAACACTGATGAAGAAGACAAAGTAAGCTAGGTAGCCAATATAAGGCTTATGGCGCATTTCCACTACAGTGCGGAGCTCGCTTTAAGCGTGCCCGGCCCGTTTTTGGTTGCGTTTCCACTTGGCGTAGTTCCGGCTAGCGGGTACTATTTCACAGTTTTTCTGGCCCCATAAAATCGAGGTTCTTTCCGGACCAACAACCAGGCTGAGTCGGGCTGAGTATCCTAAACTAGAGAGAGAATCGCTGGCAAGGGGGCTACAACTACAACAAAATGAACACATTTGACCATGATTTAATTGTAATACACGTTTCAAAATGATGCCGAAGTAACATCATACTGATACCGGTTAGTAAAAACCATGAATTAATGCTTTGACAAGTCTGCAGACAGACGGCAGGCAAATAACATTTTAAAATGCGTGTTTTCTAAATGGAGATCGGCTAAGCTAATGCAGTATATGCTCCGACCGTCCACACTCACAACAACGGCTTATACAAACATAAATAAACCAGTGACTGTATTCGCCATGACACAGACAGTCTGTGGTTTGTACTTGTTTAACTTTTGTCTAGTTTCTGAACAGATATGAGGAGCTGTGAGCTTGAGTGCTAACAGCTAACGGCTGATGTTGTTTTTCTGTGGTTCTCATTGAAGATGACGTCACAGCTCCGCCTACACTGTGTTACTATAGTTACTGCTTCAGCTACTAAACTGTAATGGAAACGCAGCATAAAGTGAGCCAGTCCTAACAAGGCTTAGCCATACCAAGCGAGGCCGAGCGAGGCCCTGTAGTGGAAATGCGCCATTAGTCATCTTGCCAAATAACGAGCCTGTGTTGATGTATGAACTGGTTTATAATTGGTTCATAATGATTAACAAAGTGTTTACAACCTAATTAATAACCTAATTATAAACCCTTTATAAGGGTATTCTTATTGTAAAGTGGTACCGGATTTCCTATAAAGTGTCACTGGTCAAGCCTTAACTGAATAGAAAAGAAAGCAAAAGTATGCAAGATGTGAAGGCACAGTTCACACTGAGTTGCATGTTCAGTTCACATTATCTTGTTACGCTCTCACGAGCTTACTGGACTGAACTCCAAATGCTGAACACCAGGTAGAGGACACAGAGTTTAGTAGGTAAAAGGTTTATTAAACCAACAAATCCTACGGAGAATAACGGAGGGATTAATGTCCATATAATCCGGGCCAGGATTTGTTACCAGCAGAGGTGCGGAGATGCACGGAGGAACACAGGCGAGATCCAGAGCTGGTGAGAGCAGACAGGTTCGAGCTGGTGTGCGTGGAAGCACGGAGGAAACTCAGACGAGGAATCGGAGGCTGGACGTGGCAGGCAGAGGAGTAGGCAGATGGATACTGGACAAAGAGATCACAGGTAAGTAGCAGAAACAAACAGAGTAGATGCACTAAACTGTTTAATTAAAGTTGTGCTAACCAGCGTGGTTAACTGACGAACTGGTGAATACTGGATGGAGGAACAGAGTATATATGCAGGTGAAGGTGATTAGAGTAATCCGGATGATGAGCCACAGCTGAGGAGGTGAGTTGGCGGGAAACAGAAGTGGGTCAGCCACACCCAGCCAGGAAGACAGACACAAAGACAATAACAAACATAAAACAAAGAGGAGGAGAAGGAGGGAGAACTGCAAATCCTCACAGTACCCCCCCCCCCCCTCAACGGGAGCCTCCTGGCGACCACCAGGTTTGTCAGGATGAGCCCTGTGGAACTCCCTCACCATGACAGGGTCCATGATGCGTGACCGAGGCACCCAGCAACGTTCCTCCAAGTTGTAACCCTCCCAATCAACCAGGTACTGGAAGCCCCTGCCGCGACGCCTGACATCCATCAGCCGACGCACAGTGTAGGCAGGATGATTATCGATGACTCGGGGGGGAGGAGGGGGAATGGCCGGAGGGCACAGGTCACTGGTGTGGACTGGCTTGATTTGGGAAACATGAAAGGTTGGATGAATTTGCATGGTCCTGGGGAGCCTCAGGCGGACAGCAGAGGGGTTTGATGATGCGTTCAATGGGAAAGGGACCAATGAACCGAGGGGACAACTTCTTCGACTCCGTAAGGAGGGGAACATCGTTGGAAGACAACCAAACCGACCGTCCAGGGGCATAAGGTGGAGCCACATGTCTGTGGCGGTTAGCTGATCTCTGATTTCTGGAGGAAGTCAGAAGAAGGGCAGAACGAGTGTCCCTCCAAACCTTACGGCAAAGAAGAATGTGTCTTTGGACAGATGGAACAGACAACTCATTCTTCTCTTCAGGAAACAGGGGTGGCTGGTACCCTAAGGAGACTTCGAATGGAGAGACACCAGTAGTAGAAGATGTTAGAGCATTGTGGGAATACTCAATCCAGGGTAGATGAGAACTCCAGGTAGACTGATTGCGGTTGGCAACGCAACGGAGAGCAGATTCCAAATCCTGATTTGCCCTTTCAGTTTGGACGTTGGACTGGGGATGGTAACCTGACGTCAGACTGACAGATGCACCGAGAGAATGACAAAACGTCTTCCAGACCTGGGAGGTGAATTGAGGACCACGGTCGGAGACGATGTCTGCCGGGAGAACATGCAGGGTGAGAAGCTGGGAGGTCTCCAGGGCTGAGGGGAGCTTCGGCAGAGCAACAAAATGGGCAGACTTTGAAAAACGGTCTACAACTGTTAAAATAGTTGTATTACCCTGCGAGGGAGGTAGGCCAGTGACAAAGTCCAGAGCTATGTGCGACCAAGGACGACTAGGGATAGGAAGGGGCTGAAGCAATCCTGCAGGTCTTTGATGAGAGGCCTTGCTCCTAGCACATGTAGTACAGGCTGAAACGTACTCCTTAGTGTCCTTGTCCATAGTTGGCCACCGAGGAAGGGAGAGTGTGTGTTTGCCACTGCAGAACCTGAGAACGGACTGAGTCGGGGACAAACTGACGATTAGGCGGACCGCTACCAGGGTCAGGTTGATCCAAAAGCGCCTCCCGGATCAAGTTACTTATCTCCCAGGTGAGGGCACCCACCACACAACTCCGGGGGAGAATAGAGTCCGAGGAGGTTACAGGACCCTCGGAAGGAAACGATCTGGACAGGGCATCAGGCTTGGCATTCTTAGAACGAGGGCGATATGTCAGGGAGAAATTGAAACGACCAAAAAAGAGGGCCCATCTGGCTTGTCGGGAGTTTAGTCGCTTGGCAGACTGGATGTACTCCAGGTTTTTATGGTCAGTCCAAACAAGGAATGGCTGCTTGCTGCCCTCGAGCCAGTGTCGCCACTCCTCCAACGCCATCTTCACCGCCAGCAGCTCTCTGTTGCCCACGTCATAATTTCTCTCAGCTGGGGAAAGACGGCGAGAGAAGAAAGCACATGGGTGAAGCTTATTGTCTGGCCTTGCAGTCTGGGACAGAACAGCGCCAACCCCAATGTCAGATGCATCTACCTCCACAACAAACTGTTTGCTCGAGTCCGGCTGGATGAGTATGGGGGCAGAAGTGAACAGGGACTTGAGCAGAAGAAATGCCTTGTTAGATTCTGTTGTCCAGGAAAACTTGATCTTGACAGATGTGAGACTGGAGAGTGGAGCTGCTACCTTGCTATAGTTCCTGATGAACCGGCGATAGAAGTTAGCAAAACCCAGGAACCTCTGCAGCTCCTTCCGAGTAGTGGGGACTGGCCACTCAGAGACAGCTAGGATCTTTCCTGGATCATCCTCCAACTTGCCTTGCCTGATGATGTATCCAAGGAAGCTGACCCGTTCCTGATGAAACTCGCATTTCTCAGCCTTGACGAACAGCTTGTTCTCAAGCAGCCTTTGTAGAACCTGACTGACGTGGTCCTGATGTTCCTCCAGACTCTTGGAAAAGATCAATATGTTGTCAATGTAGACAAAAACGAATCGGTTGAGGAAATCTCGAAGGACATCATTAACCAGGGCCTGGAAAACAGCTGGGGCATTAGAGAGTCCAAAGGGCATGACGAGGTACTCAAAGTGACCAAGGGGGGTGTTGAAGGCTGTCTTCCACTCATCTCCTTGGCGAATTCGAACCAGGTGGTAGGCATTCCTGAGGTCGAGTTTGGAGAAGATGGTAGCACATTGGAGTGGTTCAAAAGCTGAGTTTATCAGAGGAAGTGGGTACTTGTTTTTGACTGTGATGTTATTTAACCCACGAAAGTCAATACAGGGTCGGTGTGACTTATCCTTTTTATCCACAAAGAAAAACCCAGCACCCAGAGGAGAGGAAGATGGACGAATAATTCCTGAAGCAAGGGAGTCACCGATGTATTTCTTCATGGCCTCATTCTCTGGCCGAGACAGATTATAAAGTCTGCTGGTAGATAAAGGAGCTCCAGGTAGCAGATCGATGGGACAATCATAGGGACGATGAGGAGGGAGAGAGAGAGCCTTCTCCTTATTGAAGGCCCCACTCAGGTTGTGGTAAACCTCAGGAACACCAGACAAGTCTACTTCAGCAGAGACGCATGGAGCAGGTTTAGGGTCTACAGGGACGGGAGGCACAGCAGACTGTAAACAGTTAAGGTGGCACGACTGACTCCATTCTATGATTCTCCCTCCGGTCCAATCAATATGCGGATTGTGGGTGCGAAGCCATGGATAGCCAAGAACCAAAGGGGTTGCTGGGGCGGAAATAACCTTCAGTTGAATTTCTTCTCTGTGATTTCCAGAAATTAACAGGGTTATGGGTTGTGTTTGCTGTGTAACCTTAGAAATGCTTTTACCATTTAAGGCATAAGCAGTCAAAGGTTCCAGTAGAGGTTTCAAATGTAGACCCAGCTGCTTGGCTAGTTCACAGTCCACGAAGCTATCCTCAGCCACAGAGTCAATGAGGGCAGAAAGGGGCAAGGTCTGAGAGTTGGAACAAAGTCTGGCAGGAATCAAAAAACGGCTCAAAGTTGGGGCTACAATAGGTGTAGGTTGCGGACTCGTCAGGACCCCCAACTTCACTGACGAGCCCCTGCGTTTGGGCGAACAGGACAGCCAGAAAGGATATGCCCAACCTTCCCACAATACAGGCACTCTCCAGACCTCATGCGTCGAAGGCGCTCCTCAGGGGATAATCCAGCGCGTCCCAACTGCATAGCTTCCTCCTTAGCAACGGTGAGCATGCGAGATGGTGAGGTGAAGTCAGATGGTCTGGACACAGAGGGAGCAAACTGGAGAGAGCTGTTTGGCTTAATAGGCAAAACAAAAGGTGAATGCTGCGCACGCTCAGCACGGCGCTCCCGCAGCCGGCTGTCGAGACGAAACACCCAGGAGATTAAAGATTGGAGGTCAGCAGGCTCCTCTCTAGCAGCCAGTTCATCCTTCAGTTGATCCTTCAATCCCCTAACAAACACAGCCCTTAAAGCCGCTTCGTCCCATCGGGCTTCTGCCGCCAGTGTGTGAAACTCGATAGAGTAATCTGCTACGGTTCGAGACCCTTGATGTAGATTTAGCAGACGACTATCAGCTGAGTCAGAGTGTTCGGGATGGTCAAAAACTGTGGAAAAATTTCCAGAAAAAACTCCAAAGGAAAGGGTGTCATAATCCACAGAGGAACTGAATGCTTCGGCCCAGGTTAAAGCTCTTCCACGAAGCAAACTCAACACATAGTTTATCTTAGCCACCTTAGACAAGGGGCGCTGGCGAAATACCTTGTTGCATTGGAACATAAATCCTCTGCATTTCTCCACCTCTCCATGGAAAGGCTCAGGGTCGACAATGGGGAAATCCCGGCATGGAGTGGAATCTTGAGGTGGAATGGAGGGAGCAGGAAATGCAGCAGAAGACGTCAGGGTAGTGATCTGAGCAGCAAGGTTCGAGATGTGTAACGCCATGGACTGATTACTGTCAACTAAGGCTCGGATCATCTGCTCATGTTGGCCCAGAAGATTTCCCTGAGATGAAAGGGCGTGTTGAACAGCGGCGGGATCCGATCCAGTGTCAGCGGAGTTAATTTTAGACCAATTCATACTGTTACGCTCTCACGAGCTTACTGGACTGAACTCCAAATGCTGAACACCAGGTAGAGGACACAGAGTTTAGTAGGTAAAAGGTTTATTAAACCAACAAATCCTACGGAGAATAACGGAGGGATTAATGTCCATATAATCCAGGCCAGGATTTGTTACCAGCAGAGGTGCGGAGATGCACGGACATACATTAATAGGGGATTTCAATTTTGACGGGGCAATTCTATTTTAACCACTGCCGACAGTGGGCGAAAGAGACGAGTGAGCGATACAGGGAGAGAAACACAGAAGAAGAGATGAGAGCGCGGCAGAGAGAAGCGGAGAGGAAAGTGAGTGAAAAGAATAATTAGCGATACAGGGCGAGAAGACGGAGAGGAGAGTGAACAGGCGTGTTAGCGGCAGACAGGGAGAGACAAATATTTACACATGACGCTCTCCAAGAAGAGGAAAGTGGACAGTGAGAACAGAGCTTTTCACCCTGAGTGGACGGACTCATTCATGTTCATCCTGCCCACTGGGAGCACAGAACCAGTGTGTCTCATTTGTTCAGAGACCGTGGCGCTCATTAAAAGTGCCAAAACGCATACACAAATAAGAAGTCTCAGAGCCCAATATGATCAGTCCACCAGGATCAAAATTAAAACTAAATATCGTTCCAGGGCAGGCTAACCGAGGCTAACCAATGAGCACCTGCATGTGTATGAGAATGGCCCTGACACCATTTCAGGCCAGATTTAAACTCCTGGCAGGACAAGCTCAATTCTCGCATTGAATAAAAAAAAAAGTGAGTGAGGGACTGCAATATAAGAGGGAAAGAAAGAGAAACTTTAAAACTGTTCAATTGTTATGATGTGTAAAGACTGATATTGTTCTATAATTGTCTGAAACTGTTAAGTCATGATGTGAAACGGTTAACAAAGAAAAAAGGAAACTCAAGCTGCTGCTACACTTTATTTTATTTATCTAAAATCAAGCACTTTAAGATGCACATATTTTCAAAAGCTGTTTTTTTTTTTTTCTCTATTTTTTTTTTAAAATGCAGCCCAAGATGAACATTACACATATCCACAGTATTTTACTGTAGATCTGTATAGTTAAATGTTAATTGACAATACATATTGTTCTTTTTGAATTGTACTTTCTTTATTTGATTGGCAGTCAGTTGTTGATTACATGCAGACGTTGATAAAGCTACAGGCTACTTCAATATATATCACACTAATTAATAAAGCAAGTTAGACATGTTGATGTTCCGGCATGGGGAGATTTTCTCTAACTGGACCTCGTTGAATTTTAGTGGAATACCCCTGCTGTATACAGTAAGATGAGTGTTAAATGAAAGTGTGCCGTTGGCTCTTTTCCTTTGCTTGAATAATTGGAACTAGAATCTTGGTAAATGGCAATGAATTAGTCATTGGTATAGGGTACAGACTAAATCAGTGTTTATAATTAATATATGTGCCATTACTTTAAGAAAAACTATGTAAAGATGGAATGTTGCTGGCAAAATATTTTCGAAAATAGGCATTCATCATTTGCATAAATGAAGAACACACTACATTTAGAACAGCTTTTTTCCTAATGCAAATGCTTATACAGGGGCTTTCATTATTCAGTTATTATTAAGTCCATGGACCTATTTGTTTTCAATAAAAACAGGGTACACACAGGCATACAGCTACCAGCTTGGGAGATTTATTGAAGGCAAATGCACAATATAACATAAAAGCAGAAATAACGAGATCAGATGTATTCTTTGAGATGGTGAATATGGGTGGTGGTAATACATGACAAAGCATAAAAGAAGTTACCTAAGACTGATGATGTTAATAACCAATATTTTCTTTCCCAGGTGAAAATATTAACTTTGGGTTATTTGTCCTTAACCCTGAATGCATAATCTATGACCCATGTCAGGGATCGGTACAAAAACACATGCAGGATGATGGAAATGACAGCAATGAGATGGTAATCTATTAAAATATATTAAAAAAGGCCCCATTGCCATGTATTTGTGTGAAAATTATCACATGCACAAAGGCACAGAAATACCTAACCACTTTCATGAATAAACTCTTGGATAAACCAGAACTTTTTTTGTGTAGTTCAGCAGTTCATGCAAATATTGTAGTATCAGTAAAACCGTCACGGGACCAATCTGCAGGCTTTATGCAGTGATATTTAGCCTTCAAGAATGAACTTGGCTGCGGATAAAGCATGTGATCATTTGAGTGTGACAGAAATGACAGAGGTTTTTGCAACGGATTTGCAGAAATGAGTCGGAGGTCACACTGCATGTGGGTCGGCTCTGCTCACCAGTGAGTCTAACCTTTGCTTTGCTCCATTAGCAGCAGTGACTGTCTCTTGGGGTGAAAGAACATAAACAACTGGACTGATATCCTTTCTTTTTGCTATTTGATAGGCGGCACATTTTCATACAGAAATCTAGTTGGACATTATATGTTGACATATTGCTTGAACGTCTATTTTTTACGGTGGCTGAGAGGTGCAATTGACAATTACAAAGTGTGAAACACTTTAACAAAGCTTGAGACAAATTTACATTTTATCAAACAAATTTACATTTTATAAAACAAAATTACATTAGCAAAACACTTTTACCAAAGAAAAAATAAATGAACAAGATGCAAAACACTTTTACAAAGCTAGAGACAAATTTACATTTGCCGAAACACTTTAACAAACTCGATAATCAAACCGGAAAGGGAATGCCCATCATACCAGAAGTGAGGTGCAAGTGATTGACACAAACTTTGTTTGTTTTGGCGGATAGACCGCCGGTACCTATGGACCTTTATCAATGTTTATAGCCTTTATGGTCGTTAAACATGTTTTGTCCGTTCTGTGGAAACCACCTGGGCCAAGTGACATGGTTTTGCTCATCACGATATACTTTCTCGTGCGCAAGAGATTACGTTCTTTTGCACACAAGAAAGTTATAGGTTTGCTAAGTAGGAAGTGGAGCTGTGCCTTTTGCACACAGCCTTCACTGTGTTTACCTTCATTAGACAGCTAAAGAGCGACTGCAGGCTGCTTCGTTATAGCCACACACACCTCTACACACACACACGCACCTCTACACTAAAGCAAACAGATATTGTTCTAAACTGTATTAAAGTAAACAGGTATTATCTTGAACTGTATTGAAGTGAACATGTATTATTTGGGACTGTTTTAAAGTAATCCTATATATATATAAACCTTCTTACCTACACTCAATGACCCAGGTACCCTGCCACACACACTTCCTCTCACCAGCACTAACACATACACTCACTGACCCAGATATCAACACACACACACATACACTTCCCCCCCACCAGCACATGCACATGTTCTTATTCAAGGTTCTTCCTGGGGCCAGTATAATCTCAAGCACCAATATATCTGTGTACAATGTTTGATTGTTTTGGGAAAGAATAGTTTGTGTGAAATCTTCCCTGGGAAAGTAAAGGAGTGAAGTTAGGTGGAAGATAAAAAGTGATTCTGACCTTGACTAGTTCCGAGGCTCTCACGCTTCACTTAGGAGTAAAATGGGACGGAAGAGCCGACCCACATCTCCGCCCCAAATATGTCCATATATACTGTTGTTTATTCATGCAAAATGCCCCCTGTTTCTGACTGGCTGGTCCCGATACCTGTATCGCACGGCAGTGGAGCGGGGAGCCCGGAGTGCTCTGATACAGGGCACTCTGTATTTCGTATTGTGTTTTTTACCATTAAAATCAGATTATTGTTATAACTTTTATGCCGGTGTTTTGAACTCCTTCTCTTATTAAATCTGACCAGGCTCATCTAACGGACGGCGCGGAGCAGAGGTGGGCTTTAAGCCACCACTACTGTGTTTGTTCCAACAAGCTGGTGACCTCCCGACGTGATGAGTGCTGGTCTCTAGAAGGACCACCGACAGCCAGCGGACAAATTCTGTCCAGGGGAGGACACCCGGGACACTGTTGACAACTAAACCAGGACGTCCTACATGATACAAAGGTAAAACAGATACCTGTTGATTACCAAAATCTGTGATTTGGCTTTGCTACAAAATTTTAGAGTTGTCAGCTGCGTTCTCAGTGTTCTTAGTCACGGTAAAAAATACAATACTTAAGAAAGTGTTTGTATAAGAGTCAGGTGGACATTCCGGACCTATAGGGCACTAAGTGTGTGTAAGAGTCTGGTATTGCATTCCAGTCCTTAGCTCACTAAAGCAAAGTCGGTGCTCAGAGTCCGGTAGGACATTCCGGACCAGGCATCGAGTTATATTTAAGAAAGTGTTTGTAGAGTCAAGTAGAGCATTCTTGACCTAGCAAAGTGAACCAGTGAGGTCTCCGTGAGGTAGTCTAGTCCTGCACGGCTGACTCGCTGGGGAAATTCTGTAGACTATAGGCTGACAGAAAGCTGAAGTCGATATTATATGTGGGTATCCAAGAGGAAATACGCAAATTTCAAAATCAATTTGGAAGGACCGGATTTCACAAACTCTTGCTGTGTGGTTGATCTGAACAGCTAAATGTGACGATAAAGGATTTTTTTTGGCTTGGGTTTAATCTCCATGTGAGGGTCACATCTCTAAAGAGAGGTGTCGAAGCGCCCCCAAAAGCCAGGATTATCTGTTGAAATAATACATCGCACAAAAAAAGCCGGACAGAATGTAAAAGGGAATAAACTCTGTGTCATTTCTTACGTCGAATCTGTGTAATAATTGAGAAGAGAGAGCAGAAACATAGTGACAGGAGAAGGTTTGCAGAAGCTGGGAGCTTCATCAGACAGAGGAAGTTCATTCGTGGTCAGCTGCTGCCCTCTGGAGGCGAACAGGGTGTACAACCATATGCTGTATGCACGTCTGAATTAACAGGACATTCAAATAAATAACAATAAGGACATTAAGAGTAACGACAAGATTTCTCCAGTGTATTGATAAATACAAGTGAACACAGACCAACCCAGTCAGATAATAGATACGAAGTCATAATGGAAGAAGTGAAAGATCGAGTGATCTGAAGTTGGAGTGAATACATTGAAAATTAATTGATCAATGTGTGATTTGAGGTGGTAGATATTGAAATAAATAAGAAACTATAATTTGTGTTTTTAGCATAGTTTTTGTGGGACACAGTTACGTCACTTTGTGGTTTTATGAGAAGTTTTGAGAGTAGGAAGACGCAAGCTATTCACCACAATAGTATTTTTAGGTTATGAATAAAACAAAGAGTAGTAAGTGATAAGCAGAAGGGTTTTTGAGCTCTTGTCGGTCAGAAGGAATCTTGTGTGTGTATGACAGGGGTGCTTATGCCCGCTTCGGTTTTCAATGTCCGCCATCACGTTAAAACCATGGTTAAAACGGAGGATTGGTGACATTTTCAGTTCATTGCTTACTTCCACACGCCTTTTCCCCTCCTTGTCTCTTTCATGACTTTATTTAATGCCTTAGAACGATTGTTATCGTAACTTTCCGTGTTTCTAGAAGTCAAGCTCACTGTTCACATTACGGAGTATATTTCCGGAACGGCCTTTCAAAATAAAAGCCACAGGCCGCTGTTCACCAGAGATGCCTTCACAATAAAACAGTAATTAGCTTAACAATATATTTAACTTATATTACGTCGTTAAACATTGATTTTAATTCATTACAGTTTTCAAATACGGCGCGGATTGAATACAGTTATTTGTGTATTCTGTTACAACCTCACCATGCTTGTAACACAACTTAGATAAACAATTTGAAAATGAATAGAATAACCAAGTAGATAAAAGATTAATCTGTGGTTAGGGAGAGTTTCCTTGTTTTGCCTATTAACTTAGAACTCAACTGAAGTAATAAAGAATAGGCAGACTACTATCATTAGTTTGTTTTAACATTCACATGTTTCAGCATTCCTGACCTCAGCCATTTTATTTTGTAACCCGTTGGGAGAGAGATTTAAATTGAGTTTTTCTCAGTAGCTGAATGGCTGTGATTACAGCAGCATTGGATAGTTCTGCACCACCTTTTGGGTTCTCTGAATCAGTGTGTTGGTGAAGAGTTGCTCACTGCAAACAGAAGAAGTGTGCAAAGAACGCATCTCTGAGGAGGTATTGACATTTTGCTTGTGCCTCGTTGTCAAGGCAACAGTGGTGTGAAGAGGTACTGCGGTTTTGGGGGGATTTCTGCTGTACAGAGGACAACGTGTGTCTGCCAAGTGATTCCTTGCCTCATCCCAATGCCAGGGAGAGTTTCCTTGGAGGCCACTGACCAGGGCCGGTCCTAGCTTTTTTGGGGACCCTGCCACTGACTACAGCTGCATCACTGACTGTGCTCATTATGACAAGATCTTGAGACATGCTTGTCTCAGATTGTTCAGACTCTGAAGGAATGATGCAATGATTTTACAGCATAATTGTGCAAGAGTTTCCCAGGGGGTGGTGTAGAAACCTTAATGCTTAGTGTTTAGATAAGAGGCTGCTTGTTTAAATGATTGTCTGGAATACTGAAAAGATTAAAGTTTATTATTCTTGTTTAGCAAACAAGACATCTGATTATTATGTCACACATAATAATCTTGACATAGAAACTAGCTATGGGTAAAACGTGTGGTTGTTATACCATTGTTATCATGAACAAAAGATAAATAAGGAAATAGTATCTGCTTAAAGATGAACGGATTTCATATCCTAGAGAGGATTAGTTATTGTGAATACTCCACAAGGTATCTACTAATGTATTTTAAAGAATCACATTTAAAGAACTTGAATTGACTTGATGAATAAGTGAAGATAAGAAGATGTATTAACCATGAATTAATCAATTGGTAAATTAAAAATAGCAGTAAAGAGGGAACTATTAAAGTAAAATGAGAATCATCCTAAAACACACTGAGGGATAAAGGGGGAGAGTACAGTGTAGAACCATATTCTTCAATCTTTTCATCATGTTTACAAATTATTCTTTTAGAGTTTTTATTCATGTGTGAATTTGGTAGTGTTTTAATTTGTTACAGTATTGATCAGTTCAAAGGGAGAGTTTTAGTAACATCTCTATAAGATCAGACAAATATTTATTTATATAGGCCATGTTGAAGGGAAAGCTAGTTCTAAACAAAATATAGTATTTCAATTTGAGGTATTGGCTTCACCATTGTAGCATATATTACTACAGGAGAACTTTTTATGGGGAAATAACTGTTGTTTGTCGTCCAAAATGTAGAGTTTAAAATTAAATTAAAATTAAAAACAGCTAATTTAATTTTGAAAAAGCAATATAATTGGGAGTAAACAAATGTGGGGCCTTGGATCACCCATTGTAAAGGTGCATATTATTGACGACCAATAGGGAGAATGGGTCACTTGACCCACCCTGCAGTGGTTTTTAAAATCTTACTTGCAGCTTCACAGGGAGCGCACAGCACCAGATTATGAGTTTAAAAGACAAAGCGTCACCACCTCCTAATGGACATCCATTTAATTAGTAATTGGCTGACATTTAGAGATGTTAAAAAGTAAAAACATACCTACCATAAATGATCATTCCTAAATTCAACTACAAACCATTGATGAAATTACTTCTGTTTTTAAATCCTTAATAAAGGAAGGAGTGATTGTTACATGTTCGTACACCCAAGGTTCCACGCACTGTTAGGGAGGTTAAACGTTTTTCTTTAAGTGGACCAGAATTGAAGATAAATTAATATGAGTTATGAAATACATGGCAGAACTTTACAGATCCTAATAATGTTTTGACTCAAGATAATAATTATATGCACAAGTTTCTGAAATAGATCTATTAGACATTTTAATATAGATTAGGTGTTAATAAACTGCAGTAGTAGTACTATAAGGAAGTGACATTTTTGGCTAACACATTTCAGGAAATGTGGGAAACAGCTGTCCCAATGAAAAGTTAGAGATATCTTGAAAAGTATAGTTGTAATCGTGAATTAATTAATGATGGCGCTCCATATATGACAGATTTTTGTAGACAAAGGATACTGGCCTATGCTGAAATATCAAAGTCTCTGCAGAGCACGACACATGGCCAAAAGGACTGAGACCAAATGACCTTTGACCCTGACCGACAGTGTAACTTGAGAAGGCACTGTCAATGACTGACTCTGGGGTGAACCTGACCAAACTTGACTTTACAACCTGACAGTGTGAATGTGAATGTGAGTGTATGTCTGCATGTGATCAGTGCAACTGCATGATTTAAAACAATGACTAATCAAGCATGCTTTTGGACTAACACATTATTCTGGGGCTCTGTGGGAGAGTAACTCAGTCAATGGTTACCTGAAGGTTTTCTTCCCATACAGGATTTTGGTTACACATGAGGTTCATGTGTAAAAAGAGGGAGTGTAAACTTCACAATGTACATTTTTCATTTAGGGACTGAAAGGAACCTGCTGCCCCAACTCGGATGTTCAATCTGACCATTGATTGACAGTTTTAGAATGAACCGGCTCCATATCTGGGGATAAGATACTGTTTGATGAATGTTGACATGTTTCTAATATTGATTGAGTTATAACAGGTAACACAGATGCAGAATCAGTGGCCAAGGGGCTACTGTGAGAGATCTTGATAATATCTCAGCACTGACAGGTAAAGGCAGTATCACCAGGAAATCATTCATTTTGTCAGCATCATGATTTTGGTTGTTTTTGAATCCATAACATTAGTGTGTTTCTTTACCAGAAACATTAGTAGTTCATATTATATTTAGATTTTAAATGGGATCTCAATGATTTGATTTAAGAATAACACAGATGCTTGTCAGAAATTCAGAGCTATTGAAATAGGTTATTTAGTTCACCTAGAAATGTTGGAGTTTTGTTTTGTTGCCACAGTCCAAGTATTAAGATTCTGAAGCTGCACTGGCAGACAGGAGGTCTACAATTAATTTAGAAAACCTGTTCACAGACGGCTGTTGTTTTAAGACACCCCACCAACAGGCTCCAAACAGCTGAGGGCCCAGGAGCCCTGAGCGTAGGCTTGAGGAATTTGTATCAGATTTCTCCACACAGGTTGGTGACGCCAAAGAGGGACCCAGGAGGCCGACACAGCGGAGTTCGTCTGGCTGAAGGTCATCAGGACAAAGTGGCTCAACCCCAGGCTCTCCGGCCCCGACCGAGTGACCCAGCGGATCTCTCATGCCGTCCGTCTAGGAGGAAAGGGGGACAGCTGGAGCCAGTGTGCGGCGGGGAAACCACCTGCTAGGACCGTGGACGACATCAGGACGGACGTGGCCCTCGACGAGGAGGTCGACTCGGAAGCAGCCATCAGCGGACTGGAGGAGCAGGATCGGGAGGACATCCCTCCAGCAGTCGACCCGGAAGCCGCCATCAGCGGGCCGGAGGAGGAGGATCCAGAAGACATCTCTCTAGCAGGCAGCCCAGAAGCCGACGTCAGCGGATCGGGGGGACAAAGACACGGCAAGCCAGGACGGCACAGGGGACTACACTCTCCGCTGAAACAGGTTGATATAGCCGGTGTGGAGTTTGTTTTAATATCCCATTTTTGAGGAATTTTGTTTTTCCCATTTTTGAGGAACTTTGTTTTAATAACCCATTTTTTGAGGAACTTTGTTTTAATATCCCATTTTTTGAGGAACTTTGTTTTAATAACCCATTTTTTGAGGGAGAAGCTGCCCCTTCCCCTTCGTACCAAATGCCCTTGTTGGCTTACGCGTCGGAGGAGGACGAGCACGATGACTCAGCCGACAAGGACCATTTTTTTTAACATATTTTGGTCTCCCTCCACTGTCATAAGAAGTTGTTATGGTGGACTGTTCCTAAAGGTTTAAATCCCAGTTTCTGATGGATTTATATAAATGTTGGGGGACAGACAGTAGAAAAGAATGACAGTGGTTATGTTTCAAATGCTGTGTATAAGTTGATCTCTGAAGGTGAGATCAAAAGAGGGGTTAAAGCAAACAGATATTGTTCTAAACTGTATTAAAGTAAACAGGTATTATCTTGAACTGTATTGAAGTGAACATGTATTATTTGGGACTGTTTTAAAGTAATCCTATATATATATAAACCTTCTTACCTACACTCAATGACCCAGGTACCCTGCCACACACACTTCCTCTCACCAGCACTAACACATACACTCACTGACCCAGATATCAACACACACACACATACACTTCCCCCCCACCAGCACATGCACATGTTCTTATTCAAGGTTCTTCCTGGGGCCAGTATAATCTCAAGCACCAATATATCTGTGTACAATGTTTGATTGTTTTGGGAAAGAATAGTTTGTGTGAAATCTTCCCTGGGAAAGTAAAGGAGTGAAGTTAGGTGGAAGATAAAAAGTGATTCTGACCTTGACTAGTTCCGAGGCTCTCACGCTTCACTTAGGAGTAAAATGGGACGGAGGAGCCGACCCACATCTCCGCCCCAAATATGTCCATATATACTGTTGTTTATTCATGCAAAATGCCCCCTGTTTCTGACTGGCTGGTCCCGATACCTGTATCGCACGGCAGTGGAGCGGGGAGCCCGGAGTGCTCTGATACAGGGCACTCTGTATTTCGTATTGTGTTTTTTACCATTAAAATCAGATTATTGTTATAACTTTTATGCCGGTGTTTTGAACTCCTTCTCTTATTAAATCTGACCAGGCTCATCTAACGGACGGCGCGGAGCAGAGGTGGGCTTTAAGCCACCACTACTGTGTTTGTTCCAACAACACACATTGAACTGCCCAATTATTCCCCCTATTACTCGTTTTATGAAGGATATATCCGGTCCACAAGGCGTATGACGTGTGTGTTCGGTGTGTTTGTGTATGTCCGACACCGGCATTTGTTTTCAAATTAACATGAACAGTAATTTACACACATCTGGCGAACTCCATAGGTATATGTGTGTGTTCCCAAATGAAATAAATGTGTTTAATCTTAATCTCGATGTAGTGCTCAGTGCTGTCGGAGTGCAGTGGAACACTGCAGTCAACTCAGCCGTCTCTCGCAATTGCTTGGTCAAATCAGCAGCTCTTCATTTGTGAATGTGCGATTAATCGCGCCTTTACGGTAATCGACCGAGAAGCGGCACTGACGCTAGTACAAGAGTAAAATAATGCATGTTTCTGTGCTATATTTGCGTTAAAAAAAATATGTTTTACCATAAGTTCTTAATAAAACTGACACTGTTGGACTTAGTACTAGTTTGACTGCTACCAACAATAAAATGAAGTACTTTTACCGTGTACTTTTTCAGTTATTCTCCGTCAAACTCCCCTCCTGAGAACAAATTCAAGCCACTTCTGCTATATCTGTTGAGAGATAAAATGATTTTTTTTTTGCCATAAGTTCTTAATACAATTGGTACTGTTGGACTCAGACTACAACCACAAATACAATGAAGTACTTTTACTGTGTACTTTTTGAGTAATAGGCTACTCTGTCAAACTCCCCTCCCGAGTACAATCATTCATGTATTCTGCTATATTTGTTGAGGGATAAAAAGATGTGTTACCATAAGTTCTATATGAAATTGATACTGTTGGACTCAGTACTACTCTGACTACTACCACAAGTACAATCAAGTATGTTTACTTGTAATACATGGTTAAATACCTGTCCTGAGTACAATAATTCATAGTTCATATACAATACAGGAATGATTGTACTCAGGACGGGAGTTTGACAGAGTATTACTCAAAAAGTACACGTTAAAAGTACTTAATTTTATTGTTGGTAGCAGTCAAACTAGGACTGAGTCAAACAGTGTCAGTTGTATTAAGAACTTATGGTACAAATTATTTGTATCGCAAATAAAGCAGAAAAAACATGCCTTATTTTACTCTTGTACTACTAGCGTCAGTGCCGCTTCTCGGCGATTACCGTAAAGGCCCGATTAATTGCGCACTCAAAAATGAAGAGCTGCTGATTTGTCCAAGCAAACGCGAGAGACGGCTGAGTTGACCGCAGTACCGGAACGGACGACAGTATCTTAATATCTTCTGAAAACAAATGCCAGTGTCTCACACACACACACACACACACACACACACACACACACACACACACACACACACACACACACACACACACACACACACACACACACACACACACACACACACACACACACACACACACACACACACACACACACACACACACACACCCTGGTGACCAGACATCTCCTTTAAGCCCCTGTCACACTGTCCCGAAATTGACACCCGATGGACACACGAATATGGAATTGTGAATTTCGCACGAAGATGGCCCCGAACCACACACGAAGGCAACATTTACATTACATTTAAGACATACAACTGCAACGAAAGTAACACAAACAATTATGTTAAAGTACTAGGATACTGTCCTGATATTTTCAGACTTTGTTCTTTACTTTATCCGTCTTTATATTGTTGCGGCAGAAGATGGTTTTTACAACCCACCTCTGCCCAGCGTGTCGTTTTGGCGAGCTGCTTGAAATCATAACAGTAGGGAAAATCAGAAAACACCAGGATACCAGTTAAACAATAATCTGTTTTAATTATAAAAGGCAATAATACAATGCAATACAATTCAATATAATTAGGAGCGCCCCTGCTCTAGTTTCTCGTGCTGATGGGATTCTTCGGTCTTCGCAGCAGGAGGAAAAAAAGAATGAACTAAATTCAAACCCAGCTTTTATACCCAAAAATCACTGGAGGAGCCGAGTCAGTCTATCTCATTGGAAGATGTAAAAGATGACTTTTCTTAGCGAATCAGCGCGAGCCAGCCAGGATAATAAACAAGTGTCTCTGAGATGGTAATAAAATGTATCTGGCGTCCGTTATCTCACTTTCCTGCATAGACTTTCACACACACACTTTCCTGCACATTCCAGAGGCCTGAGCTCTGTCCAAATAATATCCCTTTGTTCACAAAGATAATACATATTAATACTCTCATATTTCCAGCTTCTGGTTACACAGACTGCTTATTATGAATACAAAGTAATCAAACACACACATATACTATTCAAGATATGTTGACTTCCCTGAAACATGACATACTGGAGATCTTAAGCAGAAGGAACTCTCATCCAAGTAGCCCACTGCCCTGCTTATCCCTCCCCCACAGAGCAATAAAACCTGTTTACTCCAAGCACCCCAGAATGTTTGAGCAAGTTTTAGTCCTCACATTTATGAAAGGATAAAACAGAGAAATCAATACAAAACACAAACACAGGTACTGTTTAAACAGTATTCACTTAACTGCTACAATTGATAATTTCCAGAGAAACTCAAGGGGCCTCTTTTAATATCTGGAAGTTGCAACAAGACTTTCTGCCATTTCAACGCACTTCCCAAATATCAGATGATAATAATCTTCAATAATATGTAGAAGATATTACGTTTTCTCCGTCATGTTGTTGTTTGCATAGCAACAACAACTTCCTGTCAACTCGCCTTCAAAATAATATATTATATCCTTTTCAGTTTCACAGAACACAAATTGGGTTATTTACATAATATGTTTACATGATTTTGTTGTGAAATAAAAACAACCAGATGGACACACGATAAAGGAAATGTTCAAATTCGGCTCTGATCGTAGCAACATCGGGCCATTCGTGAGAGCATCTTAAGCCATCGTATGACCGCCGGCGGAGTTTCTCAGGCTCCGGCAGCAACTTCGTGAGCGGTGGCAAAATCTTTGACATGCCAAAAAATAGCCGAAGGACCTTGCGAAGGTTCATTTTCGTGTTGAATTTGTGTGTCAATTTTGCCCTTCGTAAGGCCATCGTGAGGGCATCTTGTTATCATCGGTGCCATTGGGCATTCGCCCCGATCAGAGTGAGGGCGAATGCCCGATGGCACCGATGATAACACGAAGATGACACGATTCGACAAGATGCCCTCACGAGTGCCTTACGAAGTTGCCGCTCACGAAGTTGCTGCCGGAGCCTGAGAAACTCCACCGACGGTCATACGATGGCTTAAGATGCCCTCACGAATGGCCCGATGTTGTTACGATCAGAGCCAAATTTGAACATTTCCTTTATCGTGTGTCCATCGGGCGTCAATTTCGGGACAGTGTGACAGGGGCTTTAGGGATGTCCCGATCACCTTTTTTTGCTCCCGATCCGATTCCGATCATTTGATTTTGACAATCTGCCGATACCGATTTTTCCCGATCCGATCTTTATGCAATGCATTAAGAGAAAAAAAAGGAAAAAAGCATTCAAGTTGTCCCTTAAGGTTATTTCTTTTATTTAAATGACAGTACCCAACTATCCATTCTATCCAACATGGATATAGCTTCTTTTTTTCACAGCAGCATTGGATCAAAACAAAATAAAGCTTATCAGTGGTCCACCACAAAATAACCATGTAAACAAATTGAGTGCAGATAGTGCAGTAACAAAACAAAAATAACTCTATTGGAAAGAGGTAGCTTGACTAGCTTCACAAGTTCACATTCACTCACAAATAATAAAATAAAAATGTGGCTTAGTGCAGAATTCTAGCCTTAAGACTAACTAGTCTAGTAATAATGCAATGAACAACAGCAGCTTAACATAACATGAATAAACAAAGTATTATATTTCCATCTTACTGGAGTAACACAATTCAATAGTAATCAGCAGCGAACCACTTCAACACGTGTGTTTCGGTGTATTCACGGCATTCATTTTGTTATTCTACAGTATTGTTGTTTTATAGTTATTTGTTCATGTAACCCAATTTGTGTTCTTTGAAATTGAAAAGGATATCGCATTGTGTTTGTTACTTTCGTTGCAGTTGTATATGTCTTGGCTTCCTATTTGTGGACATGCTTTTATTTTGAAGGAGAGGTAGCTCTGTTGACAGGAAGTTGTTGTTGCTTTGGAAACAACGTGACGGAGATTAACGGAGAAAAGTAATATCTACATATAAAGACGGAGAAAGTAAACGATAACGTTTATGGTTAAGTGTTAGCACTCCCCGAAGAGGCACAAGCTCTTACGTTGGTATTGGAGATTTCAATAAATTCAATTTGAAAAAAAAACGGGGAAAAAAATGAAAAAACAAACAATGGTATTAGATTGGTTGTGTTGAACGTAGCTCTGTTCTTTCCACCACGCGGAACCTCCTTCTTGCAAACATTGCATCTGGCTGTTACACTGCCTTCGGTTTCAATTTTATAATACTTCCAAACTCCTGACATTTGCTCTGTCCCGACTCCCGAGTCACCAGCTGAACGTAGCCTCTCGTTAGCTTACTGCTACTATTAGACACTGCGCCCACTCTGTTGCCAGATTTGAGAGAAATAAGCAACCAGGTCTGAAAACAAGCCCAAAAGAAGCAACACATACATGATGTTGTGTAATTTTAAACCAAAACTAAGGCCTCAGGGTGACTTTAAGACGTGAACATGGTCATTTTTGTTTTGTAACATTAAATAAAATAATTTTTTTAAGGATTCCCGATCCCCGATCTTTTTCTCCCGATTCCGATCTTTTAAAAATCACGTGATCGGCTCCGATCCCCGATCACGTGATCGGATCGGGACATCTCTAATCTCCTTCATAAATAGAATAATAAAGCGTAATAATCGGGCAGTTCGATGTGTGTGTGTGTGTGTGTGTGTGTGTGTGTGTGTGTGTGTGTGTGTGTGTGTGTGTGTGTGTGTGTGTGTGTGTGTGTGTGTGTGTGTGTGTGGCTCAGCGACGTGCAGTCAGGGGAGGCAGAGCCTCACCTGTCATACTCCAATGTAACGGAAAAACAACTAAAGAAAAACTAAATAATAATAAAATGTCTCCACTGATCTGTGTTGTAAGTGTGATTTCTGTATGATTCCAATCGCTTTTTATAGTCAAAATCAACAAATTGGCCGAGCTCCGCTACAACTACATGGGAGCGAAGCAGTGGCGGCGCCAGAGATTTTCTCTAGGGGGCGCTGTGGGGTAGCTTGACGTTTCATAGAGGGTGCTCAAACATTAAGGGTTTCCCATTAATGCACCAGCGCTACAGTTGAATTTTCTACTGCAACACTCCCCACACACACACACAGTGCACCCGCGACTGTTACAATGAAGGCTCGGTAATCAGTTCACGGCATATAGGTGTAAGCAGGGGTAAAGTGCTATTTTTACAAGTGGGGAGTGGACCTCACCTCCTCTAGTGGGGTCCGGGGGAGCTTGCTTTTTTAAATATTGAAGTTAAAAGCATCAATCTGGTGCACTTTGAGAGCCAAAATGAAGAGATCTATGGATATACAGTATCTCTCAACATACATATGAAACAGAACTGTAAACAGATTTTCTATTTCTTTATAGATATTTTACAAATCACTCCCCTTTTAAAACAAACCGTTTGAGACCCACTGAGATAACTAGACTAAAGTTAACTATCTAAACACTGAGAGTCCTTTACTTCACCTGAGCTGAGGTTATCTGAGACTCTCAGTCTGACAGGAGAGAGTTCTCCCTCCACCTTGTTGTTGAAAAAGCTCCTTATATCCGTTAGCTTGGCTAGCTAGCACCAGATGCTAACCACAATGATCTCCGGTAGATACCCACCAAGCCCCCAGGAAGTGCGCCGGACTCAGATGAAAATATTCGTGCTGGCCAAACGGCGGTACTACACTTCCGTTTGGTTACCAGGCCCGGAAACACTTTTTCCCATTGACTTACATGGGGAAAGAGTGGTCTGTAAATCGTTGGATAATTTTTTTTAAACTAAATAAACTACCCAGTATGAACACTTGTATAGCCCTTATTAAAAACATTCGTTCCTCAAGTTGTAATAATGTGCTAATAAAGTTATTCTGAGAGTTATTCCCCTCTGCATTATGAACGCGCATCTAACCCACGGGACCGCGCCACCCGGCACGTTCATGTTACGTGTCCCGACCAATCAGAGCACACTGTGCTCACAGGAAGGGTGGGGGCTGGAGCTATTGGAGCTACAACGAGCCGTTAAAGGCAGAGAGTGAAATTCAGTGAATACAATACACGTAGTTTACAGAGATGCTGTTTGAGAAACCAATGTGAGTTGCGTTTATCTTTACCCATGGATGCACAATAAGAACGGACCCATATCGTCTTACTGCCATCCCACGGAGCTGTAATAATGGATAGCCTATATTGCACATGTTTGCTATAATTCATTATCATACTATGGGCTGTATGATTAAATCTTGTACCATAAATGTTGTATTAAATAAAGTTAATATTACTTATTATTATAAGTATATCCTCCTGGGACCCAGCCCATTGAAAATGTCCACTGTAGTGGACATTTTGTTAACATGCATCTCCTTTTACTCTTTTGAGCTACTCTATCAATCCCTGATGTGATGTACAGAGGACATCCTGGTCTTTCCAGTGATATGTCATTGGTTAAAATTGCATGCTGGGAAGTTCCTCTTTATTTTCATCCGAAATGGCTGGCATACGAAAAACAAAATTGTATAGAAGCAGGAGGAGAAGTCAAATATTGTTGAATAATTGTCATTTTTACCATGAAAATCATATATATTCTTGTTTATTAACATGTGAGGAACTATATGTGACCTGCTCTATCGAAATCAGTCGCATTGACCCGAAGACACATTTTGAGTTGTATACACTGCTGGAAAGAGGAGATTCCTAGCTTTCTAATGATATCAGGATTGTTTTTGTACTCCAAATATTAAGCGAAATATGTCACCGAGTCATCATTTTGAGAAAAAGGCCTTCAAAGTTTTCTCTTCTCTGGAATCCATCGATCTGATTGATTATTAGCAGAGCAAATGATCAAAATACTACGGAGGGAAGATATTTTCGTTTGAATTACTGGTCTGGGGGAAGCTCGCGAGTGTGTGTGTGTGTGTTTGTGTAATTTTGCGTTTGTGTGTATTGTGTTTGTTTCCCGGGGAAAACCCTCACGAGAAACACCGGCTGTTGTTATGCCTGCTGTGACGTTAAATTACTCCGTTCTCCGCTTGTAATTATGCCGTTACAAGCTTCAAAGTTGTATTTATCATCTGAATTTGCAAAAAAAAAGTTTAATATTCTGAAAGCCAAGACTTTGTTTAATTGAAATCAGATGAAAACAAACTGTAACGGACCCTGCCGTGTTATCTATGATTACTATACGCTTACATTCATAATGTCAGCCGGAGGGAGGGGGGGCGGCGCAGCGGAAGAGCAGATTGCCTGTCATCTTCCCTTTACAAGCTTAAAGAATGTATTTATCGTGTGAGCTTGGAAATAAAAGTTTAATATTCTGAAAGCCAAGACTTTGTTTGTTTAAAATCAAACAAAACACACAAACCCCGAAAAAATAGTTTTTTACGCAAATCCACGTTTATTTTGAAATTAGCCGTTGCGACTTCCGACTGATTTCGATAGAGCGGGTCACATATAATTAGTTCTGAAAGCAATTAAATAATTCAAGTTTTCAAATAACAGCCCTTTTATAAATATCCATTCTAGTGGACGTCAGGACCATCTTCATGGACTTTATGACTCAATATTGTTGCAGGAGACGGAACTGAAGGAGACATTTTCTGTACCAGATAGTTCAGGGAGATTAAGATTTTGAGCTCTCAGATGATGAGAGAGATGAGGCTTTCACACCTGGGATAGAAGAGGGTCAAGAAGAAGAGGGGGAAAGATACAGGATGCTCCATGAGCGCACAGATAGATACATAGAGACAGATAGGGACGAGCTGGAAAGACATGGTCCCCTGTGGGCCAAGAGTAGCACGTATGTCTTATTGTTGTTTTTATTTTAAGTGGAGCCATGAAAAATGAGAATTGCCTCAGGAATGCAAGCTTTGTTTGAATGAGCAAGGTCAAATGGAGACCACATCCATAAAACTAGTCAAGATGACCCTACAGCCCGTGCTGACTGGAGTCAATGAGGTACTTTCCCACTACATTGACTACAAAGTCTTTGAAGATCTGGAAAGATTCACCAAAAAACAAGCTAGTTTTGTATTGACCAAATAAACAGCAATGTTCAGATCAATTACTTATTCATGTTTTAAATAAAGGTGAATGTATTATTGCATTAATATCACTCTATAACCATAATACGTTACATAGTCCATCTGTTAATTTTGGCTGTCTTTTCAAACTAATATGGTCCCGACGTCCTCTACAGTGGACATACTGTAACATTTTAAAATAAAATAAAATAAAAAAAGTCTAAATTGCAAGATGTTTTTTTAACCCTCAATAGGTAGGAAATCACAAAAAAAAGGAAATTGGAAGACACTTTTTTTCCTCGGGTCCCAGGAGGATATATATATATATATATACAGTGCAATCATTCTTTCATGCTAAATGAAGCTCTGTTGCTAGATCCTGTTACAGCGTAATATAAGTACATAACGATTGATGTGTACATTAGCATAATGACTAGCTAGCCGCTAGCTGCTAACTGCCGCCTCGTTAATATCAAATCCATCATAATAACAAATTATTATCATGCTGTCATGAACGTGCGGTGCTGTTACGTGTACGCAAATTGACGTGCATGATGTGAACGAGCATTTTGGTTAAAGTTGCGCATGCGCTATGAGCGCACATACGGGTACTTCTCAGGCATGCCGGGTAATCTGTGACGTTTCGCTCTCTCAAAAGTTGGGCCATTTTATCATCATGCGCTAATGAGCAACTCTCATAGGAATGAATGAGGCCCCGCCTCCCACGCTGTATCCAGTTCTTATTATACATCCATGATACCCACCGGTGCGCGAGCTCTCTCTCTCGCTCGCTTGCGCACGCACACAAAATGGCTCGTGCCACACACACAGAGCAGAGCTTGAATGAACCACAGAGACCCAGAAGTAAGCTACTTGTACTCACGAGGCCTATTATGTGCAGAATCCCTCTCGCTTTCAGGTGGTTTTGATTGAGTGTCCACACGTGGACGTTTAAGGACTAAAAAACGATCCATTTGTCACTTTGCTGTTAGCAAATCATTTGGGGCTCCAGCTAACATGAAGTCACTCAAGTGTCAAAGTAATTTAGCCTATGGGTGGGTCAAAAATCGAATGGGTGCTGGCCATTGGCCTAATCATATCACCTGTGTTTGCTTTATGTTTTTGGTCAAACATTTATTTGTTTCACATTTGCATTGATGTAATCAATATTTTTTCTGATTTGATTTAATAAAAATAATAATAATTTTCGAAAAAAAAAGGAAAAAAACTTGCTTAGGGGTTCTTTGGCAATCCTGGGGGGTGCTTAAGGACCACCTAGCTCCCCCCTGGCGCCGCCCCTAGCGCCGCCCCTGGAGCGAAGAGGAGTGAGGCAGGGACGAGATCTGCCTCACAGAAGCCCACAGTAACTGGCTGGAGCGCGGGCACTAATGTAGCGCGGGCACTTATTTTGTGAGCGTGCTCAAGCAAGTTACTGTGGGGTAAGGTGAGGCACAGATGAGCTCTGCCTCACCTCAGAATGCGTCACCCCACAGAAACTGTCTGGAAAGCGGGCCCTAAGTGCATGCCTGCACCATCTCACTGTATGTCACCAATGTAATGTTTGTATCCCTTTATTACATTTATCCTCGCCATCCATAGTCTCTAAATAACTTATTTCACGTATATGATATTTAGGCCCGCTGGTCTCATCATACAACGGCAATGAAAAAAGCACCAGGAGAGGCAGCCATAACCTCTGCCACACTGAAGGGGGCGCACGTGAGCCCACAGGTTCTTGTTGCTACTGTTATTCTACGCAGACGCAAACAACAAGCTAGACTTTTGAAACTAGAGGAAGATAAGGAGGACTTTTACAAAAATGTAATGGAGATTGTTGTCCAGAAGGATAGCATGGACTTCATCTTCAAGTCAAGGTAAGACCACAATTGTAATGAACATGGGATCTTACTAAGAACGAACAATCCAATATTTAGATTTTGGGTATCCTTTGTTGGAACAAACACAGTAGTGATGGCTTAAAGCCCACCTCTGCTCCGCGCTGTCCGTTAGATGAGCCTGGTCAGATTAATAAGAGAAGGAGTTCAAAACACCGGCATAAAAGTTATAACAATAATCTGATTTTAATGGTAAAAAACACCAATACAAATTACAGAGTACTCTGGACTCCCAGCTCTACTGCTGTGCGATACAGGTATCGGGACCAGCCAGTCAGAAACAGGGGGGCCTTTTGCATGAATAAACAACAGTATATATGGACATATTTGGGGCGGAGATGTGGGTCGGCTCTTCCGTCCCATTTTACTCCTAAGTGAAGCGTGAGAGCCTCGGAACTAGTCAAGGTCAGAATCACTTTTTATCTTCCACCTAACTTCACTCCTTTACTTTCCCAGGGAAGATTTCACACAAACTATTCTTTCCCAAAACAATCAAACATTGTACACAGATATTGGTATCAAACATTGTACACAGATATATTGGTGCTTGAGATTATATTGGCCCCAGGAAGAACCTTGAAAGAGAACATGTGCGTGCTGGTATCTGGGTCAGTGAGTGTATGTGTGTGTGCTGGTGAGAGGAAGTGTGTGTGGCAGGGTATCTGGGTCATTGAGTGTAAGTAAGAAGGTTTATATATATAGGATTACTTTAAAACAGTCCCAAATAATACATGTGCACTTCAATACAGTTCAAGATAATACCTGTTTACTTTAATACAGTTTAGAACAATATCTGTTTACTTTAATCCCTCTTTTGATCTCAACTTCAGAGATCAACTTATACACAGCATTTGAAACATAACCACTGTCATTCAATTATACTGTCTGTCCCCCAACATTTATATAAATCCATCAGAAACTGGGATTTAAACCTTTAGGAACAGTCCACCATAACAACTTCTTATGACAGTGGAGGGAGACCAAAATATGTTAAAAAAAATGGTCCTTGTCGGCTGAGTCATCGTGCTCGTCCTCCTCCGACGCGTAAGCCAACAAGGGCATTTGGTACGAAGGGGAAGGGGCAGCTTCTCCCTCAAAAAATGGGTTATTAAAACAAAGTTCCTCAAAAAATGGGATATTAAAACAAAGTTCCTCAAAAAATGGGTTATTAAAACAAAGTTCCTCAAAAATGGGCAAAACAAAGTTCCTCAAAAATGGGAAAAACAAAGTTCCTCAAAAATGGGATATTAAAACAAACTCCACACCGGCTATATCAACCTGTTTCAGCGGAGAGTGTAGTCCCCTGTGCCGTCCTGGCTTGCCGTGTCTTTGTCCCCCCGATCCGCTGACGGCGGCTTCTGGGCTGCCTGCTAGAGAGATGTCTTCTGGATCCTCCGGCCCGCTGATGGCGGCTTCCGGGTCGATGCTGGAGAGATGTCTTCCCGATCCTCCGTCTCCGGTCCGCTGATGACGCCTCCCGGGTCGATTGCTGGAGAGATGTCCTCCCGATCCTCCTCCTCCGGTCCGCTGATGGCGCCTTCTGGGTCGACTGCTGGAGGGATGTCCTCCCGATCCTGCTCCTCCAGTCAGCTGATGGCTGCTTCCGAGTCGACCTCCTCGTCGAGGGCCACGTCCGTCCTGATGTCGTCCACGGTCCTAGCAGGTGGTTTCCCCGCCGCACACTGGCTCCAGCTGTCCCCCTTTCCTCCTAGACGGACGCCATGAGAGATCCGCTGGGTCACTCGGTCGGGGCCGGAGAGCCTGGGGTTGAGCCACGTTGTCCTGATGACCTTCAGCCAGACGAACTCCGCTGTGTCGGCGTCCTGGGTCCCTCTTTGGCGTCACCAACCTGTGTGGAGAAATCTGATACAAATCCCTCAAGCCTACGCTCAGGGCTCCTGGGCCCTCAGCTGTTTGGAGCCTGTTGGTGGGGTGTCTTAAAACAACAGCCGTCTGTGAACAGGTTTTCTAAATTAATTGTAGACCTCCTGTCTGCCAGTGCAGCTTCAGAATCTTAATACTTGGACTGTGCCAACTAAATTAATACCCCAACATCTTTAGGTGAACTAAATAACATATTTCAATAGCTCTGAATTTCTGACAAGCATCTGTGTTATTCTTAATGAAATCCTTGAGATCCCATTTAAAATCTAAATATAATATGAACTGCTAATGTTTCTGGTAAAGAAACACACTAATGTTATGGATTCAAAAACAATCAAAATCATGATACTGACAAAATGAATGATTTCCTGGTGATACTGCCTTTACCTGTCAGTGCTGAGATATTATCAAGCTGAAAAAATGAATACAGAATTCCAACAAACTGTCATCAAATGTCTTTCTATTATGAATTTAGATGAAATGTATATCCCCATAATGACCTAAACAATAAAGTCTATGGCTTTTACTTCTTTACCAGGCTAGTTACATGATGTTGTCTAAATTAAATTCTGTCTCATTACATTACTATGTTTTAGCTTTAACTGTAATATGTTCTATGTACATTTCAAACCTCAGTTACTTTAATACCTGTTGACATATTACAAAATGGTTTCATCATCACAGGTCAACTTCCTCAGTATTCCATTCTGGACTTACATCACTCACAGTAGCCCCTTGGCCACTGATTCTGCATCTGTGTTACCTGTTATAACTCAATCAATATTAGAAACATGTCAACATCCATCAAACAGTATCTTATCCCCAGATATGGAGCAGGTCAATTCTAAAACTGTCAATCAATGGTCAGATTGAACATCCGAGTTGGGGCGGCAGGTTCCTTTCAGTCCCTAAATGAAAAATGTACATTGTGAAGTTTACACTCCCTCTTTTTACACATGAACCTCATGTGTAACCAAAATCCTGTATGGGAAGAAAACCTTCAGGTAACCATTGACTGAGTTACTCTCCCACAGAGCCCCAGAATAATGTGTTAGTCCAAAAGCATGCTTGATTAGTCATTGTTTTAAATCATGCAGTTGCACTGATCACATGCAGACATACACTCACATTCACACTCACACTGTCAGGTTGTAAAGTCAAGTTTGGTCAGGTTCGCCCCAGAGTCAGTCATTGACAGTGCCTTCTCAAGTTACACCGTCGGTCAGGGTCAAAGGTCATTTGGTCTCAGTCCTTTTGGCCATGTGTCGTGCTCTGCAGAGACTTTGATATTTCAGCATAGGCCAGTATCCTTTGTCTACAAAAATCTGTCATATATGGAGCGCCATCATTAATTAATTCACGATTACAACTATACTTTTCAAGATATCTCTAACTTTTCATTGGGACAGCTGTTTCCCACATTTCCTGAAATGTGTTAGCCAAAAATGTCACTTCCTTATAGTACTACTACTGCAGTTTATTAACACCTAATCTATATTAACATGTCTAATAGATCTATTTCAGAAACTTGTGCATATAATTATTATCTTGAGTCAAAACATTATCAGGATCTGTAAAGCTCTGCCATGTATTTCATAACTCATTATATTAATTTATCTTCAATTCTGGTCCACTTAAAGAACAATGTTAACCTCTTTAACAGTGAGTGGAACCTTGGGTGTCCAAACATGTAACAATCACTCCTTCCTTTATTAAGGATTTAAAAACAGAAGTAATTTCATCAATGGTTTGTAGTTGAATTTAGGAATGATCACTTATGGTAGGTATGTTTTTACTTTTGAACATCTCTAAATGTCAGTTAATTACTAATTAAATGGATGTCCATTAGGAGGTGGTGACACTTTGTCTTTTAAACTCATAATCTGGTGCCGTGCGCTCCCTGTGAAGCTGCAAGTAAGATTTTAAAAACCACTGCAGGGTGGGTCAAGTGACCCATTCTCCCTATTGGTCGTCAATAATATGCACCTTTACAATGGGTTATCCAAGGCCCCACATTTGTTTACTCCCAATTCTATTGCTTTTTCAAAATTAAATTAGCTGTTTTTAATTTTAATTTAATTTTAAACTCTACATTTTGGACGACAAACAACAGTTATTTCCCCATAAAAAGTTCTCCTGTAGTAATATATGCTACAATGGTGAAGCCAATACCTCAAATTGAAATACTATATTTTGTTTAGAACTAGCTTTCCCTTCAACATGGCCTATATAAATAAATATTTGTCTGATCTTATAGAGATGTTACTAAAACTCTCCCTTTGAACTGATCAATACTGTAACAAATTAAAACACTACCAAATTCACACATGAATAAAAACTCTAAAAGAATAATTTGTAAACATGATGAAAAGATTGAAGAATATGGTTCTACACTGTACTCTCCCCCTTTATCCCTCAGTGTGTTTTAGGATGATTCTCATTTTTCTTTAATAGTTCCCTCTTTACTGCTATTTTTAATTTACCAATTGATTAATTCATGGTTAATACATCTTCTTATCTTCACTTATTTATCAAGTCAATTCAAGTTCTTTAAATTTGGTTCTTTAAAATACATTAGTAGATACCTTGTGGAGTATTCACAATAACTAATCCTCTCTAGGATATGAAATCCGTTCATCTTTAAGGAGATACTATTTCCTTATTTATCTTTTGTTCATGATAACAATGGTATAACAACCACACGTTTTACCCATAGCTAGTTTCTATGTCAAGATTATTATGTGTGACATAATAATCAGATGTCTTGTTTGCTAAACAAGAATAATAAACTTTAATCTTTTCAGTATTCCAGACCATCATTTAAACAAGCAGCCTCTTATCTAAACACTAAGCATTAAGGTTTCTACACCACCCCCTGGGAAACTCTTGCACAATTATGCTGTAAAATCATTGCATCATTCCTTCAGAGTCTGAACCATCTGAGACAAGCATGTCTCAAGATCTTGTCATAATGAGCACAGTCAGTGATGCAGCTGTAGTCAGTGGCAGGGTCCCCAAAAAAGCTAGGACAGGCCCTGGTCAGTGGGCTCCAAGGAAACTCTCCCTGGCATTGGGATGAGGGAAGGAATCACTTGGCAGACACACGTTGTCCTCTGTACAGCAGAAATCCCCCCAAAACCGCAGTACCTCTTCACACCACTGTTGCCTTGACAACGAGGCACAAGGAAAATGTCAATATCTCCTCAGAGATGTGTTCTTTGCACACTTCTTCTGTTTGCAGTGAGCAACTCTTCACCAACACACTGATTCAGAGAACCCAAAAGGTGGTGCACAACTATCCAATGCTGCTGTAATCACAGCCATTCAGCTACTGAGAAAAACTCAATTTAAATCTCTCTCCCAACGGGTTACAAAATAAAACGGCTGAGGTCAGGAATACTGAAACAGGTGAATGTTAAAACAAACTAATGATAGTAGTCTGCCTATTCTTTATTACTTCAGTTCTAAGTTAATAGGCAAAACAAGGAAACTCTCCCTAACCACAGATTAATCTTTTATCTACTTGGTTATTCTATTCATTTTCAAATTGTTTATCTAAGTTGTGTTACAAGCATGGTGAGGTTGTAACACAATACACAAATAACTGTATTCAATCCGCGCCGTATTTGAAAACTGTAATGAATTAAAATCAATGTTTAACGACGTAATATAAGTTAAATATATTGTTAAGCTAATTACTGTTTTATTGTGAAGGCATCTCTGGTGAACAGCGGCCTGTGGCTTTTATTTTGAAAGGCCGTTCCGGAAATATACTCCGTAATGTGAACAGTGAGCTTGACTTCTAGAAACACGGAAAGTTACGATAACAATCGTTCTAATGCATTAAATAAAGTCATGAAAGAGACAAGGAGGGGAAAAGGCGTGTGGAAGTAAGCAATGAACTGAAAATGCCACCAATCCTCCGTTTTAACCATGGTTTTAACGTGATGGCGGACATTGAAAACCGAAGCGGGCATAAGCACCCCTGTCATACACACACAAGATTCCTTCTGACCGACAAGAGCTCAAAAACCCTTCTGTTTATCACTTACTACTCTTTGTTTTATTCATAACCTAAAAATACAATTGTGGTGAATAGCTTGCGTCTTCCTACTCTCAAAACTTCTCATAAAACCACAAAGTGACGTAACTGTGTCCCACAAAAACTATGCTAAAAACACAAATTATAGTTTCTTATTTATTTCCCAGGGGGTGGTGTAGAAACCTTAATGCTTAGTGTTTAGATAAGAGGCTGCTTGTTTAAATGATGGTCTGGAATACTGAAAAGATTAAAGTTTATTATTCTTGTTTAGCAAACAAGACATCTGATTATTATGTCACACATCAGATTCTCTGAATCAGTGTGTTGGTGAAGAGTTGCTCACTGCAAACAGAAGAAGTGTGCAAAGAACGCATCTCTGAGGAGATATTGACATTTTCCTTGTGCCTCGTTGTCAAGGCAACAGTGGTGTGAAGAGGTACTGCGGTTTTGGGGGGATTTCTGCTGTACAGAGGACAACGTGTGTCTGCCAAGTGATTCCTTCCCTCATCCCAATGCCAGGGAGAGTTTCCTTGGAGCCCACTGACCAGGGCCTGTCCTAGCTTTTTTGGGGACCCTGCCACTGACTACAGCTGCATCACTGACTGTGCTCATTATGACAAGATCTTGAGACATGCTTGTCTCAGATGGTTCAGACTCTGAAGGAATGATGCAATGATTTTACAGCATAATTGTGCAAGAGTTTCCCAGGGGGTGGTGTAGAAACCTTAATGCTTAGTGTTTAGATAAGAGGCTGCTTGTTTAAATGATGGTCTGGAATACTGAAAAGATTAAAGTTTATTATTCTTGTTTAGCAAACAAGACATCTGATTATTATGTCACACATAATAATCTTGACATAGAAACTAGCTATGGGTAAAACGTGTGGTTGTTATACCATTGTTATCATGAACAAAAGATAAATAAGGAAATAGTATCTGCTTAAAGATGAACGGATTTCATATCCTAGAGAGGATTAGTTATTGTGAATACTCCACAAGGTATCTACTAATGTATTTTAAAGAACCAAATTTAAAGAACTTGAATTGACTTGATAAATAAGTGAAGATAAGAAGATGTATTAACCATGAATTAATCAATTGGTAAATTAAAAATAGCGGTAAAAAGGAAACTATTAAAGTGAAGTGAAAAATCATCCTAAAACACACTGATGGAAGAGGGGGGAGGCGTGATGGAAGTATGCACTAGACGTTAAGTAGTGGGTGTTTGGGAGTTAGGAGTACAGTGTAGAACCATATTCTTCAATCTTTTCATCATGTTTACAAATTATTCTTTTAGAGTTTTTATTCATGTGTGAATTTGGTAGTGTTTTAATTTGTTACAGTATTGATCAGTTCAAAGGGAGAGTTTTAGTAACATCTCTATAAGATCAGACAAATATTTATTTATATAGGCCATGTTGAAGGGAAAGCTAGTTCTAAACAAAATATAGTATTTCAATTTGAGGTATTGGCTTCACCATTGTAGCATATATTACTACAGGATAACTTTTTATGGGGAAATAACTGTTGTTTGTTGTCCAAAATGTAGAGTTTAAAATTAAATTAAAATTAAAAACAGCTAATTTAATTTTGAAAAAGCAATATAATTGGGAGTCAACAAATGTGGGGCCTTGGATCACCCATTGTAAAGGTGCATATTATTGATGACCAATAGGGAGAATGGGTCACTTGACCCACCCTGCAGTGGTTCTTAAAATCTTACTTGCAGCTTCACAGGGAGCGCACGGCACCAGATTATGAGTTTAAAAGACAAAGCGTCACCACCTCCTAATGGACATCCATTTAATTAGTAATTGGCTGACATTTAGAGATGTTAAAAAGTAAAAACATACCTACCATAAATGATCATTCCTAAATTCAACTACAAACCATTGATGAAATTACTTCTGTTTTTAAATCCTTAATAAAGGAAGGAGTGATTGTTACATGTTCGTACACCCAAGGTTCCACGCACTGTTAGGGAGGTTAAACGTTTTTCTTTAAGTGGACCAGAATTGAAGATAAATTAATATGAGTTATGAAATACATGGCAGAACTTTACAGATCCTAATAATGTTTTGACTCAAGATAATAATTATATGCGCAAGTTTCTGAAATAGATCTATTAGACATTTTAATATAGATTAGGTGTTAATAAACTGCAGTAGTAGTACTATAAGGAAGTGACATTTTTGGCTAACACATTTCAGGAAATGTGGGAAACAGCTGTCCCAATGAAAAGTTAGAGATATCTTGAAAAGTATAGTTGTAATCGTGAATTAATTAATGATGGCGCTCCATATATGACAGATTTTTGTAGACAAAGGATACTGGCCTATGCTGAAATATCAAAGTCTCTGCAGAGCACGACACATGGCCAAAAGGACTGAGACCAAATGACCTTTGACCCTGACCGACAGTGTAACTTGAGAAGGCACTGTCAATGACTGACTCTGGGGTGAACCTGACCAAACTTGACTTTACAACCTGACAGTGTGAATGTGAATGTGAGTGTATGTCTGCATGTGATCAGTGCAACTGCATGATTTAAAACAATGACTAATCAAGCATGCTTTTGGACTAACACATTATTCTGGGGCTCTGTGGGAGAGTAACTCAGTCAATGGTTACCTGAAGGTTTTCTTCCCATACAGGATTTTGGTTACACATGAGGTTCATGTGTAAAAAGAGGGAGTGTAAACTTCACAATGTACATTTTTCATTTAGGGACTGAAAGGAACCTGCTGCCCCAACTCGGATGTTCAATCTGACCATTGATTGACAGTTTTAGAATGAACCTGCTCCATATCTGGGGATAAGATACTGTTTGATGAATGTTGACATGTTTCTAATATTGATTGAGTTATAACAGGTAACACAGATGCAGAATCAGTGGCCAAGGGGCTACTGTGAGAGATCTTGATAATATCTCAGCACTGACAGGTAAAGGCAGTATCACCAGGAAATCATTCATTTTGTCAGCATCATGATTTTGGTTGTTTTTGAATCCATAACATTAGTGTGTTTCTTTACCAGAAACATTAGTAGTTCATATTATATTTAGATTTTAAATTGGATCTCAATGATTTGATTTAAGAATAACACAGATGCTTGTCAGAAATTCAGAGCTATTGAAATAGGTTATTTAGTTCACCTAGAGATGTTGGAGTTTTGTTTTGTTGCCACAGTACAAGTATTAAGATTCTGAAGCTGCACTGGCAGACAGGAGGTCTACAATTAATTTAGAATACCTGTTCACAAACGGCTGTTGTTTTAAGACACCCCACCAACAGGCTCCAAACAGCTGAGGGCCAAGGAGCCCTGAGCGTAGGCTTGAGGGATTTGTATCAGATTTCTCCACACAGGTTGGTGACGCCAAAGAGGGACCCAGGAGGCCGACACAGCGGAGTTCGTCTGGCTGAAGGTCATCAGGACAAAGTGGCTCAACCCCAGGCTCTCCGGCCCCGACCGAGTGACCCAGCGGATCTCTCATGCCGTCCGTCTAGGAGGAAAGGGGGACAGCTGGAGCCAGTGTGCGGCGGGGAAACCACCTGCTAGGACCGTGGACGACATCAGGACGGACGTGGCCCTCGACGAGGAGGTCGACTCGGATGCACCCATCAGCGGACTGGAGGAGCAGGATCGGGAGGACATCCCTCCAGCAGTCGACCCGGAAGCCGCCATCAGCGGGCCGGAGGAGGAGGATCCAGAAGACATCTCTCTAGCAGGCAGCCCAGAAGCCGCCGTCAGCGGATCGGGGGGACAAAGACACGGCAAGCCAGGACGGCACAGGGGACTACACTCTCCGCTGAAACAGGTTGATATAGCCGGTGTGGAGTTTGTTTTAATATCCCATTTTTGAGGAACTTTGTTTTTCCCATTTTTGAGGAACTTTGTTTTAATAACCCATTTTTTGAGGAACTTTGTTTTAATATCCCATTTTTTGAGGAACTTTGTTTTAATAACCCATTTTTTGAGGGAGAAGCTGCCCCTTCCCCTTCGTACCAAATGCCCTTGTTGGCTTACGCGTCGGAGGAGGACGAGCAAGATGACTCAGCCGACAAGGACAATTTTTTTAACATATTTTGGTCTCCCTCCACTGTCATAAGAAGTTGTTATGGTGGACTGTTCCTAAAGGTTTAAAGTGCTCTAAATCCCAGCGACTGATGGATTTATATAAATGTTGGGGAACAGACAGTAGAAAAGAATGACAGTGGTTATGTTTCAAATGCTGTGTATAAGTTGATCTCTGAAGGTGAGATCAAAAGAGGGGTTAAAGCAAACAGATATTGTTCTAAACTGTATTAAAGTAAACAGGTATTATCTTGAACTGTATTGAAGTGAACATGTATTATTTGGGACTGTTTTAAAGTAATCCTATATATATAAACCTTCTTACCTACACTCACTGACCCAGATAACCTGCCACACACACTTCCTCTCACCAGCACGCACATGTTCTCTTTCAAGGTTCTTCCTGGGGCCAATATAATCTCAAGCACCAATATATCTGTGTACAATTTTTGATACCAATATCTGTGTACAATGTTTGATTGTTTTGGGAAAGAATAGTTTGTGTGAAATCTTCCCTGGGAAAGTAAAGGAGGTGGAAGGAGGTGGAAGATAAAAAGTGATTCTGACCTTAACTAGTTCCGAGGCTCTCACGCTTCACTTAGGAGTAAAATGGGACGGAAGAGCCGACCCACATCTCCGCCCCAAAAATGTCCATATATACTGTTGTTTATTCATGCAAAATGCCCCCCTTGTTTCTGACTGGCTGGTCCTGATACCTGTATCGCACAGCAGTAGAGCTGGGAGTCCAGAGTACTCTGTAATTTGTATTGGTGTTTTTTACCATTAAAATCAGATTATTGTTATAACTTTTATGCCGGTGTTTTGAACTCCTTCTCTTATTAATCTGACCAGGCTCATCTAACGGACGGCGCGGAGCAGAGGTGGGCTTTAAGCCATCACTACTGTGTTTGTTCCAACAGCAGTGCGTCACGACTCTTTGAAACATCTCTGTTCCCGGAAATGCATCCGCGAAGGAGCCGTGGAGGACCGTGGAGGACCCATCAGTGTATCCTCGGTTAGAGCTCCTCCAGAGAGCCTCCTCGATGCTCGGTCCTCGACATGCATTTAGAGAAATGAGATGTCCTTTAACATGGCGCGCTAAAATTCATTTCCGGGTCACTACCGGAGGACCGAGGAGTCGAGGAGGGGGATTTGATCAAATGAGAAAGGGCCCATGACACTATCCGCCAAAACAAACAAAGTTTGTGTCAATCACTTGCAAGTCACTTCTGGTATGATGGGCATTCCCTTTCCGGTTTGATTCACTAGTTTGTTAAAGTGTTTCGGCAAATGTTAAAGTGTTTCGACACTTGTAAATTTGTCTCTAGCTTTGTAAAAGTGTGTCGCATCTTGTTAATTTGTTTTTGTTAATGTTAAATTGTTTTTTCTTTGGTAAAAGTGTTTTGCTAATGTAATTTTGTTTTATAAAATGTCAATTTGTCTCAAGCTTTGTTAAAGTGTTTCACACTTTGTAATTGTCGATTGCACCTCTCAGTCACCATAATTTTTTGACAATATGTCAGAAATAATTGTAACTGGAAGATCACCAGTTGGAATCCCTTGATTGATTTTCCCCGGGAAATAAACAATACACAGAAACGCAAAATTACACACACACACACACTCGCGAGCTTCCCCCAGACAAGTAATCCAAACGAAAATATCTTCCCTCCATAGTATTTTGATCATTTGCTCCGCTAATAATCAGTCAGATCAATGGATTCCAGAGAAGAGGACACTTTAAAGGCCTTTTTCTCAAAATGATGACTCGGTGACAGTCATTATATAATGTGACATACTTTTGCTTAATATTTGGAGTACAAAAACAATGCTGATATCATTAGAAAGCTAGGAATCTCCTCTTTCCAACAGTGTATACAACTCAAAATGTGTCGTCGGGTCAATGCGACTGATTTCGATGGAGCAGGTCACATATAAAGAATCACAGAATAGAACACACAGGGAAGACAAAAGAGCTATTTCTACTTGGTGTTAAAACCTCAAAGACTTTGATTTTGAACTTGTGGAACAATTTGTGGAGTTGTTTCTTTATGTAATGCTCAGTGAGTCATTCAACACATGTGCATGAACCATTTATAGAAACATTCAGTGGGCTACAATTCATGCTTGGAGGATCAACCCCAAATATACATTTCAGTCCAAACTGAGCTCCCCTCAGTAGCTCACACAGCTCCTTAATCTTCCCCTCCCCCTCTCGATCCCTTTCCAGTATCATGACTTATCTCTTATGTTGGACGAAGTGAATAGAGAGTGAACAGGTTATAGTTCTCTTGTGATGGGGCACTTATTGACAGAGCCACACAAAAAGGAGCTAAGATTTAGTAGGTGGCCAGTAAGGAGACACTCTGAGCTAATGAAGTGTATCCTTCACTATCCATCAGCTGTCTCGTGACAACTATCAACGGACAAAATCAATACAGATGTGGTCAAAGATTCCGCGGAGCTTGAATGGGAGCGCTCACCTCTATCTATCTGTGCCATTAACGTTTCTCTTTGTGCTCCTCTTTGGCTAATTCCATATAAGAAGAATCTCTCCTCATTTATGGCAGTGACTTCCTCTTATATAGAGGCAATTTGATCCAGTATAATGCAGCTGCAGTTGGCAAAGCTTTATTATAGCTGCTTGGCAGTCATCAAGCCTTATATTTGAGAACGTCTTAGACTGAGTGTGTGGCTTAATGCTGATTTTCCATGCATTAAATATGAGATCCATAGTTTGCACATCATGAGGATTACATTACTATGAAGAAGCTGAAAAATAATTACATTCTCATTGGAAAATGGAGGAATGGAAACGGATGGATAGTGACATTGCCAATTAAGATTATTCTTTAAACTATAAAAAATAAACCTTTCATCCTTTTCTCAACAACATCCAGAGTGGCAACCCAGTATTTGACCATTCTGAAATCCCCAGATCATTTTCAGTGACAGAGTGACAACTACAGTCTCTTTGAAGTATGCTTTACATGTAAACATAATGGAAAATATTAACATGGTCTGAGATGAGACACAAACGTGGGCAATTACATTGTATTTATAATGTATTACATTATGCCTTCTGCTAGCAAAATTATATGAGGGAAATGTCATTATAATTATTTTTTAATACATTCTGTGTAGAGATGGTTGGGTCTTGTGCTATTCACGACCATCCATCACCTTGACCCCTCTTTTTTTGCTTCACTACTTACAATGACACACTCATTTATGTATTCACGCTGAATTTTGGCGTTTTATGTTAACAATTTGCTGCAAAATCTTTCACTATTAGCAAAAGTAATCTCAGTTTCCTTTGTGATTTTTTGTTAAACATTGCCACTAAATGAAAGCATCAAATGATCTATTAATGATTACTATATCATTCAAGTGAAGGACTTCAAGTATCTCGGGGTCTTGTTCTCGAGTGAGGGAACAATGGAGCGTGAGATGGGCCGCAGAATCAGAGCAGCAGGAGCGGTACTGCAGTCGTTTTACCGCCCCGTTGTGACGAAAAGGGAGCTGAGCCAGAAGGCAAAGCTCTCTGTCTACCGGGCCATTTTCGTTCCTACCCTCACCTATGGTCATGAAGGATGGGTCATGACCGAAAGAACGAGATTGCGGATACAAGCGGCCGAGATGGGTTTTCTCCGCAGGGTGGCTGGTGTCTCCCTTAGGGATAAGGTGAGAAGTTCAGTCATCCGGGAGGGACTCGGAGTTGAGCCGCTCCTCCTTCACGTCGAAAGGAGCCAGTTGAGGTGGTTCTGGCACCTAGTAAGGATGCCACCTGGGCGCCTCCCTATGGAGGTGTTCCAGGCACGTCCAGCTGGGAAGAGACCAAGGGGTAGACCTAGGACCAGGTGGAGGGATTATATCTCTTCGCTGGCCTGGGAGCGCCTTGGAATCCCCCAGTCAGAGCTGGTTGATGTGGCCAGGGAAAGGAAAGTTTGGGGCTCTCTGCTGGAACTGCTACCCCCGCGACCCGACCACGGATAAGCGGGAGAAGATGGATGGATTACAATTCCACATTGGTACATACCAAAATGTAGGGTTTGATGACATTTTAGCACTCTTACACTTCATATTTTGTCATACATGAGCAGCTCCTAAAGATACAACTATAATATAAAGTCCAACTGAAATCACACTCAGTTGCAGTCTATTTTTTGTATTCCTTTTTTTAAATTTAAAAGCAACAATATATCTTCAGGGAAATACCAGAAATGTTCTGGGGATGTCTTGTTTGATTGACAGAAGCTCACAGGCTGATGGAGTAGCAAAGTTACGCCATGGGGAATGAGAGACAAAGTAAACAAACGTGTGCAGTTCTAGAAATCACAGGCACATGTTGTGAAGTACATTTTACCCTGTTGAATTTCAATCAGGAGAGACTTCATTTTGTCTAAAGAACATTTATTGACACATGCCATATGATACATGTTAAGTCTTTGGCGATTAAAACCCGATCCTGAAATCGTATATCTAAAGGGGGAAATGCAGCCGTGAGCATATAGGAAACCCCCCAGGGTCTAGACACTGGTGGTGATGTTGAAGATCTGGATTTGATGAGGAGATGGGATGAAGAGGTGTGATGAGGTTTTTGGATTAGCTCTCCTGGCACTGGATATGATGAAAGGAGGTGGATGGGGAGGAGGCGGGCGGCAGCATGAAAACCTGAAATCACAGCTGACTGCAGGAGAGAGGAGAACCATTTTAAAGTTTGGCTGCAGCACGGTGATTGGCTGCTGGAGATTGAGGTGAAATGTAATAGGTTAAAAAGAACGCCCGTGATGAGCTGATTATATGCAGCTGCGGAGTGAATGTAGATATATACCCAGTCTTCCTGAAAGAACTTGCGCTGAGCTTCATGTAGTCACAACAATTTAGGTTACAATACACTGATATTTGTTTGTGAGCTAAGAAGGATTCTTGTTTAAAGTCTGTGGCTCTTATATTGAGATTGACTGTATTAAATCTAAGTCCTCATCCACATAATATACGGATACAGAACAATATTCCATCATAAGATTGCAAAACTAAAGGGCGATATCATTAAAACCTAATCAAATTATGCATTTGTACTCTGTGGTTTCATTTTTCTTTCTAAAAATAGAGCACAAGTTATCTGATTTACACAAAATATAAATGAAGTAGTAGACAAACAATAATCAATATTAGTTTAACTTATGAGGTCATATTGCAATTTCATTATATTAAGGCGAGACACGGCAGGCAAAAACACAGTTTTTCAAGTACTGGTCAATTTTGAGATTTTGTGCTATTTTGATTCTATAACATGTTTTCTTTCAGGCTTTTGGAAGGAAAACGTACAAAATACACATTTAAGTGTTTATTTTACTATAGTTTGTCTATTTGTGTCTGTAGATTTCTCCTAAATTCACCAAAAGTTAGCATTCTAACGTAACATAAAGTACCGCGGCCGCTGTGTGCACCATGTCATCAGAGATATCGTTGGAAAGCTGTGTCTCTCCTGCACAATCTCATCGGATCCAAATATGGTCATTTCCTTTGTATCAGCAACCAATCGTGAAAGCACAAAGGGGTCTTAAACCAAGAAACGAAATCTCATTGGCTGGTGTCAATTTCTGACAACGTGATTCGTTCAGATGCGTCACGTGGTGTGCTAAAACACTTCCTGGTTAGCTTTCCGCTAGAAATTGAAATCTCAAAATAGCAAAAGAACGGCGAAAAAAACGTTCACAGAGAAGAAAACAACAATTGTCAGTTGCACGAAGCAAGGTTATACAAAAAACAAATGACCCCGAACATGAAATACCTTCACGGAGTGCGTCGAGGCGCAAGCTATCATCCAGAGAACAGGAGGGTTTAGCTAGCGCCTCACTGCAATCTTTAAAGGTCGTTTTCTCAAAATGAGTTTTTTCTCCTACTCTGAGTTCGAAATTTCAACTTCAGTAGCACGTAGATACACCAAACCTTCCAGTTATATTCCTATCAATATTATGAAGGCTTTTACAGAAGGGTTTGTTCATATATCATTCATAGCCTGAATTATACAACATTGTATACCTAAAAACATGGTGAAAATTGATATTTTAGGGCTGTTGACAGTATTTTCTGATTTATGGAGTGATAAAAAGAGATATCCAATATCCCTTCTGTAAAAGCCTTAGATACTAATATGACTACAAAATGAAACAATAATTTTGAACCTGGCTTTATCCAAAGTTCAGATTTCGATTCCTGAAATGTGTTAAAATATGTGCATATTTAATGAGATAATGGGTAATTTGCATATTTAAACATGATATTTCAGAAAACTTGTAATACAAAAAACAATTGCCTTATTGTAAGTAATTAACTGGAGAAATTTCTAGCTGATACCTTTAAGTTAAAAAAATTACCCTATTCACCTGGGGTGTCTCGCCTTAAGTGAAAGAACATTATTGACATGTTGGACTCTCCTTATTCCTCATGGTTTTCATTTTTAATTAAGACTTATTTTTTAGTATTTCAAACGAGATGTAGGCCTACCTATTTGTTTTGTCTGTGGAGGTTTAGTCTTTGATTTTTGCATTGGCATGTTTTCAAATGTTTTGTTTAAATGACAGGGTATTTTTACCTTCCTCTCAAGATGCCTGCTGATCTGCCTTCTTTTTAACTTAATATACAGACGGTCCCACTTGGATCCATTCAAATCATTGAGGGCACTGAGGGACATTTTTTCCCACGTCTTTGAATTTGAAAGACACATTCTCATTAATACTTTCAAATAAATCACAGAGGTGAAAGACATAGAGGTTGGGAATTCATTTTTGGAGAGATTCAGTTGGTTGGCTTAACTGCAATATTTCAGAACAATAAATCAAAGTGCTTTGTAGTGATGTGTCGGTCGCGAACTTTGATACGAATGAGGGGAACCGAGTCGTACTTGGTGAGAGCCGTTCTTTTTATCGTTCAATTGTTGGTCCGCACTCACTGCCTGCCAAAATCCACTGGCCTTTTAAAAAGCTTGATTTTAATCCCCAAACGTATTCTGTGAAGACCTGCCCCTACTCTGATTGGTAGGTTTCAGCACGAGGAGTGAGATGGGGTGGGTCTTAACGGAATACGCGAGAGAGAGAAGTCATTATTTCACACACACATACGGGTATTGGGCCGAGGGCGACATCGTACTTCCGGTATCCGCCATTTCACGCGAGGTGCAAGCAGAATATCATAGTCTATTGCCTTAATCAATATCTAGTCAACTCTAAAATACCACATATATGCAAAGGCATGATAATATTATTGTGACAAGTGGGGTATTCACCTGGTGTTTCCAGAAATTAGACGTAGATGCAGCCAAAATCGACGAAGGCCACTTTCGAGGGTCGTTTTTCCATACATCTGCAGGCAGTCTGTAAGGGCAATCTGACAACCCACACAGCTCTAGTTTACGCTGGTAACGACCTAGAGCACACCCCTCAAGTCCAGAGATGTAATCCGAAGACATGCAGCGATTTCTTCGGTCGTTAATTCAGAAAAAAAACCTAGTGCGCTCTGCCTGGCTACGTTAGCTAGCTGTTTATATTTGCACCTCCAGGATATTTGCACCTCCAGGAAAATGGCGTATTTATATATATATATATATATTAGGGGTGTAACGGTTCACAAACATTTCGGTTCGGTACGTACCTCGGTTTTTAGGTCACGGTTCGGTTCGGTACGTTTTCGGTACGGCAGAAAAAATTATCACAAAACATAACATATATATTTTTTATTATTATTAAACTGTGAATAATGTATTCACTCAAATAAATACAAAATATAATAAAATAAACATTAAGGTGCAGCATTTCGATGAACTGAAATAATCTGTATTTGAACTTTACTGTACTAGTACTCACAAAACATAAACTATTAGTTTGGGGTTTTTAATTATTATTAAACTGTGAATATTCACTCAAATAAATACAAAATATAATAAAATAAACATTAAGGTGCAGCATTTCGATGAACTGAAACAATCTGTATTTGAACTGTACTGTACTCGTACCTAAGCAGCCAGTTTGACATTAGGACTTGCTTGTCATTGTATTTTCATGTTTTTTTAAAGAAACATTTACTTGTCCACATTGCTTGCCGAAAGGGCAGATCTGCTGGCACTAACAATGTCTCCTGCTGTGGAGAACACCCTCTCTATGGACAGAGGTAGCAGATACAGCCAGGTAGCGCTTTGCTAACATGGCAACATAAGGATATTTGGCGTTTGTAATAGCTTTGGCTCGGTCTGAACTTTTTGCGAGTGGTGGAGGCTTAAATGCTAGTGGGAGTTGGGTTTGCACTTCAGTCTTTTGGTACCGGTGATATTCACGTTCGGGTGATGCCTTTTCAAATGAGTGTGCAAGTTTGATGTATTGCCAGCCGCGTAACCAATTTTAGTTGAACAATGCCGACAAACAGCTTTGGTTCAGTCCACCTGTCTTTGTCTGTCATCCATGTACGTAACTGCGAAACCAAAATGTTCCTAAACCTGGAGACTTCAATGATGCTGGAGGGTTTTCGAGCTCAACTTTATCTGCGTTCGCCATTTCCTCAAATTACTGACTACATTTGAACGCATCCCTCTGACCAGCTCTCATAGTATGCCTCTCGTCCAATGAAATGACTTGCTCGCTCTATGACACGTTCAACACAATGTGAGCAAATTACTCTGAATGCTGCGACGCAGCACCTGAGATTACTTCCAAGAAGTTGTTCACGTTCTCAATTTTTTATGTTTAACGTTATATTCGTTCGGTACACTTCGGTACACACGTGTACCGAACCGAAGGGCCCGTACCGAATAATTTCGGTACGTGTACCGTTACACCCCTAATATATATATATATGGCGCGCGTTGCATTGTGGGTAGCTCGTGACGTCACTGTGTGTGAAAGAATAACAAGTGGTACAGGACAGGTAGACGACGTGTTTTTCGGATGGAAAATGAGCCAAGCGCGAAAACATAGCAGCATTTGGATGCACTTCAACCAAAACCCAGGCAGTGATAAAGCGAAGTGATTTGTAAAGGCAACATATCCTTTAAAGCAGGGTCAACAAATAATCTCCATCGCCACTTAATTATCATTATGACTGGTGATTATTTCGCAGATAAACCTAGTAACCCCGCCCCCCTTTAAAAAAACGGCTCTTTTGAACGGCTCTTTGAAAGGAACGGAGCCATAAGATCTGGCTCCCTTCAAAGAGCCATAATTCCCATCACTAGTGCTTTGCTAGCTCTTAAGTTGAAATCGTGACTGAACCAAGTTTGACGTGGTTTCACATTCGACAAATCATAAAGACCAGCGTTTCCTGCGTGTAGTGAGAATAAATTAAGCAATTATATGAGTCAATCTAAGAGCAAATGTCTTCATTAGTTTCATTTGTGCAAGCGATGTGTATTCCACATACAACGTATTCGTGTTGTGCAGCTTTAATGTAATAACAGGTAGGAAGAAACCAATACAACTTGAATAACCCATTGAGCCTGGATTCACACTGCTATAATAATGTTTTCTGTTCAGATTTTTGTTCTTCCGTTTTCTCATTTAACATGTCCAGGAGACAGTTGCATTTTCCGCAGCAAATACATAATTTACATCATCTATTAAAATTAATAAAAATTCAAGCTGCACCCAAGCATCCTTTCTAATATACAAAATCTACCCCGCTAAAATAATATGGTGATATTTGATCGAAGAGGCGTTTTTTTTTCTTTTTCTGCCCAACTTTAAAGGATGGTGAGTGAATTCTAAACTTCTGTCTTCTGGCACTGTTATCATATCCTGCTGAAATAAGGCCATCTCACCAGCTCACACAGAGTGAATTGTGAATTGTATATAATTACTGATTCATACTGGAATATTTCATACTGAACAAGATAAATTAAATGATAAGTATCTCAGTCTTCTTAATGCCTATTTCCGCCTCCTGACGAAAGCACTGACATTACATTTCTTATTTTTTACTTAATTTCGGGGGCATGAGGGCACACAGTATTTACTTGCTGGAAAAGCAATTATTACAAGTTCTAAAGACGTTTTGAGAAAACAGTCTGAAGAACTTTGGCAGATATTTTTTTTTTATTGTGTTGTGGACATTTGGTGTAAAAATCCAAGCTATTATAAGTATAAACACCTGTTGTCCAAATGTGTCTGAACACCTAATTTATCATCCCCTCCTGCCTGCCTCTCCACATTACGATGTTGGCCATACTGTAAAATTACTCTGTGCTAAGCCCCGCCTACTATTGGTTATTGTTGTTGTTCTGTGACAGAGCCGTCACTGTAAAACAATACTGCTGTCCATTCTGTGAAGTGTTCCATCTCTCCCCTTCTGCTTTCCCCTGTCACTCCCTGAAGGCACTCATCAGGTGTGCAGTGGATTCAGCTGAGGGAAAGGGGGCGAGGCCCAAGGGGAACAAAGGGAGAGGGAATTGTTTGTTGAAGAGAAACGTTTTGGTCGGTGAGGAAGGAAAGGGAAAGGAAGCCTTTAGCAAAAGAGAATGTATTTAATTATGGGTTGAGTTGCAGTGTTAAAACATTTTTGGGCATATATTATGGGTCTCAGTTATATAAAACATTTCATGTTCCAAACCACATCAAGTATGGAGTTCAAATGTTTTTTCTCTTGCAGGTTTACCAAGGTGAGTTCCTTTTTTTTATTTCCTGCTGTTTTACACATACTCTCTCCAGTACAGGTTAGCATCTGCGCTCTTATTTTGTAAGGTAACTTCCGGTAGCAGAATATCAAAAACCGGTAGTTTTTTTGTTTCTGTTTTCTAGTGATTTTATTTTTTGTTTTGAGAAGTAGAAATTGAAAATCATCCCGTTTTTTAAGTTTAGGAAATCCCTTTTTGACCATGATTAAGAAAAACTCATTGTATTTCAATTTTAAAACAAAAATGAAATATCCAGTCGTTTTTTGTTTTTGAATATCCATTTGTGAAAAGAAAATGCAATGACCAAAACATACACTGACCCTTCTGTCACACTTGCAAGTTCCATATGCAATCTTACATTAGCACCTAGCTACGGATGCTAACGTAAGATTGGACTACTGCTGTCTAGGCACGGGCTTAGCGAAAGGTCAGTTGTTACTGTAATAAACATTTATCGCAAACTTAACCCTTGTGTTATGTTCACATTTCGCACCCTTTGGTAATGTTCGGGTCAAATTGACCCGGGACATATTTCAGGGTTTAAAAAAAATACAGAATTAAATTCAACATACACAATTCCTTATATATATATTGTCTTTAACTCATTCCCCAACAATATAAATGAAATATATGATTAGTTTTTGAAAATACTCTTTGCTAGATCAAATTTAACAATGGAAGTGTCCATCGTTTTTTGTGATACAAATGTAATTTATGTTAACAAAAATACACTGTAATAAAAACTATAGGTTACTTACGTAACCTCAGTTCTCAGAGTCTCACTATGGGATGCGCCTCAACGCGTATGCAAACAGAAGCATCAATCTCATTACGCCAATCCTGATTGGCTGGTGATCTTGACGTCAACGTCAGGGAATCCACCCACCCTTTAAGTAGCTTGCGCTACGACGCAGCGTCATTCAAAATAAGCACCTCTTCTCGCTTCGCCTTAGCAAGAAGGGCCGTCTGGTGAGACATCTCACTTCATGTTACTCTGAGAACTGGGGTTACGTAAGTAACCTATAGTTCTCATTCATAACACTCCGTTCGATGTCTCACTATGGGATATTGAAACTCCCGTATTGCTAGACATGCTTATCTCGAAAATCACCAAAACAACCAGAACTTAACAGGTAGAACCCTGTCTCAACACGGGGCCCAGCACTGCGCGGGCCACACTTGGAGCAGAGACATCTAGCCTGTAAAAGCGGACAAAAGTGAGCGACGAGGACCAGCTCGCTGCTGCACAAATGTCTTGGATGGAAACACCCTTGAACAAAGCCCAGGATGTAGCCAGTCCACGAGTAGAATGAGCACGTAGGCCCGTTGGTGCCTGCAAACCCTGACTCGTATAAGCCAGAGCAATCGCTTCCACAATCCAGTGGGAGAGCCGTTGCCTGGTAACGGGCTTGCCCTTCTGAGGGTTAGCCCAGGATATAAAGAGTTGGTCATTACAACGAAACTCTTTTGACCTGTCCATATAGATGCGTAAAGCACGAACTGGACACAGCAAATTCGGCCACTGTTCCTCATAGGAACACAGCGGCGGAGGAAATGCCACAATGTCAATGGGGGTACATGAGCCAACCACCTTAGGTATAAAGGCAGGGTTGGGCTTCAGCAACACTCTCGTTTGCCCCGGGGCAAACTGAGTGCATGAAGGATGTACAGAGAGCGCATGAATGTCACTGACTCGCTTGGCAGATGCCAGAGCCAGTAACAGCACTGTCTTCAGTGACAGGTGTTTCATGTCAGCTTCTTCCAGGGGTTCAAATGGAGGTCGAGTGAGCCCATCTAAAACCACTGCCAAGTCCCATAAGGGCACCAGTGACCTGGAAACAGGGAGGAGCCTGCGAGCCCCTTTCATAAAACGGCAGACCAAAGGATGTTGGCTAGCCGTCTTTCCCTCAAAGCCCACATGGCATGCAGCAATAGCAGCCAGGTACACTTTGATCGTAGAGAAAGCTCTGTGTTTATCAAAGTCCTGTAGAAATGATAAAATCACACCAACAGGACATTGAAAAGAGATGTGTCCTTTTTGAAGGCACCACTCCTCAAACACCCTCCACTTACAGTCATAGAGAGACCTGGTGGAGGAAGCTCTTGCACTCTGAATAGTGTTTATCACCTTCTGAGGGAGCCCCACTGTATTCAGATTGTACCACTCACGGGCCAGGCCCATAGTGCCAAGCGCTCTGGGTGTGGGTGAAAGATCGTCCCCCCCGCCTGAGACAGTATGTCCCTGCGTAGTGGTAGCTGCCACGGCTGCCCGCACAGCAGCTGATATATCTCCGCCAGCCAGTACATTGCAGGCCAGTGCAGAGCTATCAGGATAAGTGTGTGGCATTGTTCTCTCACTCTGGCCAGAGTTAGGGGTATCAGAGCCAGGGGTGGGAACGCGTACAGAAGGACCGGAGGCCAAACGTGCGCGAGCGCGTCCACGCCTAACGGTGCGTTTAAATCGTGCATTGAAAAGAACAGCTGACATTGAGCTTTTTCTTTTGATGCGAACAGATCTACTGCGGCTCGGCCGTAACGCACCCACAGCTGACTCACAATTATTGGATGTAGAGTCCAGTCTGCATATAGTGGTGCACCTCTGGATAGCAGATCTGCCCCGAGGTTCATCACTCCTGGTACGTGCGTCGCTCTGAGAGAGAGGAGACGTCCGCAGCTCCATAAGATCAGTTTGCGTGCCAGCATGTGTAACTGGAGAGAACGCAAACCCCCTTGGCGGTTTATATACGATATTGTGGGCGTGTTGTCTGTCCTCACGAGGACATGATGTCCTCTGAGAAAAGGCAGAAAGTATTTCAGGGTGAGGAACACCGCTAAAAGCTCCAGATAATTTATGTGTGACCGTTGGAGGTCTCTGCTCCAGAGACCCCTCACAGGTCGACCTTCGTATATATACCCCCCCCAGCCCGTCAGACATGCGTCTGTGGTGACCATCTTCCGCGATAGGACAGCACCCATAGGCACGCCCCGTACTAGAAAAGTCGGGTGTAGCCAGTGGCGCAGTGCCATTACGCATTTCATAGTGACCATCACTCGCCGCGCGCCATGACGCGCGGGGTCCAATCTGAGGGCAGCTACCCAGCGCTGAAACTCCCTCATGTAAGAGTACAGTCTGGGCTGGGGACAACATGCTCTTTTCTGTGTTTATTACAAAACCCAGGTCGAGCAGGTGTTTTACGAGGACATTCGTCTGCGAATAGCCTCTTGCTCCGACTGTGCGAGAAGGAGCCAATCGTCAGATAAGTTGCCAGGCGAATACCCTGTTGTCTTAACGGGGCTATCACGGCTTCCGTACACCGTACAAACACTCGCGGGCTGAAAGACAGACCGAAGGGAAGTACTCTGTACTCGTAACAGACACCCTGAAAGGCGAACCTCAGATATTTCCTGTGTGGGTAATATACTGGGATGTGGAAATACGCATCTTTCAGGTCGACTGATGTGAACCAGTCGTTTTGGCGCACGAGACGCAACAGAGATGTGTGAGTGAGCATTCTGAATTTGTATCTTTTGAGATATTTGTTCAGAGCTCTCAAATCTAGTATAGGCCGAATTCCGTTCCCTCCCCGTTTGGGAACGAGGAAATACTTGGAATAAAAGCCGCTCTGACTCTGTTTGGCGGGTATTATCGATATAGCCTTCTTTTCTAGTAGCGAGAAAATCTCTTGCTCTAGAATATGGGCCGACTCTCCCCGGGCCTGTGAATACAGAATGCCCGAGAAGTGAGGGGGGGTGACAGCGAATTGGAGCCTGTAGCCCTGTGTTACTGTCTTGAAAACCCAAGCCGAATCTGTGAGCATCCTCCACTTTTCCCTTCTCAAAGCGAGCGGAGATGTCACGGCTCTGTCGTCTGCCCTCAGTGTCTCTATTTGTTGTGTTATGGGGCCCTCTAGTGTCTGAACACGGTGGTACCCCAGGTTGACAACTCCGGCCGACACTGCGCATGCGCGTGGCGGTGGTGCCTTCACAATCCCGTCTATTGTCCGCCTTTTGAGAGAGGCCGTAGCCGCTCTCAAAAGAGGGGCAGACGACAGACTGTTTATTGTTTTTATTGTTTTTCTTTTCATTTTTATTGACTGCGCCTTTGGCTTCAAGCCTGGAAACGACAGTGGAAAATGATTTATTCGGAAACAACAATGATGACATGTGTTTGTGTGACTTAAACAGGCAGCGGAACTTGCTGTCTTTGATGTTAAGTCCATTTCCCTGATGGCGCGAACTTGAGGATGACGTTCTGGCATCACTCGAGGCGGCGGGAAGATGGGGGCATGGTGGCACCCCGAAAACACATGAGCATCCAACACTGGAACGTGCTCTGGAGCTGGGGAACAGGGAACTTCCAGCTCCTTCATCGAGGAGAGGAGAGGAGGCTGTCAGGCCGCCCGCTTCTTCTTCCTCGCCTGGTGGCTGAAAACCTGGGTCGGCTGCGCCTGAGCGGTAGCTGCCGGGACCGGAGATTTTCATGGCCAGCTCCCTCTTGCCTCGTGCCTGGGCTGGGGACCCGGGACGGGCTGCGGTCTCTGCTGCTTCGGTATTTTGAACCGGGCAGGACGTGAGACAGCTTGGGTGAAGGCCTGCCGAGGGACCATTGGAGGTGGCGGCTGGACCATTCGAGGGAGACAGAGCTGGAGAGCCTCGTCTCCCTTCCTTTTTGACTCGCACCTCAGCTGCATTGAAGCTAGAGCGGAGCCAAATATGCCCTCGGGAACAATAGGCATGTCCAGAACATCCTCTTTTTCCCGGTCTGGAAGGTTGGTCAGGTTGAGCCATCTGGCTCTCTCCTGTACCACCATCATTCCCAACGCTTTGCACATGGCTTGGACTGCACAGCGCTGCACACGGAGGCAAATTTCCGTGATCGCTGCGATCTCGTCCCACACGGCAGGCTCAGGTCTGCTCGACATGTCTTCGCAAAGCTCCGCCTGGTAGGCGGTCAGCAGCGAGGAGACGTTGAGTGCCCTGGCGGACAAAGCTGCGGCTTTATAGGCCCGTTCGGTCATCGCTGACTGGAACCGGTTTGCCTTTGCCGGTAGCATGGGGTTCCTGCTTGGTGTCGAAGCCAGCCTCGGTTGGAGGTGGGCTGCCACCAGCGGTTCCATGGGCGGCCTGCGGAGCAGGCCGAGCCTCTCCATACCGTCACAGTCCAGGGAGGAGGCACCCTGGATTGGGGCCTTGTTGCTAAAGGGACGGTCTCTCCACGAGACCGACACCTCGTCCAGCATCTCCGGAAAGACTGGAAGGAGCTGCCTCTTCGTCCTCGCTGCTTGGGGCAAGTTCTTCTCCTCGTAGCGAGATCTGGAGGTCTCCTTGGCCACTTCAGGCCACGGGATGTCCAGCCTGGACGCAGTGCGTTGACACACGACCTGCAAGTCCATGCTTAGGACGGGCGAAGCTGGTGTGCTCTCGCCCGGGGGAGCGGACATCGCTCCCGGCTTTGCAGCCTGAGCCGATGAAACGAAGATGTCATCCCCATCCGAGTCAGACAGGAGGAACTCAGAGGTATCCTCTTCGTCCTCCATGTAGTCCAACTCCAGGACATCCTCCGCGGGTGGAACCATGGTGAGGTCCAATTGGGAGCCCCAGCTTGACACAGCGCGGGGCTCCGCTCTCGCGGCTCTTGCCGCCACCGGGTCCCAGCCTGAAACGGCGTGGGGCTCCGGTTCAGCGGCTGTCGCTGTTGTTGAGCCCCAGTCTGACACAGCGCGGGGCTCAATCTCTGCGCCGGACGCCACCATGTCTTGATTGCCGGACGGCGAATCAGCGGACATGAGGGGGTCCTGTCCCGACAAGCTAGCTTGGCGTGCTAACCGTCGGCGGAGGCTCTTCATGGTGAAGCGGGTACAATGCCCGCACGAGCCGGGGTTATCGATAGCCTCCCGGGCGTGTTCCAGCCCGAGCAGACCTGGAGTGAGTCTGTGCCTGAAATCTTAAACCCGCAGCCGCATAGCCGAGCCTCCGAGTCCCTGACTCCTCTGGTGTGAGGGAGAGAAGGGTCCATCTTCGATCGCCGGGGTGTCGGCGTGGAGTGGACACGTTAGTAACAGGTACGTTACTGAGAAAAAATCCAACCTTGCCGTTAGTCCGAAAGGAAAAAAGGCGACGGTGTAGATTTTATTCTTTAAAGAATATTAACTGGTGTGTTAATACCTTTTTTTTTATCTCTGTCTCCTCTGGTGTGAGAGAGAAAAGAGAACGTTCTCTTCACCGTGGTGTCGGTGTGGAGGGAAGAACAAACTAGCAACAGGTATGTTACTAGCTTGAAGAAAAAATCAAACCTTACCGTTATTTCGATAGAACGAACGGTAAGGTTTGATTACAATATTAACTGGTGTGTTAATATTGCTCAGTCTTCTTGCAAAGCAAAAAAGTAACCGGCAAGCGCCCGTCGACCGAATGTTAGCTTTGGGTTCAGTCTGTGGACCGTTAAGCTAGCCCGGTTACTGATAAATCGAGATGTGCTCTGAAGCGAGAAGAGGTGTTTGAATGACGCTGCGTCGTAGCGCAAGCTACTTAAAGGGTGGGTGGATTCCCTGACGTTGACGTCAAGATCACCAGCCAATCAGGATTGGCGTAATGAGATTGATGCTTCTGTTTGCATACGCGTTGAGGCGCATCCCATAGTGAGACATCGAACGGAGTGTTATGAATGAGAACTAAGTTTACATTTTGCTCATGCTTTTCTAGGACACATGTAAATGAAACATTTTTTCATTAATGTTTATTATTTTTAATCTGTCATATAATAATTAAAGCCCTGAAGGAAATAAAGCAATTTATCAGCAATTGGAACACAAGAACCACACATCCAAAAGTTGCCTGTGAAATAGAGAGAGAATGAAACATCCATATAAATTACATAGAACAGATATAAACACAAAGCAAATAAAAACAATTAACAGTCACTATTCATAAAATACAGTATATCCGAAAAATATATTGATGAAGTGACGCTGCAGAACATCATGTGAGTCAATGGGCAAGTCCGTTTAGGAAACACATGATGTACAGAACTTCTTCGTGTGTATAGCACAGATGTACTTGTTGCAGTTGCTGCATGTAGTCTGTGTCTTGGAGTTCTTTGAGGGTCCACAGACCTCACAGCTGGCTGTGGGGGTCTTCCAGAAGCTGACTGTGGAGGTCTTCTTGCGGCTGGCTGTGGGGGTCTTTCAGCAGCTGGCTATGAGTCAAGTTCATCTTCCAATTTGCTGTCAAATTCTGAGTTTACCTCCACATTATCCTCATCTTCAGAAATGTCTTCCTGTTCCACTTCACCGTGTTCTTCTAATGCATTCCACTCACTCTCATCCATTATTAGCTCCAAGGCTCTCTGGGCAGAATATCTTTTGGCCATTTTGTTGGTAGATAATTGTAGTTCTGCACTACACTGTTACTACACTGAGGTTATGTCTCTGTTTAGTCCCTCCTCCGGCATGCGGAGCGAGGGGGGACAGTGCGAGAAAATGTAAAATGTTTATACATTTCTGGAAGATCTAAAATGTTTATAATGTTCTAGGATAGTTTTGTGTACACACTACAAAGGGTAAAGATCAAGGGAAAACAGGATCAAACAGCTTCTCTATGCATACAATTGTGTGTGTGTGTGTGTGTGTGTGTGTGTGTGTGTGTGTGTGTGTGTGTGTGTGTGTGTGTGTGTGTGTGTGTGTGTGTGTGTGTGTGTGTGTGTGTGTGTGTGTGTGTGTGTGTGTGTGTGTGTGTGTGTGTGTGTGTGTGTGTGTGTGTGTGTGTGTGTGTGTGTGTGTGTGTGTGTGTGTGTGTGTGTGTGTGTGTGTGTGTGTGTGTGTGTGTGTGTGTGTGTGTGTGTGTGTGTGTGTGTGTGTGTGTGTGTGACACCTGGTATTGTATCCGGGTCAGATTGACCCAAACCTCTTATGAAGGACATAAATGCGGGTGGGCATTTTTTCATAAGTGGAAAAAAATAAAAACAATTCCACATGTCCTTCACAATAAATAAGCCCCGGCCATTGAGTTTCAGGTTGAACGGAAATATCCTTATATATTTTTTCATTCATTGAAAATGGAAATCGGGTCAATTTGACCCGAACACCACACAAGGGTTAAGGAGTAACAGTGGATCTTGAATCAGAAGCTGCCTATGACTCTCATTTCAAGCAAAACCTGAGGCCAGTCTGCCATTGTTACAAATAATTGCTTTGATATTTGAAATATCAAAGCTGTCTGTTCTGTAAGAGTAATGACTCATGAAAAACACAAAGGTGTTGTTTTTGTTGGCTGCATATTTGCCTTCTCTAATGATTCTCATTTTCTCTGCCTTTGGAGTAATAACTTCTCTGGGATTGAAAGAGAGTGAGCTAACCCAAAGCCTTGCTAAAGGGAACTGTATTTATCAAGCATCATTTCCAACTGTGTTTACTAACAACTTTAGACAGACATGAAGAGAGATGTTTGACGGATTGACAGATGGGCAGATAGCAGTACACATTTTTTTAATTACATTCTCTGATAACCTTAACATAAATGTGCTCAGAGTTATGTTTTTTGGAAACATTGATTACAGTTCAGTAAGCTAAAAAGTCTGGACTTACTGAGAAATTAATATTGAACGCCTATTCCTTGCAGGCTTTTAATGATTGCCTTGAGGCCCATATTTAAACCGTTTGAATTGACAAGTACGACTGTTTATAAACTGTTTATCAAAGCAATAATGAGGTAGCAGATTATTATAACTTATTGATACTTTATGCTGAAATATTGCTTGGCACTGTGTTGGCCAGGATTGTTTATAACTATACTATGTGCATTGCTATTATAAGAGTTGCCCTGTTTGTCCTTTTGGTCAATCACTTTGCTGAAAAAAGCAACAACAAATTAACTGAAGTATTGCTATAACATTTGCATTGTTGTCCCCCAAATGATGAAGCCTACTTACTTTGGTCATCCAAAGATGTTTTCCTCTTACACCACAAGCAAGTTTTTACTTATCCGGTGAAACATCTCAAGATCCGTTTGAAGGATAAGGACATATTTTCCAGACATTCGGTTGCTAGATGATACAAATGTACTGCATTTGATGATCATCTTACTGTGACTCAAGTGCTATGGTTTTTGGATAACGATTTGATGGATTGCTATGAAATGTGGTGCAGAAATCTTGTACCTGAGTAAAAGTAGAAGTACCAGAGTGCAGGAACACTCAGTTACAAGTAAAAGTCATGCATTCAAAATTGTACTCTAGTAAAAGTATTGGCAACAAAATATACTTAAAGTAATGTACCAGTACAATTACTCTATGTAGATTGATCCTATGTTTTGATTATAATTATTGATGCATTAAAGTGTTATAAAAGTACAGTACTTGAGTAAATCTACTTTAGATCATTTTGATAATCAGGCATTGTTGCTCTTATATGTATTCCAGTCGATCAGATGAGGAACCCCACTGTAATGTATAGTTGAATGCAAAAGTTACTAGACCAAAATTGGTTAATTATTACCTTCTAAGTTAAAACAATGATGATCCCGCACCCATGCAGTTGATTACTTGACTCTAAGCTCCATATGATTTGACATCATGAGGAAATGGCAACATTTGTGGCAACCTGTTTACCAAGCACCAGTGGCCCTCTGCTCTGTCTGGCACTGGCAGAAGTGATTAAAGGGCAGCTGTCAGGAGATGCGATTTTATCTCCCCCAAACAGGAGTAGAGCAGAGCTGACAGCAGCAACACTTACACCTCACATGGGATGGGCTCGACCAAGACAAATGGAATTATGTCTTTCTCTCATTTTGTCAAGCGCCTTATCTGTCTGAATCGATGCAGCTTTCTCCTACCCCGGGGAGCAGGAAGAAATGTGAATGCAGCTGTTGCAGGTAACCAGTAATTGGACTCTTTCCATCCCCCCCAAGTCTGGTAAAAAGTAAAACTTGTTCCTGACTGAAATAAAAATAAAGCATGGAGGGAGCTGCAGAGATAACAGTGAGACAGCTGAGTCTTAAGCTCTACATCAACAGTGTTACTGTATGCGCTTTTCACTCAGTCAATGACACAATGTCACTTGAAAATCGAAAATCTGTCTGTGTTGATACAGTTGAGCTGTCTGTGTGTACTTGAAACTTGTAATATAATCACATAATCATACATCTCTTGCACAGTACTGATGTATACCGTAAAAGACAGGTGTTCAGGTTGTCTAAGAGAGTATTTGAACAGACTCAAACACACAGATTAAAATATAAAAGAGGCTACTTATGAGCGGGAAGGAGGGAAATTAGTTACAGCTAAAGTATGTTGGAGATAGGTCAGTCAATGTTTCAATCATTTGTTTTCAAATTCAAGATTTAACAGTAAAAAGGCGCAATGTGAAAGGTAAAATAGTTTAAAACGTTCAAAAAACATTTGCTAAAATTACGAAAAAAAATTGGCAAAGGAAGCAATAAGCTAAATAAGGAGTTAGGAGATGAGGTATGATGCGGTAGAATGTACTATAAATTATAATACAATGACGATGTATTACATATGTCTAAAAAACGTTTACTGCTAATGCAAATTGAAAAATAAATTCATATCTGCTAAGTTTAATGTTTTTTAAATTATAATATTTCTTTCATCTAATTTCTGTTCCTGGCAACTAGAGAGAAAGAGCATGGTATTTGAAAATTATGAAAACTTGGTGTGGAATGTATGTATGAGGATTATTTCTGAAACAGTATGGATCTCAAATGCTTGCATGTTTACTACAAGGTGAGTTCCTTTTTTTTATTTCCTGTTTTTTACACATGCTCTCTCCAGTACAGGTTAGCTCTGAGTGTTAGCGATGCTTGCTAATGTAAACAAAGACCATATTACCTCCAAAACACGTTGCACATTGTTTCTGATAGCAACGTTTCTGATTGGGCCGTGGGCGTAAAGCCAGCCCACATTTCCGATATTACGTCATATAGGCAGCAAATCTGGATCAGCTCCGTTGTACCCCCGTTTTTAGAGATTTGGCTACTGAGGAAAAGAGAGGGTTTTATTTTCTGACACTTTGAGTTCCCTGGCACACCTGGGACACATATTTATGTATTCAAGACATCAAAAAGTGAAACAAATTTGCATAATAGGACAACTTTAATAGTGCCCACTGCAAAATACATTTTAAATAAATACGTTTATGCATTCGTAACTAAATAATATTGCGCAAAAATACAGCAAACAATTATCGTTGATACTAGATTTACTTTTTTGAATGTCAAGCGCAACATTTTTTTTAAAGGTGCATAACTTTCTGTTTCAATTATGTTTGCAGAGGCCCTTTTATTCACTGTATAATCATAGTGTTATCAGGCTCCAACCATGAACTCCTCTGCCATTTGGTTTGCCCTTTACATTTGCCAGAACTTCTTGCCTTTTTAAATGCTGAGTGAAGAGGAGCAACCCCAGTGTGTGTGTGTGTGTGTGTGTGTGTTTGTCTGTGTGTTATGCAGCACACAAACAGGCACAAACACACATTCTCACCTCATTCATTCACATTAGCTGCTTTTCACCCTGCTTATGCAGAGAGCCTCCATTTCCAGGTGTACAGTTTTTTTCATTACAAGGGGAATTGAAAAGGAGATGGGAACTACTTTTTTTTTGCTTTTCTCCGAGTGATGAGTTCATGCATTTGAAGAGGAGCTTTGTCACCCGGGAATTAGCACTCCATGCATGCACCCTCTCTGCTCTCCCAGACGGCCTTTACATCATCTGAGGCTAAGGGAGAGATGGGAAAAGACAGGAGAGGCTTCTCAATACTCAAATTTCCCCTCCTCGACTCCTCGGTCCTCTGGTAGTGACCCGGAAATGAATTTCAGCGCGCCATTTTGAAGGACATCTCATTTCTCTAAATGCACACCGAGGACCGAGCATCGAGCGTCGAGGAGGCTCTCTGGAGGAGCTCTAACCGAGGAGACACTGATGGTTCCTCCACGGCTCCTCCGCGGATGCATTTCCGGGAACGGTGGAGGCGTGACGCGCGGCCGGACTTATCTCAGCCAATGACAGCTCTGCATGCATCCTCTGGATATTATTTTAGAAACTGCTTTCATCGCGTCGCAATGTTTACAGTGAGAACAGCTGTGAGGTCCGTGCAGAAAGCAGAGCAGTGTGTATAATATATATCACTCAGTATAATAGGCCTACTCTCTTTATTTGCTGTAGTTTAGTAGATATCTACAAACAAAGAGTCAATATTTTTCTAAGGCAAGGCAAGTTTATTTATATAGCACTTTTCAACACAAGGCAATTCAAAGTGCTTTACAAAAAATGAAAGACATTAAGAAAATGGCATTTAAAATCAGTCATTAAAAAGAAAAGCAAATAAAATAAACATTAAAAGAAAAAAATACATGAATAAAAGTTACAGTGCAGTCTAAGATGTGAATAGTTCAATTAAAAGCAGCGACAAAAAGAAAAGTCTTCAGCCTGGATTTAAAAGTAGTCAGAGTTGCAGCGGACCTGCAGGTTTCTGGGAGTTTGTTCCAGATATTTGGAGCATAATAACTGAACGCTGCTTCTCCATGTTTAGTTCTGACTCTGGGGACAGAAAGCTGACCAGTCCCTGAAGACCTGAGAGATCTGGATGGTTCATAATTTAGCAGGAGGTCAGAAATGTATTTTGGGCCTAAACCATTCAGTGCTTTATAAACCAGCAGCAGTATTTTGAAATCTATTCTTTGACACACAGGAAGCCAGTGTAAAGACTTCAGAACAGGAGTGATGTGATCCACTTTCTTAGTGTTAGTGAGGACTCGAGCAGCGGCGTTCTGAATCAGCTGCAGCTTTCTAATAGATTTTCTAGTGAGACCTGTGAAGACACCATTTAGTGCTTCACATAATAAAATACACAACGGCTGTAGCCTGATTATGCTTTAGGATGTGTGTGTGTGTGTGTGTGTGTGTGTGTGTGTGTGTGTGTGTGTGTGTGTGTGTGTGTGTGTGTGTGTGTGTGTGTGTGTGTGTGTGTGTGTGTGTGTGTGTGTGTGTGTGTGTGTGTGTGTGTGTGTGTGTGTGTGTGTGTGTGTGTGTGTGTGTGTGTGTGTGTGTGTGTGTGTGTGTGTGTGTGTGTGTGTGTGTGTGTGTGTGTGTGTGTGTGTGTGTGTGTGTGTGTGTGTGTGTGTGTGTGTGTGTGAAGAAGTATAGAGGCGGTATGGAAAACAGTCAAATGATTCACATTTCAGTCGAAATCTTTGATTAAGCCTTTTGCTTCAGATCATGTGCTATTTCTTCCCTATACGAGGAGATCATTCAAAACTATTGAAATGGTTTTACATCATCAAACGGCTGTATAATAATGCTCTTTTGTCACCTAAACAATCACATTCCATTTCCTCTTTTTGACAGGGTAATTAGCCACCATGATCCGACATGAATGTTCAGATTATGAAGCTCCTGAAATCGTCATTCTGAAAGTTTCTCATTACTTGGCAGTGGATTAAAAAGTTTGAATTTATAAAAAGTGCACTAATTACAAAGACAGACATTATTTGTTCCTTTCTGCATGCTTCTGTGCCTCCAGTGCGGACCCCTATATCAACTTTGCTAAATCTAATCTATAGATGCAGGGTGGGTTTACAATCATCTGGCATTGACATTATGATAGTGAAAAGCAGGGAGAGCTTTGTGGGTTTATCTTCGACTCCCACGCAGTTCTTGGCTTCTAATTTTCTGATAACGGCAGAACCCGACTTCCTCCCCTAAAAGACACAACTTGAAACTCCAATGTGCAATTACAGCAGAATGAAAGTGTGAGGCTCTTTCATAACATAAGACCATAATATAAAACCCTGAAAAGATTCCACTAGGGTCTTGTCAAACTGCATTTCTTATTACAGGATTGCATTCAAAAGCGATAGATGCAGTGTTGATTTAGGGAATTATTTCTCACCCGCTGTTATGCGTGAAAGTGTTTCCTGAGCCACAGTGGCTCAACCTCCAAATCCTCCAAAAGCGGGCTGCTAGAGTCAGTTCCTGCCCTGTCTAGCCCTTATTTTAGGATACAGGCTGTTCTATCGTCTGACAAAATCCAGACAGATTAGCCCCTACTAGAAGTTAAACGAGTCACCTTCAAAGCCTCAAAGACTGTTATCAGTTACCACAGAGCAAAAGGTTCTTGTGAGCGCACTCTGTGTAGTCCACAATGTTGGAAAGAGATCACAATTTAGATGCAATATTTCCTGCAATGAAAATGAAGGATAGGTTACTGATAAAGTGAAAGAGACAAGGTATTCAGAAAAAGTATAACACCACGAGGTTAGATACTGTCTCCTTTTCTGTAGTGGTAAAAGAAAATCAGCTTTTATGTTTGTTTCCTACATTATTTTTGTTGCAGAGAAAAACTTAGTACAAACAATGTATGCTATAAACTGGAAAAATGGTCCCTAGTGCTGATTCTCGGCTATAACGTCATGTTTCATAATGTAAAGAGTTTTACTGGACAGGCTTTTTTTTATAGAGAAGGCAACCACAATAAATGTGATTGCAGGCTAGATAACTTTATATTTTCAAGCGCATTGGCGATAAAAAATCGGTTTCATAAGGTCCCACATTTTCTGGAAGGATCCCTATTTTTGGTGAAAAAAAAGTAAGAGTTTGTAGGAGATGAAAACGCTGGTCTCTGTTGTCAAGGTCACACATTTTGTAAAAGAAACAATACCCAGTTATAAAGACCTACTGCAAGTAATACAATAGTGCAACACAATAAAAGTACATTTGGCTTCAAACACGTTTATACTCAAGAACTTGACGTCTTAACATGCAAATGTAGCCAAGATATTCAAAATGGCTGAGGGAGAGGGGGACACATCCTCTGTAATTCAGTGGAAGACTTTTGAGGCAAGACTACAATCTTTGATTTTGTTTACCTCAAATCTTACTGAATTGTATTATCTGTAAGGCTTCCTTTCTGCACTCAGATTTGTATTTAAATACAACAATTATTTCTAAATGAAAACTACTCCTGCTTTTATTCATGTTTTATCGTAACATTTTAAAGAACATGTAAATCATGAAATACATTCATTTCATTATCTAAATTGATGATGTAGATTTGTGGGATTTGTTTTATTTTAAAATACAAGAGGACTAAAACTAGGTAAAAAAAATAAAAAGACAAACAAAACACATTTGAAACTCCCCCTGTTTTTCCAGCTGACCACTCTTTTGTTTCCTCACACTATTCTAGAATGCCTTGAGTACAATGATTTCAGACAAATCACAAACTTTGACCCAAAAGCAAGACGTGGACATTAATGAGTGTCGTCGGAGACTTCAGCTTTACTCTGTTCAAAAGGCAGGTGGGGGTCCAATCCAGACGATCAGGCAAACAGTTCCGACAAGGGAAAGGCAAGATAATCCAAGAATCCAGCAGAATGTCCATTAAAAAAAACACATTTTTCAGAAATCCTGGAAAGCTAGACAAAATACTCGAGAATATGGCAGAGGAATTCTTTATTTATTCTCTGTATGTATAGAGAGTGGCTTATGATGGGAATGAGGTGCAGTATGGGAGATAGGGGGTGGGCTCAGGTGAAGGGAATGTGTTGATTGCCGGGCAGATTGGAGTGGCAGGACCTGAAACTATTTATGAGGAACAAAATACAAGGCATGAACCTTACTTGCAGAGATATTTCCTGACAGCTCTGTGAACCCAGAGTTCATTCATATGGCAAACTCTGTGATTTTTGATGAGTTTGCTATTTTTGTTTTAGCACGTTAGCCAACATGCTAACTTTTCTAACTTAGCTGCTTGACCACGTTGATGGCCAAATTGTGTTTTCGTAAAACATTAATTCAAACTTTACTAAGATTTTAGTTATTTGATTTTGCTTAAGTGAAGGAGTTCAAGTATCTCGGGGTCTTGTTCTCGAGTGAGGGAACAATGGAGCGTGAGATGGGCCGGAGAATCGGAGCAGCGGGAGCGGTACTGCAGTCGCTTTACCGCACCGTTGTGACGAAAAGGGAGCTGAGCCGGAAGGCAAAGCTCTCTGTCTACCGGGCCATTTTCGTTCCTACCCTCACCTATGGTCATGAAGGATGGGTCATGACCGAAAGAACGAGATCGCGGATACAAGCGGCCGAGATGGGTTTTCTCCGCAGGGTGGCTGGTGTCTCCCTTAGGGATAAGGTGAGAAGTTCGGTCATCAGGGAGGGACTCGGAGTTGAGCCGCTCCTCCTTCGCGTCGAAAGGAGCCAGTTGAGGTGGTTCGGGCACCTAGTTAGGATGCCACCTGGGCGCCTCCCTAGGGAGGTGTTCCAGGCACGTCCAGCTGGGAAGAGACCAAGGGGTAGACCTAGGACCAGGTGGAGGGATTATATCTCTTCGCTGGCCTGGGAGCGCCTTGGGATCCCCCAGTCAGAGCTGGTTGATGTCGCCAGGGAAAAGGAAGTTTGGGGCTCTCTGCTGGAACTGCTACCCCCGCGACCCGACCACGGATAAGCGGAAGAAGATGGATGGATGGATGGATGGATTTTGCTTAAATATAAGGCTAGCATATGCTAACGACCAACCCAGTCTCACAAAAAAACGTGTAATAACTACGTTGGTCTACAACGTAGGACGTAGTATTTCTACAAAAACGCCTCTGAAATTGTAAGATCCCTACGTTTGTTTTCACCATTCATTCCAATGGCTGGCGTCTATGTCACGTGATTTTAACATTTCTCCCTGCAGAAAAAAAAAACATGGCCGAACTTCGTTTTATTCTCGTTGTAAAATGCCTATTTAAAGTTACTTTGGCCATTAAAATGCGTTTTGATGTCATTTGATGCGAGAAATATGAGTTGTTATTTCAGATTATGTGTGCAGTGGATGTACATGATCTTTAGTTTGCTAGTTATTAGGAAGATTACTTCAGGAAATTGTGTCTACACAACGTTTTCATTGTTACCAAGGTGGTTGCTAGGGACGCTGCTATCGATATTATTTCTGTTATGTTGTGTAACTGTTTAATGGTGTTATCGTTATTGCTACCCCCTTCCCCGTCAAAGTATAGTGTTGGTCCACAGCGCAAACGTATTAGTTTAACAAAATCCGCATCTAAAATGGTGGCATAGAAACGTTATTTTCCCCTGTGCAATTCCAGTCTCACATCTCACATCACATCGTCATTAACAAATACCGGAAACAGACAGAAAACACTTTATTCAGAGTGTGCTTGCTTTTCTCTTTGAAAGTCATCACATAACGGCATTGTAATACACGGTTCGGCTGCATTAAATATTACATATCTGCCGTAGTTCTGTATTTATAGAGCCCTGATGAGAAGACTTCTAGACAAACATGAGGAACTGAAAACGTGACGTGGATCATAAATATATCAGCCATTAAACAACATCTTACATTTCTTTTCACACAATACGTCTCCTTGCAGTATCAACACTAATTCGGCTGGCTTTTATATTTGATCCAATTAGTAGATAGTCTGTATTTACACCATAAAGGTGCACAGCTGATATAAAGGGGCACCGAGTGGTTAAAGCTCATTATTTTTATCATTATATATTAATAGAATCCCTATAAAGTTTGTTCATTACTCGTTATTCTCTACTAATAGTTAATTAAAGACTGTATATAATGACTATTTTGCACATCCCTTTCAAGATTTCAAGATTTTCTAAGGTTTATTGACATATCATATTCACAAACTGTCTAGTTATGCAATGAATGTAAAACTTTGTGTATACCTCCAGCAATGTTAACTATGTTGAAGCACTTATTTTAACTGATATTATACATATGTATTATACTCTTATAAGATGTATGTAGATAGTATAAGAAATGTGCAGAATATGACAATTTAATGGTGGAGGTACACAAATATTGAAAGATGTCTTGTGATGCACTGTTGAGGAACCTGTGACCCAAGTTTTTCATCTCCGGCCTTGTCAGGTATTGAACAATCAATAAATAAAGAACACAGAATTGTTAAATATAAAACACAGAATTTGTGTGATTATACTAAATGATTTACAAATAAACACCACTGCATATTTACAACTGTTACACATGCTGATGTAACGCAAATGTTTCCAACTTGGGATCAATAAAGTATATCTTATCTTAAGCTGATCGATGGCTACTGCCATATTTGCAAAATGTGCCTCTGAACCTTGACAAGTGCATGTTTCAGGCTTATCAATGAACAACAGGAGGGGTCACAGACATAAGACCAGCTGTTAAATAAAGCTCTTCTGACCTTAGCTGGCATGTGGTTATATATTAATGCTGCTTATGGGCACAAGCAATTTTCACCCATTTATTAATTATATGTTTTAAATTTGAGTGTTTCCTATCCCATAAACCTCCAGGGATGTACACAGTTTAATACTGGCAACTTCTTATGATGGGAAATACGAAAACGTCTTTTAAAACTACAATTCCCAGTAGAGACGTGCCATAGATAACATGTTGCGAAACACAATAGCCAGCATGTGTGGTTCTGGGGACGGGGTGGGGGAGGGGGGGGACGGGGTGGACCCGTTCAAATCCAGTTTTGGACAGTCTGCCGTGGTTCTATCCCATTTCAAGTGCTGTTCGAGGCTCGGCGTAACCCTCGGAGCACACTCTCCAATCACAGAGCTTGAAGACTATCACGGGGTTTGTCAAGCGAAGCGGAGAGAATATTTACTTCCGGGTGTAATATTCTGTAAAGCAAATGAGCTGCTCCGACCCTCGGTCCTGACGGACTCCAACTTGTGTTTATTAATCAAACAAATAAATAAACACAAGGATAATTATGTGTTATTGTTGAGTAAATGGAGAATTGCACAGGGGAAAATAACGTATCTATTGTGGTGATTGACATTATTCACCCACGGATCTATGGGTTAGGGTATTGTTCTGACATTTTAGTGAGCCAGACTTCCTGTCTCCGCCGGTCTTCGCTTCCCGGGCATGAAGCTGTTTACATGTGTTTTGAGATGCTAAATAAAAGTCTAGCTTGTACCTTTGATACCCCGCCTCCGACTCCCATCTCTCGGCACCACACTATGCCACAATTTTAGATGCGGATTTTGTTAAACTAATAATTTTGCACTGTGGACCAACACTATACATTGACGGGGAAGGGGGTAGCAATAAAGATAACACCATTTTACACAACATAACAGAAATAATATCGATTGCAGCGTCCCTCGCAACCACCTTGGTAACAATGAAAACGTTGTATTGACACAATTTCCTGAAGTAATCTTCGTAATAACAAGCAAACTAAAGATCATGTACATCCACTGCACACATAATCTGAAATAACAACTCATATTTCTCGCATCAAATGACATCAAAACGCATTTTAATGGCCAAACTAACCTTAAAATAGGCATTTTCCACCGAGAATAAAACGAATGTCGGCCATGTTTTTTTTCTTCTGCTGGGATAAATGTGAAGATCACGTGACATAGACGCCAGCCATTGGAATGAATGGTGAAAAAAAACGTAGGGATCTTACAATTTCAGAGGCGTTTTTGTAGAAATACTACGTCCTACGTTGTGGGCCAACGTAGTTATTACACGTTTTTTTATGAGACTGGGTTGTAACGACCTAAATCAAAGTTATCTAAAAGTGGGAACGTTCACTTCAACATTCATATACAGACATTCATTTGCAAGAATTATTTTGGGAATCTCAAGGCACCAATTTCATATAATTAGATGGTAAAACAAATAAACTCTTCTGCCATTACAGCCCCTGCTTGCATTTTTATACATCTGTAAAGAGATTCACATACTTACGATCAACACTAACCCTAACCCACACTATGTACTTTTACGGACTTTTACGACTACAAAACAAAACTCTATGAAAATATGCCATAAGATTTGGCCCAAGTTTGGACATTTAGATTAATCAAATTATTACAAGAATGAGTATCGTAAGACAACATCTCCTGCTATCACACTTCTACTTCCTTTTGCTGCAAGTTACAGCTTCCATGCTTTCTTGTCAACGTAAATAGAAGCCATTTATAGACATGACCAAACTGATGCATACTGCAAGGGGATGTTTCATACTGTACAAAACAGTGTACTTTTTTCTTGCTTTTAATCCACTGCTAGATATCAACTCGTTTTTATTATGTCCATCTTGCCTTGACTGTTTTTATTTCTTAATGATGACAATGTTACCAAAAATAATCGATTGCTTCAGTAATTGTGTTGTTAATGAAGCCAGACCAGAGGTGCCTCCCACTCAGTTTTCCTCTATTTCCCCGTAACCGTGAGAAATTACAGAGTTTTGAAATTGATTGATGTTGGTTGCCATCAGCTCCTTAATCCTGCACAGTGCTTCTCAACTGTATCTCACTGAATTACAAATTGCCAGCGTGCAAATGGAGAGTCATGAATAATCCAAAAGAATCACTGCTCGACAGTTAGTCCTGTACATAAATATGTGCCAGACCTCGCATCTAATTTATGAATGTGGGAAATCCACATTTGAGAAATATGAAAAGACCCTTATAGCAATCACCATTACTTGGAGCTTTTCTCTGGAACATTTTAATCACTGGTAAACATGTTGCAAGCAATGGGAAAGTAATGAAGATTAAGTCAGGGAGAAATCGAGCGGGATTTAAATTAAGCTGCTGACACTCCTGCATCATGGTGGCATAGAACATTAATTATTACAATATAAAAATGCCCTGAAGCCTGCTAAATGCTTTATCTTTGTTGCCTGCACTGTTTCCATCTCAACATTGTTCAACGCTAATTTAGCAGGAAGCCAAAAGTCCCTGGAAACGGTCTGTTCACTGCTGAATACAAAATAATTGTCCAGCACCACCTCCCCGTTTTCAAATCATTGCCTTTGTGTGTGTGCCTTTTTATATGTGTGTGCCACATACACATTGATTAGAATCCTGATAACTGTCTTTTTTTTTTAAACTGTTAATGAAAACCTTTAGACACTTCATCATGATCACCTGATATATAAAAGAACAGTTAAAGATTTAAGAAGTATCATTACCAGTTATCATGTTTTGACAATTTCATTAATTACAATCACGTGATTAATTATCTTTCGGAGTTACAACGGGGCAGCCAAGTCTTCATTTTCAAAGGCTTTTTCACTGGAAAATAATTGAAGAAACAGCCAGAGTAGCCGAAGACTGCTTTAGCAAGGTTTTTTATACTGAAATGGACTTTATTTAATAGATGTCATGGCAGCTTAAATGTGAAGCTCAAAAATATGGTCTTACTCACGGGGACCTTTTTGCACTTTGGCCAGTTGCTTATCTAAGCCAATGCTGTCTTTGGGAACCCATCACATTTTACTGAGCAGGTTAGTTCTGTCTAACCTATAAAGACAAACACACATTTTATATAATATTTCATAAATTGAAAGACTTGGTAGATTTAAAACAGAATGTCCAAAATGTATGCACCAGAGAGTGTACTTCATCTGTACTTCATCTACTTCATAATTTTTTTCAAAACTTAACAGGGTTTCAGTAAATATCCTGATTTGTCAAATTCAATGCCGCCAGTTTATATTGCAGGCTTTCCACGAAAAAAAATGTGGTTTCCAAGCCCAGGCTGATCAGGGGTGTTTTCAAGGCTTGTTTTGTAGGCAAAAAATAATACATGCAGCTGCATTCAGTTGCATACAGTAATAGTATGGTAAAATGGTAAAGGGACCATATTCATATTGCGCTTTATCCAGTGTTTATTATATATTACTACATTTGTCTTGATGTGTATAACCGGTGCAATGCAACTTTAAATTTGCACTTTTTGTCATTTTTGGGAATATAAAAGATTTGCATCCTTGACATGTATTACCTTAGGGGGTCATGTAGTGGTAGTGTATAGCAGATTTACACCAGCTTTCTCTGCCTGCTGTTGTAGAAAAGGGGGATGCTCTGTGAGGTTGAATACATAACAAATTTGAGTAAATACAGCACACAACATTTATTTTTAAAACCAAATCAATGAGCTAAAAGAAGCTAAAATCTGGCAGCTGCAGAGTCTGTGAGATTTCTCTGTGGGATCTTCAAAATAACCCCTTTCACGTTAGCCATACAGCTTTTCGGTCCATTTGATGTTAAATATAAGTTCCCCAGTTTGAGAGGGGTTACATTTAACACTAAAGAGGTTATAGTGTGAAATCGTTCTAAATGGGAGGCAGCAGGTGAATTTGTTCCAAGTATTCTGAGACTCCAAAGTTCCTGGCCCACGGTATTACACTAAAAGCAAAACCATGTTTTTAAAGTCATTTTTTTAACCCCACCACATAAATGTAATAATCCCCCAACAACTCCAACAGGCCTGGAAAGGTGACCTCTGGGAATTGCATGCTTATGACTAGGCATTGTCAGTAAGAGGCGATAATGGTATGCACAGTTGAGTTCTCCATCATACCCAGAGGTATGTATGTGACAAATGTTTCATGGTGGAAGGAGAGAGGGGCAACAGATTGGGGACAGGCAGTGTTTTATTAGATTAATGTGTCACTCTGTAGATAACCGCAAGAGTGACTTGTTGATGCACGTTGCCACTGCACACTTGATTAAAGCTGTTTATTGTTAATTTAGTGTAATTAGATGTGACACACAACATGGCTGTTACTCATTAGTAGGCTAATATAAAATAAGCGCATACTAATCCATGCCTTTTCACACTGTGTTACACCAGATCAGACTGTTCTAGTGTAGTGTCTAGTTGTCCATAACATTTCAGAATCTCCGATGTGATTTTTCTTACCAGTGTATCCTTGTCAGTTTCCTTCCTTCACTCACATGGGAGCATTCCAGTTATCTTTATCTTGGGCCAGTGAACTGCTTTCTTCCTTTGAAATCCTTTCAGAAATAAAATGTGTGCTTTTCTCTCTTCTTCAATCAGTTGAAAGAGATGCTGCTTATTTGATGTATGTTGAAAAATGGCCTATGATTCAGAAACAAATATATTAAAGTAAGAAATCTGTGACATGCTTGAATAGGAGAGTCACACTTCAGCAAATCAAACATAAAGGCCTTTCCTGTGACAATTCTTTGTTGCACAGGAAGTAATGTGCTTCTCAATCCTTGCAAGCGGCAATTATGTTTTGTACATATTTATTTTTCAAATGATTTGAGAATATGTGAATTATGCCATAATGCTACCTACACAAACCTTATTAAAGGGGAGATGGTAAGCTTACTTTCAGATATTTTCCTTGTATTTCTTTCCTTTAGCCATGTTAAGATGCTTCAATGTTAAAACAAACACGTTAGTTTTCTCATACTGTCTGTCTGAATATAATAAAAACATGGCTTGTTTAACCAGGTGTTTTTTGACTTAGCTATCAAGAAAACTGACTTGGTCTTCTTATTTCACAATTAATGGGCTGGTAGGCCCTTACAAAAAAGAATGTTTCATGATGTGTCCCCTTTAAATTAAACCCAAGTGGAAATATATTTTTGATCACACTGTTTCATTGATATGAATCAAAATGTTTAAGTTGATATTTACCTTCAAATTCATCATTCAGGTTGATCTTGTCGATGAAGACATGCATGGCATTAGAGAATGACACTATTAGAGCTGCATGGTGTCGCGATTCTGCTAACAGCGTGTACAGGGAAAGTGGTAGCAATTTCCTCCTGATCCTTTACTGAGGTTACAGTGTCCTTGGTGCAGTAATCCATTTAGCTGTTAAAGAGTCCTTATCAGCCATGCATACTCGAGTGGAACATGGTGTCTGGGACCGGAGTCAAAATGTGAGCAAATTTGCCCCTTGTTTCAACTGAAACATTTCTCTTTGAGCTTTATAAAGAGTTATCACTAGTAGCAGTGACAAAAACAGAGCAGCAAGAAAGAGCGTTTCCGTGGGATATTGGAAATACTAGTGGCTAGACAAAAACTGGAATGAGTCAGTGTCCATGACACAAGACCCACAGCTGTAAGGTATTGTTTTTTGTAACAGCTCTGCAATTTCCTGTGAAGAGTCTAGTCTGACAATTCAGTCCACATTAGTGAAGTCAAGCAACTCTCCCAAAGCCAGAAAAGACTGAACTAAGAAACTTAAAATCCTTTAGTCATCAGGATGTGAAAGAGGAGCCCACTCTTACACAACCTCTCAACCTTGCTTTCCATAGTCCATTTGTCTGACTGAAAGAAAACATGATGAAGTTGGCAAATATTTCTAAAGTAGCTAGAATAAAGTTGAATGGGTCAAATGGGTCTTCCGTAATGCCATCTACAAGACAAGTGAGTAGATACATGTCTCATTTTGTGACAGGCAACTTGCCAGATTGATCTTCTCAACTACATGTACAATAAAACCCTCTGCTCAGCCTATCTAAGATTTCTGAGGTATTTCAGAAAATATAAGTTATCCACAACTGAAGTAGAGAGGTTGCAGAAAAAGTGGACAGCCCCGCAGCACAAATGTAAATCTCACACTTATAAGTGGTGCTGTTTTAAATGATAGGCCCCCTGACAACAGCTTGCTCGGGGTCCTATAACACTATCTATATACTTCAGCTCCTGAAGCATGCAGAGTTTCATTCCCATTCTGCAATCTGTCTGCAATTGGTATCTAAAACTAAGTTTATCTGATAGGTTTAACATTTAGGTTGCAACTGCAAGCAACAACTATACTTGCTTTACCGTAGTTCATAATGCACTGACTTGATTATAATGAAAATCTATTAATGCACTAGGATTTTTCAGGTTCAACAACAACCTCTGAAGTGTTGCCTTTATTGAACTCTCCAGGTAATATTTCCAACTGCGGCTATTCAAAAAGCACTTTTATGTAAAAAGAAGAAAAGTCCAAAGGCACTCAATGGTAAAAGTCACATTTGAAAAAAGATAGCTGGCTGTTTGTGTCGCTCTATTACAGTATGACATGAACAATCTTTGACTATGATTTCCCTTTTAAAAAAGCCACCTGATCAAAGGTTTTTTGTCAGAGTGCCTTTGATCTTTCTTCTTTTGTCAACTTTTGTGTTCCCTACCAAGTAACACATTATTTACACCTGTTTGAACTTACAAACACTCCGGGACATTTTCTATTTTGAAGCACTTTTATGAGGGTGAAGCTGGTCGAGAAAAGAGAAGTCCACCTTTGTCAAAGTGTTACATCTGGGGAATACAAAATGTATATAAATAGAACATCTGACACATAACATACAGAATGGTTGGTTGAGTGATTTCTTAAGATGCTACAATAATAATTATACATACTACTCCTCCAAAGCTTTGTTGGCATCATGTTTTTTTTCATTGACAGAACGATAGAAGATACAGTCTACGGCAGACACAACAACTGCTTCGGGAAATATTTTTCAAGTTGAGGAATCCACATAACACATTGAGTCCTCAGCATCACAGCCTGGCAAAGTTACTGAGCCATCAATATCTTATGTGTTATCATGTTTCCAAACGTGATCAGTGATTTGTTAGCTCTAAGTTGGTAGTCAAGACACGCCTTCAGTTTTCTGTTGTAGAGGTCATCTTGTTTCTCGTGAAAAGTGTGGGCGTCTCTCATGGTCTCTTCCAAGTACTGGCTGAATCACTGCATATATCCATCAAAGTCCACCCCCCTATTAATCAAGAATGATTCTTCAGAATGAAGAGATAATGTGTCATGTTGACAGGATAGAGTTCTACCCCAGTTCATCAGTTCTTACTGAAGCAGCTGTCTGCGCCATGTCCTAAATCTGAAAAAATGCCAAGCAATTCCTTAAGGACTGGATTCTAAAATGTGCTGATTTGAATATAGTTTAACTATGAGTAGGACTATAAGTATGACTTAAAGTGTCTAACTGAATCGCATGCTAAGCTGTCAAGTATTCCACCTGTTTGCCATATTGTACTGGGTTAATTGAGTCCTTTTTTCAAACTGTAAAAGGCTGACAAAGGAATCATATCAACCCTCTTTGACGCTGTCTAAAAGTTTGCAGTTACAAGGACATTTCAAATTCAATGAAGAGTGTAACAATTGAAGAAACGTACAGTAGCATAAAATCTCAATGCATTGCAGATCTAAACCCAAGCTGAGATGCTGTGGCTTTTTAATGTAGAATGGCTCAGTGCTGTACTTGTGCTTGTCAGTCAAGCTCAGGGAAGTCTCCGGTTCGTGCTGTATATTTCCAAAAGGCTGGTGTGCTCTAAAAAATATTCTTTATTTTCTCATTACATAGCATTTGAAGCATATCATACTATGAGCCATGTTTTCTCTTGCCACTGGTACCATGGATATATAAAGAGAACAGGATACAGCATTGGAGGTGGTGCGCCGCAAATTGGATTGAAATTCGCTCAGTGGCGCGAAGCCAAAAATGGACTAACTTGGGGTACAATAAATACCCCACCAAAATCAACCACCAAAACACGTGTTTGACGTCACGGACTGACATTGTAGTTCTGGTACCACCATTTGGCCACCACAAAGATTTGTTTCAATGCAGGGTGCTCTTCCTGGGGGCTTATGGTTAACTGGTCAGCTGTCTCCAATTGTTACTATGGAACCATGATCTGAGTTAGCCTTGGGGTAGGGTGGCTAACGGGAGCAAAACGTAAGTCTTATCTTAGAGTAACAATAAGCCTTGCCTAAGACTACAAACCAATCAAAATGTGCCAGCGACAAGTTTTCTTGCTAACAAAGTACAACATGTAATTAAGATAATTATGTCCCAATTGTTATCTGGGCTAGCTGTTAACCCTGCTTCCAATCTCCGCACCAAAGGGTTAGGGTTAGACAAACATGTATTGGATAACTATCTCTATATGCACACACACACACACACACACACACACACACACACACACACACACACACACACACACACACACACACACACACACACACACACACACACACACACACACACACACACAATCTTGATCTTATCTCACTACTGTAAGTAACCAAGCCCAGAATGTTGTAATTGTTTGTGGCATTTCCACATCTTCTGTGTAGAGAATGGCCTTACTATTGAAGTAAATATGATTGAACACTACAGATGTTTTCCCAAGGGTACACTTGCTACTTGAGTATGACATATGAACACCCCTTCTGCTATCAAAACTTGTGTATTCATTGACTTTAAAGCTGCTTTAACACCAAAGGCCAAATCATTTTCCCACTGAGGTCAAAAGGACATATGAAAATGTGCAATTATGTCAGCCTAAATGAACGAGTGCACGAGTCAAGAGTTATGCACAGATATGGTAGAACAGCCTTCCCAATAGCATCTTCAGTATGAATCTTATTATCATTGGCATATGTAAAGATGGGGAGTTGCTCAGTATGCTAACCTCCCTGTACATCCAAACAAAAGTGGTGCAAAAGGGGGGGGGGTTACATTAGCACTTGACATATTGTTTTTTCTTTTGTAGATCCAGATACAGTCTCTGATGCAAATCTAAACTCTGACTTATGTAATTGTTACGCTATCAACAACCCATGGAGTAGTAAAGACGTATAGTGAAATGCATTAACAGTAGCTAGCTAGCTGAACACCACAAGCATCCAGATAACCTTGTATCCATAACATGTTTATGAATGCAGGGATATTGCTCCACTTTCTATCCTGTGTAAACACCAGTTATGAAATAAACAAACACTGATTAGTCATCTTCATGCAGAAAGGTTCAGGGCCGGTGAAAAAAACAATGAGTCATGGCACCTGCCATAATTCCAATATCCATTATAATTTACCTTGGCCAGACTTTTTTGACAGGGGAATCTGTTCCAGTCAGAGATGGGCCACCATGAAAACAGTTTCAAATTAGTATTCATCAGGAGTTAATCCATATATATATATATATATATGTGTTACGCTGGGATATCGAACAAAATCCCAAAAGTATGGAAGTCAGCGTATGTCCTGCCACTACTAAAAGGAGGGGAGGCCACCTTATTAAACAATTATAGACCCATCTCTAAATTGTCAGTTCTGGCTAAGGTTCTTGAACGCCTAGTGAGTGAACAAGTAAAGGAGTTTTTATGTACAAATGACATCCTGTCTAAACATCAGTCAGGCTTCAGAAAGCAACATAGCACCATCACTGCCACAATGAAAGTGGTAAATGATATTACGAGTATTTTAGATAATAAGCAGAGTTGTGCAGCTCTATTTGTTGACCTATCCAATGCTTTTGATACCGTCGATCATCGCATTTTGAAGCAGAGGCTGGTCAGTATTGGCATATCCAGCCATGCAGTGGGGTGGTTTGTGAACTACCTCTCTGAAAGGTCCCAATGTGTTCAGTTTGATGGGCTGTCTTCTGAGTGGTTAAACATCACTAATGGTGTACCACAAGGTTCAGTTTTAGGTCCGCTATTATTCTCTATCTATATTAATAGTTTAGGTGAAAATGTCGAAGGAGCAACCTTACATTTTTATGCGGACGATACCGTTATGTACTGTGCAGGTCCCTCGATTAACGAGGCTGTTGTTAAATTACAGGCTGTTTTTAACATTATTCAGGCTCAGCTCTCTGAGCTTAAGCTTCTTTTAAATGTGGATAAAACCAAGGTAATGCTCTTTTCTAAAGCTAAAGCTAAAAATACACCGGAGACTGCTTTGGATATGGTAACTACGCAAGGAATACAACTTGAAGTGGTTACCTGTTACAAATACCTGGGTATCTGGCTTGATGATTGTCTCACTTTTAAACTTCATGTAAATAACCTGCTTAAAAATCTGAGGGTTAGGCTAGGTTTCTTTTACAGAAATAAGTCCTGTTTCTCGCTTGAGGCCAGGAAAAGGCTAGTCACTGTGACCTTTTTACCTGTGCTGGACTATGATGATTTGTTATATATGAATGCACCTGCCAATTACCTGAGCAAGTTAGATGCTGCGTATCACAGTGCGCTGAGATTTTTGACAAATTGTAAAGCACTTACGCATCACTGTACCCTGTATACCAAGGCGGTTATGCCATCACGTCACTGGTACTTTTTCATTTACAAAGCCATGTTGGATAAACTACCATCTTATATCTGCTCCCTGATCTCTCTGCGAATTGAAAGTACTTATTGCCTGAGATCGCATGCTGTGGTTTTATTAAATGTGCCAAGTGCTAGGACTGTCTTAGGGAAGAAAGCTTTTAGATGTGCAGCTCCACTAACATGAAACAGTCTGCAAAAAGAATGGAAAATTACCAAGCTAGTACCACTACATGTTTTTAAAGCTTGGTTGGATGCTACAAAATCAGATGCTGTTGGTACCTGTACATGTGGTTAAATATGTAAATTGTAATCCCTGTACATTTTGCTGTATGATGTCCTTTTGTTGTTCTGTTGTTTATGTTTTTATGTCTTCTTGTGGAACCTACTGCTGCAGGTCTCCCTTGAAAAAGAGATCATTGATCTCAATGGGATTTTACCTGGATAAATAAAGGTTTTGAATTGAATATGATCAGAAATGCGAGATGCATATTCTGGTCCTTTTGACAGAAAACAATTGTCCTGCTGTGCCCCCTGTGTTTGGTAGACAGCAGATTTGGGCATACAGGATTTAAACTTGCTTACCTTCAATCTTTTGATTCTCTTCGAACAAGCATTCAGTTACAAAGGCACAATAATCTATAAAGTTGATCGCAACCCACTGCTCCCTCAACAGATTCTGTTTGATAACAAACCTGAAGTCTATTTGTCATGACTTTAAATGGATAAAGATTACCAGACGGCAAAGAAGCAAAACAGAGTGGAAGGGAATTCAAGAAAGACAAACAAATGTAACACGAGAGCAAATCCTCGAGTGTGGGAGGTAATACATCACAGCAAAGAGGATACTCTAACTTCCACTCCTCCCTTACGGGGCCCTGCTGCTAAAATGCTGGCAAGGCTATTCCCAGCAGGAGGAAAGTTCTGGAGATTACTGTGTAATAAGCCTGAAACCGACTGCGGGTGAATTGAGACTGAGCGTTCACCCTTCTCCCAGGGTCATGGGGGACTCATTCTCTCAGGAACAGCCACTTGTCTACCAATCTTTGGTCGGATGTGTTAGTGTGAAGCGGAACAAATAAAATGGTGGACGGATAGGGTTTTTTATGTGCCCTGTGGCTTGTTGTTTCCCTGTCTAACATATTTTAATCATCTGATGTCGACCCATAACTGTTGAATTAAGAGCTAGTTTAGATTTGAAATTTGTGTCCGCGCATGACATTTTCTCAATCAGGCCAATTTTATGTATTTTTTTTGCAACGTGTTTGTTTGGCCTCTGTTTAAATCACCAAATGTCCCGTGTGTGGCCTGCACAATTCAATAAACCTGACAAAATATAAGCCTATTCGGGTGTTTTTGAATCTTGTAAAGGGAAGATGACAGGCACCTCTCACTCGCACTCTGCACCCCCCCCCCCCCCCCTTTTTTTCCACGGACGACCTGCAGTACCCCGGACCACAGTTTGAGATCCGCTGGTCTATGGTAGATTAGATTTGATTTTGTAATGGTTTCTGAATAATTTTACATCCCATTTTCATACTTTTATGCTACCCAGTTAAATAGTAAAACACTTACTTGTGGACCTTGCAGGAAGAGGTTTCTGTTGTCCGTTATTAACAGGGTTCAGAAATTTAGAAATGACCAAAAGGAGACAGAAGTCAAGATGAGTAATTTACTTTGACAATTATTGTCAATAGACTTAGGGAACAAAGATAGCTGAGACAGCAGAATGCACTAGTCCTTGTCAAAAGCATAGGAGAAAACAAAAGTCCAATAACAAAGTTGTTTTTTAACACAGAATCTGTTGCAGATCCACTGCCGTGTACCCTTATATTATCCAGGAGCGTGGTGGCAGGCTACATGTCCGTAAGTCCAGCTCCAACCCTGTAGGCCAGCAGCTAGTGACATCCTGTCCGCCTCTACCCTATATGCTGTGCTGCTGTTACCTAAAAAGTGAACTGCCACTAGTGGGGATCTCACACTAGTTCTTACTGTTCACCACTTCACTTTACAATAGCCTACTTAAACTTGTATCTAGACAGCTTGGCCCAGCCTTCCAGACTGTGTGTCTCTCGCCTGGGTAAAGTAGGACTACAACATGTGCCATATGCCTCTGCTGTGTGGCTACGCTTGCCCACTCTGCTTTCTGGGACTTTCTACTTCACCTCCTACTTCTCCTGTCACTCTGTTCTGGCCAGCAATTATACCCTGTCACTCTGCTCCTGTCCCCCTTATTTTCTCCAGGTGTATTAACGTGTCAATTGCCATACAGGTTTCATTTACCTGTATGTTTCTTAAACGGATACATATAACGTGGTATTGTGGTACAGTATATTTTCCAACTGATTATGTGTCAGGCTAACTTCAAGGTCATTGCTGTTGACTTACTTTTTATAATTGCAGAAAGCAGCAACAATGTACATTGTAGTGAGCAGTTTGATCATCTTCACACCAATTATTTATTTTTCATAAAATACACACTCACATTGCATCCATTAACCACAGCTGCTCCGACATCTTTACTTTTTGGGGGGTCATAGTTCAGAGAAGTCAACAGACAGTAGTTTCCAGTACAGGGGGATTTAGAAGGTTTTGTTATTTCTTAACAAGAAAATAAATACACTTTTAAGGCCAGTAGCACTTGCTGCTCTTAAATTATGGGCATTACTTAATTAAAAACTGCTCCAAAGGGAAACATGACCTGTTCTATTTTCCTAAATCATTTTTACTTTATTAGGGTTATGAATAATTAAAGGGAAGTTTTTCCCTTTTGGCTAGGAGCTGGTTTTATAGTGAGGCTTCAAACAAAGATTTTACATACAAACATCGGCGAGCATGTATAGGGGTCATTAGTAGCACCTGCTGATAATTGGCTGATCTCCCCAAACATACACTAGTTATGTATTGAAATAATAAAGCGTCTGAAAATCCTGCGGCATATACTGTTCTTTCTTTCTTTTTTTTCCATTTAAGGATCCCTATTAGCACTAGCATGACCATTGTTATTGAATTATGAACCCCCTGAATATGTAGGCGTCACTTATATCTTGTACATTTAGAGTACTGCAGTTGAGTGGCTGAGTCGAAGGAAATTCGTATTCAGTTCGAGTAGGCTTCTTTAAAGAGTCCTTGGCATAATTAAACTCAGTCGCAGCTTTGTGTCAAGGGTCAGGAATCACAGACTTAAGCTCTTAAAGTGTTACTTATTGAGTTATTTGGCAGTTAATTACGTCTAATAAGCTGCCAAGCCCTTTTTCTATATCAATATGTTTATGCCTTTTCTTCATTTCCTTTTTTTTTGTAACTACATGCCAGAACTCCCACAATATACCTGTATGTTTCTTAAACGGATGCATATAACGTGGTATTGTGGTACAGTATATTTTCCAACTGATTATGCGTCAGGCTAACTTCAAGGTCATTGCTGTTAATTGACTTTTTATAATCGCAGAAAGCAGCAACAATGTACATTGTAGTGAGCAGTTTGATCATCTTCACACCAATCTACTGTAGCGAGGCTCTTTTGAAGGATTCATTTCCAGAAATCTCATGCCCAATAGCAATTGTGTCCTTTTTTTTAGCACTGAACGGCCATTTAAGCATCATCAGCTCATTGTGATGACTCAGGCTATGTATCTCAGAAAACCAGGGCAGGAGATAGATGTAACATAGTAACAATAATGTAAAAATAAAAAATGTGGAAACACAATGTTTAACAATGTATGCGATATTGGTTAAAGCATTTTATTAGACTTCAGCTTCAAATACGTAATTTTCAGTGTTTATAGTGTCAAAAATCCCTCCTGGAATTGCGGACCCTAGATTAGCTTTTGAAACAAACTGCATTTGGATCTGCTTCCACCCAGCCACAGTCTGTATACCTGTAATCTGTACAATGGAGATGGTTAGTGCAAAGTTAGCATGACCCATAGTCCGAATGGCAGCAAGTTCAAGACCCACATAAATATCAGTGTCCCTTAATGTAGCATCAGTTGTAGCTCTATGGCAGATATACAATTTACTATACATCTGTCATTTATTTAGGCCCACAAACTGTGGAGAATAATGAGGAATGTTATCACAGTTTTCATTTACACTTAAAGTCTCCGCTTTTTTACCTTAGCCTCATCCCAATACCCCTCCTCGACTCCTCCTTTCCCTCACTCGCGTCCCTTCCTTGCATCTTAGCTCCGCCTCCGTAAGATGCGAGCGAGAGACACGAGGAGGTGACGCGAGGACAGAGGAGTCCTCAGGTATTAATTGGGATGTCCTCGTTCACTCAAACGTCACTCTTAAACGACGTCTGTTAATGATGACATGTGCACAGCTGTATCCCCTCTCATCAGGCTTAACTGAATAAGCCCTTAGAACCGGCCCATTTGTTGTTAAATATTTATTTAAATGAATGAATCTTTCTCTTGTTAGTCAAGGAATTCAATGTATGATGGTTGGTCCTGCTTTTGTGTTCCGTTTTGGTGTAAAATGTAGCCTATTCCCTAATTCCCACGGAGCTGTGAGCACTTATACATTTATATGACGCTTTTCCACTCATCTTCCAGTTGTCGGTTTTCCTCTGTTGAAATAGACCAGCTGTGAAGGTGGGGGCGGGGCTTTTATACACGAGTAGTGAAAACACTTCCGCGTAGTCTGCTTTTGTGTATCCTCCCTTTCGTCTCCTCCCGCACCCCTCCTCCCTCACCCCTCCGTGTGCATTTCAGCTATTGGGACGTCCTTCAAAATGGCGTGTCTTGATAGATTTCCGGGTCAAGTCCCGGAGGAGGGGAAGAGAAGAGTTGAGGAGGGGTATTGGGATGAGGCTCTTGTAGTTCTCAGTTGACTTGATGTTGTTTTTCAGTTATTCTCACTTTACTCCATGCCCTGTGCCAGCTTTTTTCCTCAGCAGAACCTTTATTCCCCCTCTGTCTTTCTGCCAGTTTCTGTTTAAATAGCTTGCTTTCACCAGTTCTCACTTTCTTCTCTCACAGTTTATATTGTGTCAAACCAAACAATCCCCAGCAGGAGGTATTCTCATTCATAACACTCCATTCGATGTCTCACTATGGGATGCGCCTCAACGTGTATGCAAACAGAAGCATCAATCTCATTACGCCAATCCTGATTGGCTGGTGATCTTGACGTCTAAGTCAGGGAATCCACCCACCCTTTAAGTAGCTTGCGCTACGACGCAGCGTCATTCAAACACCTCTTCTCGCTTCAGAGCACATCTCGAATTATCAGTAGCCGGGCTAGCTTAACGGTCCACAGACTGAACCCAAAGCTAACATTCGGTCGACGGGTGCTTGCCGGTTACTTTTTTGCTTTGCAAGAAGACTGAATTAACACACCAGTTAATATTGTAATCTGCCTCGCCGTTTCTTTCTGTCGAAATAACGGTAAAGTTAGATTTTTTTCTTCAAGCTAGTAACATACCTGTTGCTAGTTTTTTCTTCCCTCCACACCGACACCACGATAACGTTCTCTTTTCTCTCTCACACCAGAGGAGACGGAGATAAAAAAGGTATTAACACACCAGTTAATATTCTTTAAAGAATAAAATATACACCGTCGCTTTTTTCCTTTCGGACTAACGGCAAGGTTGGATTTTTTTCTCAGTAACGTACCTGTTACTAGCGTGTCCACTCCATGCCGACACCCTGGCGAACGAAGATGGACCCTTCTCTCCCTCACACCAGAGGAGTCAGGGACTCGGAGGCTCGGCTATGCGGCTGCGGGTTTAAGATCTCAGGCACAGACTCACACCAGGTCTGCTCGTCCTGCCTCGGGCCACATGGTGGCGTCCGCCGCAGAGATTGAACCCCGCGCTGTGTCAGACTGGGGCTCAACAACAGCGGCAGCCGCTGAACCGGAGCCCCACGCCAAGTCAGGCTGGGACCCGGTGGCGGCAAGAGCCGCGAGAGCGGAGCCCCGCGCTGTGTCAAGCTGGGGCTCCCAACTGGACCTCACCATGGTTCCACCCGCGGAGGATGTCCTGGAGTTGGACTATATGGAGGACGAAGAGGATACCTCTGAATTCCTCCTGTCCGACGAGGATGAGGATGACATCTTCGTTTCATCGGCTCAGGCTGCAAGGCCGGGAGCGATGTCCGCTCTCCCGGGCGAAAGCACACCAGCTTCGCCCGTCCTAAGTATGGACTTGCAGGCCGTGTGTCAACGCACTGCGTCCAGGCTGGACATCCCATGGCCTGACGTGGCCAAGGAGACCTCCAGATCTCGCTACGAGGGGAAGAACTTGCCCCAAGCAGCGAGGACGAAGAGGCAGCTCCTTCCAGTCTTTCCGGAGATGCTGGACGAGGTGTCGGTCTCGTGGAGAGACCGCCCTTTTAGCAACAAGGCCCCAATCCAGGGTGCCTCCTCCCTGGACTGTGACGGTATGGAGAGGCTCGGCCTGCTCCGCATGCCGCCCATGGAACCGCTGGTGGAAGCCCACCTCCAACCGAGGCTGGCTTCGACACCGAGCAGGAACTCCATGCTACCGGCAAAGGCAGACCGGTTCCAGTCAGCGATGACCGAACGGACCTATAAAGCCGCAGCTTTGTCCGCCAGGGCACTCAACGTCTCCTTGCTGCTGACCGCCTAACAGGCGGAGCTCTGCGAAGACTTGTTGAGCAAACCTGAGCCTGCCGTGTGGGACGAGATCGCAGTGATCACGGACATTTGCCTCCGTGTGCAGCACTGTGCAGTCCAAGCCACGGGCAAAGCACTGGGAATTATGGTGGTACAGGAGAGAGCCAGGTGGCTCAACCTGACGAACCTTCCAGACCGGGAAAAAGAGGATGTTCTGGACGTGCCTATTGTTCCCGAGGGCATATTTGGCTCCGCTCTAGCTTCGATGCAGCCTAGATGCGAATCAAAAAGGAAGGGAGACGAGGCTCTCCAGCTCTGTCTCCCCCGAAGGGTCCAGCCGCCACCTTCAATGGTCCCGCGGCAGGCCTTCACTCAAGCTGCCTCACGTCCTGCCCGGTTCAAGATACCGAAGCAGCAAAGACCACAGCCCGTCCCGGGTCCCCAGCCCAGGCACGAGGCGAGGGGGAGCTGGCCAAGAAAATCTCCGGTTCCGGCAGCTGCCGCTCAGGCGCAGCCGACCCAGGTTTTCAGCCACCAGGCGAGGAAGAAGAAGCGGGCGGCCTGACAGCCTCCTCTCCTCTCCTCGACGAAGGAGCTGGAAGTTCCCTGTTCCACAGCTCCAGAGCACGTTCCAGTGTTAGATGCTCATGTTTTTTCGGGGTGCCACCATGACCCCATCTTCCCGCCACCTCGAGTGATGCCAGAACGTCATCCTCAAGTTCGCGCCATCAGGGAAATGGACTTAACATCGAAGACAGCAAGTTCCACTGCCTGTTTAAGTCACACAAACACATACAACACTCCTAATAAATCATTTTCCACTGTCGTTTTCAGGCTTGAAGCCAAGGGCGCAGTCAATAAAAATGAAAATAAAAACAATAAACAGTCTGTCGTCTGCCCCTCTTTTAAGAGCGGCTACGGCCTTTCTCAAAGGGCGGACAATAGACGGGATTGTGAAGGCACCACCGCCACGTGCATGCGCAGTGTCGGCCGGGGTTGTCAACCTGGGGTACCACCGTGTTCAGACACTAGAGGGCCCCATAACACAACAAATAAAGACACTGAGGGCAGACGACAGAGCTGTGACTTCTCCGCTCGCTTTGAGAAGCGAAAAGTGGAAGATGCTCACAGATTCTGTTTGGGTTTTCAAGACAGTAACACAGGGCTACAGGCTCCAATTCGCTGTCACCCCCCCTCACTTCTCGGGCATTCTGTATTCACAGGCCCGGGGAGAGTCGGCCCATATTCTGGAGCAAGAGATTTTCTCGCTACTAGAAAAGAAGGCTATATCAATAATACCCGCCGAACAGAGTCAGAGCGGCTTTTATTCCAAGTATTTCCTCGTTCCCAAACGGGGAGGGAACGGAATTCGGCCTATACTAGATTTGAGAGCTCTGAACAAATATCTCAAAAGATACAAATTCAGAATGCTCACTCACACATCTCTGTTGCATCTCGTGCGCCAAAACGACTGGTTCACATCAGTCGACCTGAAAGATGCGTATTTCCACATCCCAGTATATTACCCACACAGGAAATATCTGAGGTTCGCCTTTCAGGGTGTCTGTTACGAGTACAGAGTACTTCCCTTCGGTCTGTCTCTCAGCCCGCGAGTGTTTGTACGGTGTACGGAAGCCGCGATAGCCCCGTTAAAACAACAGGGTATTCGCCTGGCAACTTATCTGGACGATTGGCTCCTTCTCGCAAATTCGGTGCCCTTTACAGCCCGCTTGTCAGCAGAGAGAGTGAAAGCCTTCAGGGCTTGCCTCGCTCATTTCCAGCCACGCAAATATGTTCTCTTCAGATCATGTCTGCGGTTGCTGGGGCTCATGGCGTCAGCCATTCTGGTGGTACGACTGGGACGCTTACACATGAGGGAGTTTCAGCGCTGGGTAGCTGCCCTCAGATTGCATTTCAGAGTGATGGTCACTATGAAATGCATAATGGCACTGCGCCACTGGCTACACCCTACTTTTCTAGTACGGGGCGTGCCTATGGGTGCTGTCCTATCGCGGAAGGTGGTCACCACAGACGCATGTCTGACGGGCTGGCGGGGTATATACGAAGGTCGACCTGTGAGGGGTCTCTGGAGCAGAGACCTCCAACGGTCACACATAAATTATCTGGAGCTTTTAGCGGTGTTCCTCACCCTGAAACGCTTTCTGCCTTTTCTCAGAGGACATCATGTCCTCGTGAGGACAGACAACACGACCACAATATCGTATATAAACCGCAAGGGGGTTTGCGTTCTCTCCAGTTACACATGCTGGCACGCAAACTGATCTTATGGAGCTGCGGACGTCTCCTCTCTCTGAGAGCGACGCACGTACCAGGAGTGATGAACCTCGGGGCAGATCTGCTGTCTAGAGGTGCACCACTATATGCAGACTGGACTCTACATCCAATGGTTGTGAGTCAGCTGTGGGTGCGTTACGGCCGAGCCGCGGGAGATCTGTTCGCATCAAAAGAAAATGCTCAATGTCAGCTGTTCTTTTCAATGCGCGATTTAAACGCACCGTTAGGCGTGGACGCGCTCGCGCGCGTTTGGCCTCCGGTCCTTCTGTACGCGTTCCCACCCCTGGCTCTGATACCCCCAACTCTGGTCAGAGTGAGAGAACAACGCCACACACTGATCCTGATAGCTCCGCACTGGCCTGCAATGTACTGGCTGGCGGAGATATATCAGCTGCTGTGCGGGCAGCCGTGGCAGCTCCCACTACGCAGGGACATACTGTCTCAGGAGGGCGGGGACGATCTTTCACCCACACCCAGAGCGCTTGGCACTATGGGCCTGGCCCGTGAGTGGTACAATCTGAATACAGTGGGGCTGCCTCAGAAGGGGATAAACACTATTTAGAGTGCAAGAGCTTCCTCCACCAGGTCTCTCTATGACTGTAAGTGGAGGGTGTTTGAGGAGTGGTGCCTTCAAAAAGGACACATCTCTTTTCAATGTCCTGTCGGGGTGATTTTATCATTTCTACAGGACTTAATTGATAAACACAGAGCTTTCTCTACGATCAAAGTGTACCTGGCTGCTATTGCTGCATGCCATGTGGGCTTTGAGGGAAAGACCGCTAGCCAACATCCTTTGGTCTGCCGTTTTATGAAAGGGGTTCGCTGGCTTCTCCCTGTTTCCAGGTCACTGGTGCCCTTATGGGACTTGGTAGTGGTTTTAGATGGGCTCACTCGACCTCCATTTGAACCCCTGGAAGAAGCTGACATGAAACACCTGTCACTGAAGACAGTGCTGTTACTGGCTCTGGCATCTGCCAAGCGAGTCAGTGACATTCATGCGCTCTCTGTACATCCTTCATGCACTCAGTTTGCCCCGGGGCAAACGAGAGTGTTGCTGAAGCCCAACCCTGCCTTTATACCTAAGGTGGTTGGCTCATGTACCCCCATTGACATTGTGGCATTTCCTCCGCCACTGTGTTCCTCTGAGGAACAGAGGCCGAATTTGCTGTGTCCAGTTTGTGCTTTACGCACCTATATGGACAGGTCAAAAGAGTTTTGTTGTAATGACCAACTCTTTATATCCTGGGCTAACCCTCAGAAGGGCAAGCCCGTTACCAGACAACGGCTCTCCCACTGGATTGTGGAAGCGATTGCTCTGGCTTATACGAGTCAGGGTTTGCAGGCACCAACGGGCCTGCGTGCTCATTCTACTCGTGGACTGGCTACATCCTGGGCTTTGTTCAAGGGTGTTTCCATCCAAGACATTTGTGCAGCAGCGAGCTGGTCCTCACCGCTCACTTTTGTCCGCTTTTACAGGCTAGATGTCTCTGCTCCAAGTGTGGCCCGCGCAGTGCTGGGCCCCGTGTTGAGACAGGGTTCTACCTGTTCAGTTCTGGTTGTTTTGGTGATTTTCGAGATAAGCATGTCTAGCAATACGGGAGTTTCAATATCCCATAGTGAGACATCGAACGGAGTGTTATGAATGAGAACTATAGGTTACTTACGTCACCCCAGTTCTCAGAGTAACATGAAGTGAGATGTCTCACCAGACGGCCCTTCTTGCTAAGGCAAAGCGAGAAGAGGTGCTTATTTTGAATGACGCTGCGTCGTAGCGCAAGCTACTTAAAGGGTGGGTGGATTCCCTGACGTAGACGTCAAGATCACCAGCCAATCAGGATTGGCGTAATGAGATTGATGCTTCTGTTTGCATACGCGTTGAGGCGCATCCCATAGTGAGACATCTCACTTCATGTTACTCTGAGAACTGGGGTTACGTAAGTAACCTATAGCTTCTTGACAGATTCTCAGTTATAAGGTAGTTTTCCTGGTCACAGCGGTTGATATTACAGCAATTCTTCATGGCTTAGGAACAAACTCTCAGCTTTCTGGCTTTTATTTCTTCCATCATGTGTTGCTCTCGCGGGTGTAGGTTCAGAAGTTTTTCAAGCACAGAATAAATGGTGTAAATGTTCTAGCAAACATGAGCACTGGATTAAGTGGCTTTATCCACTCAGCTTTTCTTCATGCAATCATGGTACTGACTTCCATTATTGGATAACAGTTTGAGAGACTCATTGACATTTTGGCAAGGCTAACAGCCGCATTGGAAATACAAATTTAATTTAAGTACTTCAGAGAGCAAAAAAAACCTGATTGGTTGCAGTGCACCAATACTGATACATGTTGACAAGTAAAGCCTTCATTGGAGCTGATAATGTATTTTCTCAACAAAAATTGTCAAAGCTTGAATGTTGAAGATTCTTTCTGAAAGAATGGTTGATATTGCTTTGCTTTGTTGGGAAATATTAAAGAACCTAAATTATTTGAATTTCTGAAAGAGTACCTGGAAAGGCGCAGGATTCAAGCCCTAATAAAGCAATATACTTTAATGACTTTCCATTCTATAAGCGTGTGTTATAATATTTTGCAACAAGGTTACGTTTTTGATCTACATACTTTTTTCATTGCCCCAAAGTCATATTTCACAGCTTAGTCCTGGTCCTCTTTTTATGGAATTTGCAAGTGAGCTCACACGGCCTCGAAATCTGGTATAGAACATATGTGAGAATAAAGGATGTGCTCAGGCGGGCCCTAACACTAATTTAGAGTCAAACAACTTCTAACTCATTCTATTATCTCCAGTTTCTTCCTTTTTGTTGGTGGCACCTTTACTGATAGAGCTGTCACTGATTTACTGTGGTGCAGTGAACTTCACAGTGATCGGTTGTCAGAGTGACACCAGTGGTTTGACACCACTAGATTGACAGCAGCTCCCAACCCCCCCCGAACAAGCATGTATTATCTGGTCTACTGAGACCAGGGACTGCAGCATATCAAAAAGTCAGAAAGGGCAACAAAGTGATGATGTCTAGAGAGATGGAAATGTCTCTACTGTATGTAAATATATCAAGAACTGAACACTATTATTGCATTTAATTTGAATATCAATGACAGTTAGCATCTCACAGAGAGAACAAAATATTATGATGAAAATATAGCAACTGTACCTGTGTAAATATGGTTTACTTCCAGACCATACCACAACACTGAACTTAACATATAAGGGTACTGTGGGATGCTTTTTTCACCTTAACCCTTGCCAATCGTCTGGGAAAGTTGGCAAACTTCAAATTAGCACTTGTATTACTCGAATCACTACCAAATGATGACCAAATGTTACAATGAAAACAGCTGCTCCATTAAGTGTTTAATATGTTTTTAGAAGGCAATGACAACATTTGCTGTAGATTTACTTGTACACTTTGAATGTTTCCTTTTCCATGGTTTCCATCTCTTGCCATTTCAAAAGCTAGACAGTAAAAAATACTAAAATGAAATAATACATTATATTATAACCCTTACCTTGTCCCAAAATATACTATATATGAACAAATAACTTCCTATGAACAGTAGATACCTTCCATGTCACATGAGTTTACACTGTGGCACATGAAAAAATGCACTTCGTTTTTAAACACTTTATCATTACATTGATTGATCAAATCAAATCAAGTGTTATTTATATAGCACATTTACAGTGTGTTAGTATTTGGAGCATTACATACTTTCTTTTTGGCCACCAAACTTTGACTTTAACTGTTGAGAATATGTGAGGATGATCACATATTTGTTAAACAGTATAAGACCTGAAGCCCCTTCAATTTTGGGGCAATGCATATGGAATACAGTATGTAGACCCAATATGGATGCCAATAACCTTAAATGAAGGATTATGGTTGATAAATCATACTCATTGTCACATTATTTTCAAAGGGACAGGCTTAAAAGAGTTGAGGTTGAGTTACGAACCCCCCAAAAATGTGAATGTCCAAATATTTATAAATTGGTCTAGTACAGATGAACATTAGACGCCTGTAAATGGGCCAGCAAGAACGTCCAATGTTACTGCGTTTATAATTACAGCACAAAGAGGATCTTTCAATCACAATTATCAGTTTAATTACGTCTGATAGCTATCAGGCCCTGCAGCTTTAATAACAGTATCTGCATTTAAAGCAGTGGTAGAGGATTGGCTTAATGAATTTCACATTTGTGACTGGAGCCAATTATTAGCAGTGACATCCTAACATCTAATAATCCCTTAATACTGCTTTCAAATGGAGCTTAAGAGTTCAGTGCTACAGATTAACTCACAGATGCTATACATTTTACATGGTAGCTATAGGCCTCCATTAAGCAGGATGTGGAAAATACATTGCTTCTGACAATTGAAGTGTCTTGATATGCTGATGACTACTAACTGGCTACGGGGCATTTTAAGTCAACACCCCTCCGCGCACAAAAGGAAAAAAAATGCTTTCAACAAGTTTTTCCCAAAGCACCAGTCGGAGTAAGACAAAATGCAAGCTGGTTTTGCAGCATCACCAATATTCCTCGCTCATCCCCTTTTGTACCCGAAGAAAAACAACAACATATTTGGAAGTTAACTCTTGACAGGAAAAACAAATGTGAATTGTATCAAAGAATGTAAAGAATGCCCATAGCCTGAGTTATAAATAAAATATTGTAGGACCCTATTTCCACTTCAGTGGAAGAGTTTTGGCAGGGGTTATGCAGTGCTGCAGAGGAAAAACAGCATATTGGTTCTACTTTTACTATTTACCAGGGCTTACAGTATCTTTTCATGAGTTGTTCATGCACTTTGCATGGCACAACTTTATGTTGAATATAATTCAGGGATTCAAGCGGATAAGGCAACATCTCTTCCCTTGTGGCACAGCTGCCAGCGAGAGACGTGAAGCACTTGGCTCCAGGTTAAATTGGAGCCAACTGAAAGAGACTAAAAAGAGCTGATGTCATTTAACAATAACTTTTATCCCCTGACCTTTTTCACCCCTGCTCTCGGCTTTTTGCTGTGTTTTTCCTTGCCTTCCAATTTTTGCAACTCACTCAGTGTCATCTTGGTCCAATCATGGCTCTTCATTTTCTCTCAAAATACACACTCACATTGCATCCACTAACCACAGCTGCTCCGACATCTTTACTTTTTGCGGGGGTCATAGTTCAGAGAAGTCAACAGACAGTAGTTTCCAGTACAGGGGGATTTAGAAGGTTTTGTTATTTCTTAACAAGAAAATAAATACACTTTTAAGGCCAGTAGCACTTGCTGCTCTTAAATCATGGGCATTACTTAATTAAAAACTGCTCCAAAGGGAAACATGACCTGTTCTATTTTCCTAAATCATTTTTACTTTATTAGGGTTATGAATAATTAAAGGACAGTTTTTCCCTTTTGGCTAGGAGCTGGTTTTATAGTGAGGCTTCAAACAAAGATTATTACATACAAACATCGGCGAGCATGTATAGGGGTCATTAGTGGCACCTGCTGATAATTGGCTGATCTCCCCAAGCATACACTAGTTATGTATTGAAATAATAAAGTGTCTGAAAATCCTGCGGCATATACTGTTCTTTCTTTTTTTCCCATTTAAGGATCCCTATTAGCACTAGCATGACCATTGTTATTGAATTATGAACCTCCTGAATATGTAGGCGTCACTTATATCTTGTACATTTAGAGTACTGCAGTTGAGTGGCTGAGTCGAAGGAAATTCGTATTCAGTTCGAGTAGGCTTCTTTAAAGAGTCCTTGGCATAATTAAGCTCAGTCGCAGCTTTGTGTCAAGTGTCAGGAATCACAGACTTAAGCTCTTAAAGTGTTACTTATTGAGTTCTTTGGCAGTTAATTCTGCCTATTTATCAGTCCATAATTAGGTCTAATAAGCTGCCAAGCCCTTTTTCTATATCAATATGTTTATGCCTTTTCTTCATTTCCTTTTTTTTTGTAACTACATGCCAGAACTCCCACAATATACCATTGTATTCAGAGTCAGTTAGCTTGGTTCATTGCTTCTACTTAACTGCTTCTCTTTAAAAGTTGAAGCGTGGTTTGGGTTATTTTAAACCAGGTCTTATTTTTCTTACTACTTCATCGAATATTATGACTACGAATATGTTTAAATATTTCATTTCATTTCACTCTAAGGAGTGATATTCCTCCACTTTGGCAGAAGTCCAACCTAAAAGCGAGTAAACACAGCAGTGAGAAGAGTAATGCTGTTAAAAGCAGCGGAGGTATGACATGATTATGTGCTGTTAAATAATTCTAGTGTAGTATGAATTAGTAATGTGGAAATTGTAATTATGCAGAAATTAGGGTAATTTAGTTTTTCCTCTGTTTTTGTTGTTTCTTTTTTTCAGGCTTTATTTGTTTAAATACGCCATACACTTAGGAAATAAACTTCTTTGTTTAATTGGCGGAACTTGTTATTGCTCTTGAAAATGAAATGAATAAAAGTTTGAAAACATTACAAATCAGAGAAAATAAGCCTGTATAAAATAGTTTAACCAAGGTGCCTGAAGAGAAAAGTTTAACTACCTTCTTCCACATAATCAAAACACAATACAATTAGATTTTAAGTAACTCATTTACTGAGAAATCAGTGTATACAGTATGTTTATATACTTACTTGTTTAACCCATAGACTGTATATATAAATGGACGTAGTGTCCGTGACGTCACCCATAGGATTCTGCAGAGCTGCCGAGAATCCCTTAGTAGGCGGAGTTGGCCACTAACGGCTCGACTGTGACGTCAGAGTCTAATCCCGCCTGCTCCAAATAAGGGCAAAGAGGCGGAGCCGAGGCGGGACCTGCTGCCTCCGAACTGGAAGTAAACAGAGCTAGCTCAGGCTAAGAAGCTAAGCTAACATGAAATACATGCATACCAAGTTACTGCTAACAGTGTAGTTCCCCTATATAAACGTTACATTCATAATCAAATGAGACAATCTGCAAGAGAATTAGCTATATTTTGTTATTCTTAATGCTTGTCATTCACACGTTGAGAAAAGACGGACTCCACCGCCCGGACCTAACGGAGCCGCAGTGGGCTAGCTCCGGGACGCCGGCTGGAGCTAGCCCCCTGCGGCTCCGTTAGCTCCGGCGGCTACCACTGGGATAATTGGGTCCCCTATTAACATTTGCTCCCATTTAGCATTATGGGCGTCATAGCCATAGACTATAAAAGTCTTACCCAAGGCTGAATCATAAACTAAAATGTATATGTATGCATAAAGGGTTACGTCCTTAGCTGGCTAATAAGTAGCAAGCTAAGCTACCAAGCACACAAACACCTGCGAACGGGGTTAACATGTATAATATTATCATTTTAGACTTCTTGGAAGTTCTGTTAGTACATTCAAGCGCACAGCACAACATTTTAATTGTCTGGTATTTGTAACAATATTCCCTAAAAGGCACAATCACCACGAACACGGCTAAAGCTAAAGGGTCAAGTACAGTACTATGACTAACTAACGTTGTAGCCTCTATGGTTGTAGCCTAGCAGAGTGGTCAAGTTGCTGTTAGCTGACAGTGAGGCATGTACATGTCCATCAAAGTGACCACGCCCTAATTTATGCAAAAGCTTTAAGGCTTAATATTAATTAAACAGATGAGTTGAGAAAAAATTCACCCCCACACAGTAGTCATGAAGGGGGAATCTAACTATACAGAGAATATGGTTTTTTGAACCACGATGTAAACATGTTTATTTCTGCTGTAAAGTTGGGCATTTTAACATGGGGTTCTATGGAAATTGCAGCCTGCTCCTACTGGCCACTAGATGAACTGCAGTGTGTGGCACTTCCGTATTAGCGTCCCGGCTCTTCCCCAGAGTTTGCCGCTTGGTTTAACCACACTGTAAAAAAAAAACTCGTAAAAAAACGGTCAAAGCACTGTTTAACAAATTACTCTGAAAACTTAAAAATATAAATATATTTGTAGAATTATAGTACAACTAATGAATACAGTATTTCATATTTAAACATCATACTTATAAACAGTAGAAACAAAAAGTAAGTTGAATTTTTTAAGAGTACTTTGAAACTTCTCAACTGAAAATAACAGGAATTACAAAATGGCAACATATGTTCACATTGTCAATTTGAAGGAGCAGTGTGCAGGATTTAGTACGTCTAACAATGGGGATGTAGGTTCCAACCATAGACTGTATATATAAATGGACGTAGGGTCCGTGACGTCACCCATAGGATTCTGCAGAGTTGCCGTGAAGCCCTTAGTAGGCGGAGTCGGCCACTAACGGCTCGACAGTGACGTCAGAGTTCAACTCCCGCCTGTTCCCGCCTGCTCCAAATAAGGGCAAAGAGGCGGAGCCGAGGCGGGACATGCTGCCACCGAGCTGGAAGTTCCAGAGCTAGCTGAAGCTACCAAGCTAAGCTAACATGCTTCCCATCTGCCGTCGTATTTTACGTTTCTAAGGTAAGCGGACATGAAACTATTCAGCAAAACTATAAATAATAATCTAAGTTATTGAGTTTTTAGCATAATACTTCAGAATCTTAAAACCCCTTAACGTTTGTATGCAATTGTGCTAAATTCAACACTGGAATCAAGTAAATATTAATATGTTTGCATGACATTAGTTATTTATATTTTGATATCACTTAATTACACGTTTAATACATTTAAGTCAAGCTAAGGTACATGTGATGGTAGCTAATTAGTGCTCTTACCTGTGAGGCCTCCTCCAAACAGCATAATAACCAGACTGTATCATTAAAACTAAGTACCAGTTCTAGATCCTTGACTTTAGACAAACAATTCAAAAGACAACATGTATTTAAAGACCAATCTTTATTTGAATGTGCCTCTTAACCTGAGATATTAGTTATACAGTAATAGTATTGACAATCTAAAAAAACTGAGCAACTCAACAGTCAACTTTATGTTTCTTATTGTCTAAAGCAGGGGTCTCCAACCTTTCTCCACCTGAGAGCTACTTTGAAAAAATGAAAGTGGCCAAGAGCTACTTGCATCGCATCGCTTACATTTATTCACATAGCACTCATCAGTTGAATTAAGCTACTTTTGTGTGCAATTGCAATACCTAAAGATTATCTAAAATCTTAACTTCACATCAAGGTCCAAGAAAACGACAATTTCTCACATATTAATATGGACAACATAGTAAATACATTGCCTTAATCACCACCTTGCAAGCATCTTATGGCACGTGTAAAATAAGTGCATTCACTCTTTTTTACAGTTAGTGAGATGACTGGCGCTGCATGGAGTCCACCATAGAGGGGTCTGCTGGACCCACTTAGGTTCACTCTAATAGTCATTTACATGTTCATCAGTCGGTCTTGTTCTGTATTTAGATTTCATGACATTCATGCCAGAAAAAGCTGCTTCACAAAGGGATGTAGCAAATAAAGCAGACATTTTCAGTGCTGCTTGGTGAATGTTCTTATAGTTTTCTGGGTCTACAAGGCTCCAGAAATGTTGTAAGTTTTGCTGAGACTTCAGCTGAACATTATTTTCGAGATTTATAACCTCCATCTCCACAGGATTGACACTGAACAGTGCAGCCATATTTTCTTCTTCTTCGTCTTGACATTAAATTATAAACCATAATTAATCAATTGTATAGGTTTAGCCTCCCTATATCTGTGTGTGACATTTTTCCATCCTCAAAAACAAAAAACTAATACTTCTGCAGTCAAGCTGCAGCTTCAAGCAACGGTCTTCTGTTAAAAAAAGGACACTGAATGTCCTGAATGAGGCATCACACACATGACTTAAGTCTGAACACAGCAGACAACAGGAGTATTTACAACAGCATTATAAAAACAAAAATAGTGCATGTGGGTGCACACTCACATTCTCTGTCTTACTGTTACATGAATCCCATGAATGTATGAGATTAAGTTAGCTTCATTATCTCAATCAGTGATTAAGTGAATAATAACGTTTCTATCAGGTCACTATCAGCCTGTCACTCCTATTAGTAGGCTAGTTATTTTTCAGGAGGGGGCGGGGTTTGGAGGAACGGAGAGGAGACGGTGATTGCGGAAGCTTCCCTCCTGCCTTCACAAACTTTACACACGTATTTATCAACTGAAAATAGCAAGAGGACATTCATACTCTGCAATCCAAGACTTGATTGAATCCACCAAAAACCTGACATGACGATAACGAGTGTTTTTCAAAAACACAAATCCCTCCCTGTGTGTCTCTGAGCCGCAGCGACGCGGACTGATTCAGAGCGGGTCATTCTGCCGTTGGTTCTGGACTGGTGCTGCTGGATAAAGCAGACTGCTCCATGTGTGGTGTCGCTGTGCCGCTGTCACATTATGCTCCTTGATCTCTGCGTCACGGACCAATTTTATATTTGTGTGACCGAAACAATTCTAAAATAAAAACACTTTATTGTCCGGCCGCGATCGAAAAATCAAGAGGCAACGTTACTACGCTATAATCGATAATCGAGGGGCGAGCTACTGAAAAGCTGCCCGCGAGCTACCGGTAGCTCGCGATCGACGTGTTGGAGACCCCTGGTCTAAAGCATTTATTATTTTCATTTTCCCCCTCTCATATTCAGTGTGGACGGATTGAGACAGCGTGGTGTCCAGAGAGCTGCTGAGACTTCAGGGAGAAACCTCCGTGTGATGGACGTCCAGTCTGTTGGTGTGGAGAGGACTGAGGGTCTTTCCTCAGCGAGGAAGACCGGGCCTGATGGAGGAGCCCATGCTGGGCAAAGCTGATACCAACTGCACAGGCCTAGTCTGTCACTTTATCTGACTAAATGTGTTTACTTACTTACATTTAATAGGTTTACACCTTCTGTCCATATGTGCTTTTTATTTAAAACATTTGATTAACTTTTGGTTCACATTTCAATAAATTGTATTTGCACTCCTTTCGTCCATTATTCTTACTGAAAATGTTAGATTACACATTCACATCTGACTGAAGATTGGCCCCATTTATTTGTGACGCTGCAAACTCTGCGGTACAAGGCACAAGTGTTGTGAAGCTCATAAAGTGAGGCACATAGAAATAATCAGCTGATGGAGTGTAGATGTGGAAATAGGTGCATTCGATCAGCTGACTGTGTTTTCACAATAAAAGTAGTTTCTTAGTGAATGTCCTGTACTGGTCTTAAAATCTCATAACATCAGCTTTTAATGTTCCTCTTGGATGTTCTTCTTGACCCTCAGAGAAGGAGAAAATGTCGTGTCTTTCAGGCATGTCCTTTCCTAACAAAAATGACAGGAAACATAAAACATATTATTGCAGAACAAGTGTGTTATTTATGAAAGCGGTGTGTTTGTGTGTTTAGGGCCTGTAGATATCATTATTTTGTAATTGTAATGATTTTTTTTTATTTCAACAGTGAGCTACAAAGACGATCAGATTAGGAATGAACAGTATGAAGTTCATCAACATTGAAATATATGTTATTATCAAAATAATATTTAACTGTTATCAAAACGTAGTGCAACTGTAGAAGCTTGCTCTGTTGTCTCACTGAAATAATCACTTTTACAACGTTTTTTACAGATAATATTGAGAGATAAATAGTAGCAGTTCTCACTATGTGTTAAATATCTTTGCCTTCAATACATTAAATTAGAAAGCTGACAAAATCATAGTGCTTGTTAACATCTAAATGTAACTTTTTGCATGGAAAAAACCCTCAACTTCACTGATGTGTAGGTGATCTAGTATTTAGTATTGTTTAATGGAATGTATATCAGTGTATTAAAGTCAATACTTCATTCATTTAAACCAATATCTTTCTTGATTCTTTGTACAGTATGAAAAATAGAGTCTTTGTACCTGAGCTGAAGTTCACTGCTGTGAGGAGTCCAGTTCTGTCTCTCTCTCTCTGGTCCAGCCTGTCTGCATCACCTGGACACCTTAAACAAACAGATATATATGTAAAGTACCATGTGTACAAACAATATAACTGATTCTCTTCTGTTGAACATGTTGGATTGTGTATTGTCCGAGTCAGGGTCCTTTTTATTTTACTGTAACTTTGGAAGTTGTGTTACCAATGCTTACTGTTTATTTGATACCCATTTGGTAATACAATTAATAAAAACAACAAGGTTTGGGTTCGTTCTTCAGGTGACTGTGACGTTAACGTGTAAGCTCAATAATGCCAACCATATTGTAATATCTAAGTAATCATCTTGAAATATGACATTAATAATTGTAATATACACATCTTATTGTGAGGTTGATTTCACATTCGCAGTGTGTGGCACTTCCGTATTGGCGTCCGGCTGTTCCCCAGAGTTTGCCCCTTGGTTCCAACCAATGGATAACTTGTTCACTCACCCTCCTATCCCAAGTTTGTAGGATAATTTATATTGGCTGCAAAAGACTTGAGGCCCAATCATGTTTCCTCTGTCCATTCTGCGCTACTGTAGACGTGGCAGTGCAACCTAGAGGACAAACAGATCAGAATCAGAAACGGGTTTAGGTAGGTTCACACGTACGAGGAATTTCACTAGGTGTCGTGGTGCATGCATACAAATTAAAAAAAGTACACAGATAGTGAACTATATTAAGAACACTGTAATAAAAATATAGTAAGATAGCAATAAAATTAAGCAGTAATTTACATCGAAATAGAATGCAATAAATTATAGAATATAACATATGTGTAGTAAGCAATATTTAAACATTGCATTATTTACCATCCTGTGATCTCCATTATGTAATGCATAGAGTCTGCGTTGTGGCTGAGGTAAAGTGTCGGGGGGGGGGGGCTGGTCCTAATGGAGAGAGGTTCTGGTCCTGATGGAGAGAGGTTCTGGTCCTGATGGAGAGAGGTTCTGGTCCTGATGGAGAGAGGTGTTGGTCCTGATGGAGAGAGGTGTTGGTCCTGATGGAGAGAGGTTCTGGTCCTGATGGAGAGAGGTTCTGGTCCTGATGGAGAGAGGTGTTAGTCCTGATGGAGAGAGGTTCTGGTCCTGATGGAGAGAGGTTCTGGTCCTGATGGAGAGAGGTTTTGGTCCTGATGGAGAGAGGTTTTGGTCCTGATGGAGAGAGGTTCTGGTCCTGATGGAGAGAGGTTTTGGTTCTGATGGAGAGAGGTTCTGGTCCTGATGGAGAGAGGTGTTGGTCCTGATGGAGAGAGGTTCTGGTCCTGATGGAGAGAGGTTTTGGTCCTGATGGAGAGAGGTTCTGGTCCTGATGGAGAGAGGTGTTGGTCCTGATGGAGAGAGGTTTTGGAACGTAACAGTAACTGTATTCAGATTACTTTCAGAGCCATGTGTTCAGTAATCAGTAACTGATTACATTTACAAAGTAACCCTCCCAACCCTGGTTGCATCTTAATTATTAAATATGCAATGAAGTTTTTAATAATCTATAAAGTATCACAAAGCACATTTGGAAACAATACTGTTTTGATATTTTATCCAACTCCTATTGGACAAACTGTTTATTCTCTTTTGAAAAAAGCAAAAAAGCTACTGTTTCATTAGTGCATATGTACGTTAACATAATGTGTTATTAGTTGTATAGTCAACTCTAATTCTCTTTCTAAACCCTTGCCTTTAAACAGAACATACAGGTAATGGAAGGTCTTATTAAAGCAGACAAGTTCATTTGTTTAAGTCATTTGGGGCACACATAGGTTCCTAATGACTAATGATTTATTACAGGAAATAATTCAGCATCCATGGACCCACCCAGCCTGCCAACTACAGAGATGTCATGTAACATAGGAAATTAGTGTCAGAGGAAGTTACTGTTTTGGACTCGTGAATTAATCACAGTGGATACAGTGAAGGAAGACTGGAAGGCTCTGTCACACTGCTCTCCTGCACTCGAGGTACGCCAATTTCTGGAGTATACATCAAAGAGTGAATAAGGAGAGGTGGGGGCCGTGATCGCTGGCAGCCTGGAGAGGTGTGCAGGGGGAATGGCAGGTCTGTAGGGTTGAAGGGTGATTAAAAAGGGTGCCATGACAGAGAGCGGGGGAAAGCGAAGGAGATGGAGAAAATACGTTGTTCTACAGCGCTCATCTCCAAATTTGGACTCATTACAGCTGCTCTGTACAAGTCCTTTGAAATTCCAATATTCAAACAATACGCTGAAAGTTGCCAGTGTCTTTTCAGGATAAATCTTTGATTACCATTACAAAAGGCGGAGATAGTGGAGCAGTGAGACACAAAGACAACTGGAGAGCTTACGTTTGTCTCCTGGCCTGCTATACGTCTTTGTAGCAGATGGGCCGTGCAGCTTTTATTGGCGCCCTTGTTCGGAGTGTTGCCTTGCAATATTCATGTTGCGTCTTTTCATGTCTCTCTAAGTAAAAGTTAGATTGGTAATTTCACTTCGACAAAGTCATAGGATCATTTGTCATGAGCTTGTAGGAGTCACCGGTTAGGTCAGCAGTTTATGCAGAACACTGTAAGTCCTTGGCACATGTTTCTGTATTTTTTAAGACTAGCATGTCCTTCATATCTGGTGGGTAAAATGCTTTTACAGTTTGTTACTGTGAACAGAATTGTAGGTCAACACTTGAAAGGTGTTTGAATTATTATTTCCACTGAGGCATGTAGGAAGATGGTATCTTTTTAATTAAATTTGACTTAAAAAGGAAAAAATATCCCCTTAACTTCCGTCCGCGTCAATCACTCACTCACTCACTCACAAGACATAACTTATATAAGCGTGCTCATGCAACATTCCATTCATCATTTACTGGCAAAGTACAGAGTCACAGATGTGACACCGACAATTTGAAAATCACTCATCAGGAAGATTTTCACATGAAGGGAAAGTAGAGAAAACACGATGGCAGAAAACACTCCCTTTCTAGAGGTGATGTTCTATGAACATTTGATTTGTGAGGCAGCAGAGCTTTTTCATGTATAAATGATCGTTTGTAAATCAGGGGAGAGCTATAAGAGTTTGATGAAAATTCAATGGCTTGTTAAAGGAACTGGTTAATTCAGGGGGGGAAGCAGAGCTGATTGGACTGGGTTTAGCGGGACCTCTGAGAGCACATTATCCCCTGTCACTCAACAACACACATATATTCATTGATGCTGGTATACATTATACACTTTTAACACAGAGAAGCTGATTTTTTTTCTTACAGTGTATTCCACCTACGAGCAGCACTTTATTCCAGGCGCTGGTTTGCCCCCTGCTGTGTGCTGGCTCGAGCTGCTTCAAGAGGCTCTTCCACTTCCTGAGTACCACTGTATACCTCTCAGCAAAATCACACAATTATCCACAAGAGTGAAATGAAACCTTATTTAGAGCAGTACTTGATGCTCTCATGATATTTCCCCTCAATCCTTTAAAAAAAAAAGAGAGAAAACATTTCCTTCTGCGGTGATTCCGCAAAATGAAACTAATTGATATTATTCAATTGATATGTTATGATTAATGATGTAATTGAAATTATATGTTTCTCGTAAGATATGATTATGAATTATGACTTTACTCTATGTCAATGTGATCTCTCATTTATGGAATACAGTTTGATGAGAATATAGATGCAGGACTACAGCAGCGAGCAGCTACATGGTGAATCACCACTGCCACCCTTAGGCCAAGTGGGAATAGCACACAAACTACACCAACCTCCAGTGCACAAGTGATCATTTTTCAATACATATACCATCTCATATTTTTCTCCCTAAATTGCCCTCGCAGATGAATCGCAGAGCAATTATAAAGGAGTAAAAATATGAGATAAGTGAGAAGATGATCTCAGCAGGGATCTCAAATTATTATGTCAAACTGTTTTTATACTTCCTTGGAGTGAACTCAGAGATATGTCAAACATGATACAACATGCTGAGGTTCTACAGGAAACAAGCATATTGACCATGTATTCAAACTAATTCAGTAATAACACAATGAACATTATTGTTTGAGAAGTCTATTTTTCTCAATAATAAAATGTATCAACATATCAAATAGTGCCTAAGATGTCAAATAAACATTGAACATTATATCATTCAATAAGAACCACAGTATTGCTGTGGGGGAACGACCAGATTGACGGGTTGATCTAACAGTCAGAGAAATTATTTAGAGCAATGCACTCTCAAATTCTGAGAGTTGCTTGCTTGAAAGTTAGAGTCCCACTAAGTGTTAGAATCAGGACAGAGTGTGAGGAGAGTCGGGTGGTACCCTCTGTGGACTGACAGATTTCATTATTCTCTCCCTCCCCCCACCCATTACTCACTGTCTCTCAGTCTCCCTCCATATCTCGCTCTCTCTCTTTCTGAGACACACACACACACACACACACACACACACACACACACACACACACACACACACACACACACACACACACACACACACACACACACACACACACACACACACACACACACACACACACACACATTTTGAGGAGTCCAGAGACATAAACAGATTGTTGCAGCTGACCCAAGGGCATCTTGAGATGCTGAGAGTAATGACTCCCGATGCCATATGATCAGCAAGGTGAATGTGTGTGTGTGTGTGTGTGTGTGTGTGTGTGTGTGTGTGTGTGTGTGTGTGTGTGTGTGTGTGTGTGTGTGTGTGTGTGTGTGTGTGTGTGTGTGTGTGTGTGTGTGTGTGTGTGTGTGTGTGTGTGTGTGTGTGTGTGTGTGTGTTTCTGAGTGTGATATTCTTATTTTGCATATCATTTTCATTTATATTCTAATACTTTGGTGAATTTTGTTGGCCAGATCTTACATTTTAAAGCAGTTATCTGATGGGATAGTGTATGTGTATATATATATAATCAACCTCATTTAATTAGGAAAATATCATTGGGAGGAAGTACTGATATATTAAAGATATGTAGATGAACAGAGATTAAATACAAAACAAATGCGTACATATCCAGATATTTATCTTGATGTTGTGACATATGGGTCTTTATTTTATGATATAGTCATTGCATGGAATAAAAGCTATTTAAAGTATGCGGTACGACATTGAAGTCGAAATGTAGTGAAAGTCATGGTCACAATTTGATTGAAATATAAACTTGGATTTTATTATTTGCCTGAGTTGGGTAATTGCTTGACTTTGAGACTGAAATACCAGTGGATATACAGTATGTCCAACTTGTCTCTCGCTCATTGGACCAGCCTAGGTGCTCTTGTGTCTGTGCTGAATCTTATACTAATCTGCATAAACACTGAACGATGGTTTAGTAGATTCAGGGCAAAACGGCAACTAATGGAGGTTATTTAATATACACTGAAATAACAGATAATACATTTTGAGTGTAGTTACAACCTTGTGCGTTTACCAAATGTTATTCCCTATTCAGTTACATTTACATTCCCTTCCATTAAATGATATGTTTTCATTTGAAAGCACACTATTAACAAGATAAAATGTTACCCTTTTTGTAATTTTTTTGTAAAACCAGATCTTTCTGGTCATTCTTTTTGCTTTGACCTCCATTTAGTCTTCTGCTCATAACTCTGCCAGGCCAGACTCCACTGTGCTGTCCTCCTCTCCAGTCCTGGTGAAACCTCAGGAGAGTCCCAGGATAACAGTGGGTGTATCAGTCCACGCCTTTGACTGCCCTCTACGCTACAAAGCACCTCCACCGTGTGTTCTGGCAAAATCAATAGCAGTATATTCCCTATAGCGTACAACTTTGACAGGTGTCCTTCCACTCGCGTCGTCATACAGGACCTTTTCTCACTGATTCATGAAGTCTAAGCTCTGTCTGGTTTAGCATTCTCCTCGGCGCTTTGTGGGCAGAATGATCCGCCAACTCCTGTAGGTCAAACCTGTGTGGAAATGTCCTTGCATTGGTCAGCTTCAAGCTTGATTTGGGAGTTCATTTTAACCTTGGTGGATGCTACTGTCTCTCCTTTTTTTTCTTTAGCAAATTCCGACCACATTGTGAACCCTGAAGTGACAACATAGCAAAAATAAATATTGTTTTTCTACAGACAAAGCACAGTATTTTTAGCTTTTGTTTAAGGGTGGTCCCATTTGTTTTGGGCAAGTCAGGCAATGTCACGCCAGCTGACACTGTGTAAACCAACCTTCCTCCCACTTAGGGATGAGTTGTCTAACTTGGGTTGGCTCCAGGTCTTCCGGCTCATGGTGCCCAGTATCTCACACCTCTCCCTGCTGCGATATGTCATGTGCTGGCTCTGACAGGCTGGTAGTCATGGCTGCTTTTACCAGAGGGAGGTTTTACTTTCTGCCAGCTACTTTGTCAACTAACTATAGTCTGCTACTCTAGTAACAACTCAAACACTGCATGCACAGGACTGCATAAAGAAAATGGTTTGCTATAGCGTGAAGTTAAGGGACCCTTGTTACAGACGGGACCGCTGCCAAAGTGAGCGCTGTATCTCTTTCAACACATTGAGGCCCCTTACCGGTGTTCTGGCACCAAGGAGCCTTGTGCACTGAGAGGAGAGTGTTAGCTCTCAGCGGGTCTGTTTATTCATCATAATGAGAAAAAATAGGTGACACTGTGAAGCACACGGCTGAAATGCCGTGTGTGGACGATGCACTCATGTGTGTTAAAGCAATGCTTTCCATTGAGGCCACTCTGATAATGGACTGCAGAATAAAGATGAGTTTACTCACATTCAATAGCCCTTTTCAAAAGGGTGGGCTCTTTTTCTCTCTTGGGTCTTGTGGCTATTAATTCACATGTTTCAACCTTCAATTAGCGCCTGCAGCCCTCGCGCACATATGCAGTGGTTTGCTGATTGAAAAGATGAAGATTGAAAGGTCTTTTTTCTCCGGGTAGAAATCTCCAAAGCACTTAATCACAAGCTTGTTGAAGATGTTCTCGGGCCTCTTCGTGTGACCCGTTTGACTTTTCTTTTCAACATTTTACACACTTTGTTGTAGGAATATATTCCATTGGGTATATATTGCAAGATTATGTACAACGGTGGCAGATTGATTTGCCTTGAAGACAGACGATCAGTGGTCATTTTAGTGATAAGAATAGATTCATCTTCACTTTTTAAATATGCAGGCAGTCACCCTCATTAGCAGCCATGGCATCAAATCATGTGTAATCTTGCATAAAACCTTTCATATCTGAGACCCCGTGCAGGGAGGCTTTTATTACAAGTCCTAGAAGGTCGCAATGCTACTATCCATTAATTACAACATCAAAGATAATAATACACACACCGGGGTGCTAGGCAGATTGCACCTTATGGTCCGTTCAAGGGCGGCCCACCGTGAAGTCAGGTTTAGATGGATGAAGAACCGCAGGCAAGCCGAGAGCGTTTCTTGTTTGTTTTATTTTTTTGGCTTTACCATGCCTTTTGTTCTCGTTTTCCATGACAAAAAGACAGATGACAGGAAGAAAAGAAAGGAAGAATGGGGCAGAGGAACAATGGAAAATGAGTCTGCTTCTATCCAGCTCCTTTGCTTGTCAGAAGGAGTTTGGAGCGAACACAAAGCTAATGTCAGACTCTGTCTTTAATTACAGCGGCTGTTTGAAAATATGAAGCTCTTCTCACTGGCTGTTTTGTCAGATGCCATCACACTCTCTGTCCTTGATGCTCATACAGAGGAGCCCAGCTCTAAAAAAAAAAGAAAAAAAAGAACAGCTTTGGTTTTCTGATCTGCTAGTTGGGCTAATTGTGAGAAGGCCGCCAAAGACACAGCATGAGGCCTGTCGCATCATTGTCTTTTCATTATTGTGGGGGTTGCAAGCAGAAGCTGTTCGCAGTGTGTACGCGGTGACACTAGCACATTGTGAATTGTCTCTTCAGCTTCCATAATAGGCCCGAGATTGTGTGGCTGTGCTGTGCATGCAGAATGAGAAACAGTGGGTGTGCGTGTGGACAAGTGTCATCTCTTTTTTTGTCATCAAACACCTGTTTATTCCCTGTTAATTAATTGTTTAACATAGTTGCAATTTGTCAAGCAGTTTGCTCTCGCTAGCTTGCTGACGCTAGCAGCCACGCCCCCCAATCAGTGTCCAGATTAATTATAAGTGTGCGATGTGGCCAGATGTTGCTCCAACATACTTCCTGCTGAATATAAATAATAAATGACACCTGCTTCTTTAGCATTGTGTAAGCACTCAAATGAGCAGGGAAGAAAGGAAGTGGCAAGGTCTTAACAAAAATGTTAAGACCTTGTTTTATTGTGGTAGTATTAGAATTAAGAACAATTAACAGTTTACCAGCTGTGTTTACATACTCATTATTGGCTTATCGCTAATTGTTAAGCATTTAGAGGTCTTCACATCCCTTTGAAACAGTGTTGAGATATTTTCTCCGTTACGTGTTTTTGTCCTTATAACAGCGAGTACTGTGTTGTCCCAGTGAGGGGCACTGCAGCAATGCATACAGCTCAGTGACTGTTAAACAAGCACTGCATCAATGTACAACACATACAGAAAATAAATGGAGCTCTCTTCAGCATTAATCCAGACATTAACAACACTTGAAATTGCTAAAACACTGTATAGCTGTCAATATCAAAACGTGCACCACAAATTTAAATCAGTGTCTGCTGTGTGGATAGGGACTTGTAAGGTTTACACCTGACATACTTGTTTTTTTGTGCGGTTACTTTGAGTCTGAGCAGATATTTAAATATATTTTATACATTGTGTTAGTGTCTCAGTGTCAGACGAATGATTGAAGAATACATGATGGCAACATTTTCCACAGCAGAGCTTTTCCCCACTACATTTTCTGACCTCTCCTTCTCGTTATCAGGTATCACTGACAAGCGTGATGGCTGTGTTGACAATGGAGGCTAACCTCTCAGAGTCCATTTCTAAGTCCATTAGCAACTGTGTTCCTCCATCAATCAGAGTTGGTTAGGCTTTTGTCTCAGCTGCAGCTGTTAAAGTGCCGTCAGTTAATGGCATAGTCCTCACCTCAGCTGTGAACAATGAAAACCATTTACATTTAAAGTTTTTCTATTTGTATTACCAAACATGTGATTCACCCCTAAAGGCAAGTGCTTGTGATGACAACAGATGTGCCATTTCTTTCAAGGTTTACTCTAATTATTTTTGACTACAGTCGATTGTAAGGCATGCTATGTAGCTTTGAAACGAAGACTCAAAACAATGCTGGACGCAAAAAAACACAAGGCATATTATATTGTTTTAACTATATACACAGTCTATTTTTTATATAGAAGATATGTTAAGTTATCCTCCCAGATGGCTGTGTGGTAATGAGTGCAGACCATGCTATTAAAGACAGCTTTGTTGCCCAGGGAAATCCTGCCCACCGTAGTTTGTGTGTTGTGTTTGAGTGCTTTAAAACTAACCGTCACATCAAGAAAGAGACAAACACTCTGCATAAGTGAGAATGACATTACAACAAGACATTTTGCCTTTTAAAAATGTAACAGTTTCACGCTGTGTGTGTGTTCCTTAAATGATGCACCCTTTTTAACTTGGTCACAAAAGATGAAATGAAACATTATTTTTGTCTTTTAATTAGAAATGAATTTGCCTGAGTTCAAAATGTTTTTATCTGCTTGTTAAAAACATGAAACTGCTTTCGCTATCATGCATTTATTTTAGTATCGCCATAGGCCTTTCAGTTTGTAATAGCTTTAGAGGGCTTTAAGGACACTTTAAAGCAGCTTTGAAGAATACATGGCATAAATAATAACATACTGTTTCATTATAGGGATCAGCAAGCTGTGTAATTAGCACCAATGAGTAACTATGCTGCATGTTGTGGACAATGTGTATGCAGAAGTGTATCTACATAGTCAGAAATATGTGGACCTATAATGCAAAGTATTAAGAAACCATTAAATATATCAGAATCAGAATAAAAAATCCTTTATAAATCCCGCAACGGGGAAATTAACATGATTACAACAGCTGGTGCAGATAAAGTGAGGAAAAATGTATACACCTAATTTCTATCATTGAACTCTTTGAAATTCAAGAATTCCAATAAGCACACTAACTAATATAATTAAATGTATTGCAGAATCTTAGGTAATATGTTACCTTCCTTTATATTGACAGGGCCCAGACATAATTAGACAAACATGTTTGTACTTTCTTCATTTTGATGCTTAACCACATCATCCCAGGCCCAACAACAACAACAATCCTGCAAACTCATAAAACAAAGGCAAAACAAGCATGTGTCTCGAAACACAACTTAACCTATAATGTATCAAATAGATTGGAACATTGAAATTATTGATTAGGTAGACACAACAACACTGGTCATTTTTAAGTAATTATGTTTTAAGTGGGTAAAGGTGACCTTTCACAGTATCACTATTGTTTGTCTTGGCTAAAAACAGTTATCATGTGTTGCCTTTTAATAACTTACAATATTATACAGTGTATATCACTTTGTCAGGGAAAAAAGGTTGTAGAGTTATTGCTTTTATTGATACACAAAGTGTAATATATTATTTGTTTTGCTGTCCAAAAGACAACAAACATATTAAGGCATCGTTCTACCATGCAGGTTGACAATAAGAAACACAATTGTAGATAAGAAAAATGCTTGACATGTAAAAAGCATTTGTATCCTCCATTAGTGATTACATGGCATCAGTGCAGAATAGAAAGGCTTTTGTAAGTCATAAATCTCTGTGGATGGCTCAGTCATTATTGAGTCGTTGTTATTGATCAACAACCTTATGAATCCACTGAACATAAATCATGGTCTTTTTTTGTTGGGAGACAGTAATAATGATAATGAAAAAGGATATTTACGAGGGCCTTTTAAGTCTTTTTCTCACATATATGATGCACTTGCTCAACTTGACAGTTTCTGGGAAAAACTGGAGGACAAAACTAAAGCTGGCATTTGATGATACACCTCTATCGACCAGCAGAGAATCAGCGTCTTTTTGATGTGAGTGTGTGAATTGCACAACAAGCATAAGGTCATTGCCAGCTGGTGTTGTGCATTGTTTCCCACATATTACAGTACTGTGATAAGCATAATACCTGTGACCAAACATAAAACTTGAGAGTAAAAGGATAATTATCTATGTCCGAGCAGACACAGCAGACTACAAATACTTTGACTGGTTTTAAGAATCCTTCAGGCAGCTAGATTAGCAAAATTAGCTAGTAGCTAGACCCTGTCACTGTGACGAACACCATTTGTTCGTGGACTACAATTTTGAAGCCTCGAGACTGGCATTTTGGCAGTCTCTTATTTGGTTTTTGGCCGTGGTTATTTGGAATCAGAAGTAACTCAAGAGGGTGGAGCAAAGTACAACTAAAAGCTAAACAAGACGTTTTTGGTCTTTGGCAACAGAGGACAAAAAAAGTTACAATTAAAACAGACTGAAAGGTGAAAGTTGTAAGAAGTAAATATTGAGGGCACCCAAACTGGACAAAACTGTGTGGTTGCAACATGGCAATCACAATTTACCAACACTCCAAAGCATATACTTATTTAATGGCTTTTTTACTCTAAATTGGGACGATGATTTACCAAGTTGTTTTAAAGATTCAACTCAATGATTGAGACCATAAACTCATTAGGACATATTTATTGAGGTAATCCATCAAGGTGAGAAGAATGGTCATTTTCTAATTTATTTGTGTAACTGGTGGAGTAGCCCTATTGGCCATTCAAAAGTTCAAGTTTAAAGCTCTTTTGAATGGCTTCACTTTGCAGACAAGAACAGTGCAGCTAGCAGGTAACTTGCTGACTTGACACAATAGGACATAATATCTTTGGTCATTTAAATGTGCCTGTGAATGAAATAAAGTTGTTGAGTGGGACTGATTTTCGGGAAATGCAACATTTATACTCATTATGGAAGTTTGATGCAGCAATGGAGGCTACACACGCAGCTATCAAAAACTATGCCAGAACAAACACATGCCTTCTCTTAAGGTTTAACTAACTGTCACCTTTTTTCCACCCTTATGATTGTAGTAATGTCATCAAACATTTCAGCAATTACTTTAGTGAATACAGTGTTAAAATCAATTGAAATCAAATGTCAGGAGCTATACAATTAACACCCAGGTTGTAATTAACTATGAAAAACCGAATTGCTCACGTGGCACTAAAATACAAAACGTTGAACCACACATTCACATGACTTACTGTAACCCTTGGGTCGTTTGAAAATAAAGTTAGGAGGTTGGCTATAAAGCTTGATTACCAGCCCTTTCATCCAGCAATAACACCTACATTTGCGCTCTCTCTCTCTCACACACACACACACACACATACAACATGATCTAATGAGGTTACATGGGACAAGCTTGCAGGGATTATTTTTAAGCTGAAAGGTTGAGGAGCACATGGGCCAAATGTTAATTACAAATTGTCTCAGTTCATAGGGAATAAAGATTGTAATTAATCCTGGAAGGGAAACATTCATAGCAATTTACCACACTAATGTACCTGTGTGGCCCACAAACAGTGACTCACCCATTCCCTAAGAAGATAATTTAAAAAGTTACTCACCCCGTAATAATGTTGAAGTCGAAAGGTGGAAAAACACTTAAGTGTGACATCATCTTAGACTGCATCCTTGTGAGATCTTACACGGGTAAGATCATGTTTAAATGTCACATTAAAGGAACCATGTGTGAAAAAGTTCCACTGGTATTAAGAAATTCAAGAATCAAACATCACTTTTATTTTTGCTTGATTTATAGCACCAATGTTTTATCAAATAATCATAGCTTTTGAAGCCCAATGTCAATCCAAACAAGAATATTAAACAATATGATATCAACCAAGCTTTGAAAAACTGTTTGGATAGATGTCAGAAAGATAGCAACATCTGAAAATGACTTTTACCTTGATGCTATATTTATACTATTTTTTAGCACATATCATTCTACCATGCTCTCATTTGTTTAACTTTGTTCCCCTTACTATACACTTTAAAACAGTTAACTCTAGAAAACTAGAAACTCTCTAATGCTTCATCACTTCCGGATCTGCACCACTGACTATGAATGTAACATTTAAATCTTTGGGGGTCACAACGTTTCTCTGAGTTCTTACACCCAAGTGACCTTTTTAACTTTCCAGTTCAGCAAAAGAGAAATAATTTCCTGCCCGGGGAATGCCCTGGAGACTATCACAGGGTCCACAATGTGGGTCTCCCACTCAAGGTCAATGACATTGCTTTAGAAGGATTTAATTTGGAGCTAGCACATAGATGCCGGGAGCCCACACGTCTAGACTGGTGACTCAAGACATGATTATATCTAATATTCAGTACTGTATTATATCATATCTAATTGCCATTGCAGACACATTCATAATGTGTCCTAAGATGGCGCCGCAGATGGCTGCTTCGGTGTTTTGGTGCGCTCTGTTTTGTCTTGTTTTGTGCGTTAATTCAGTGTTTACATACAGTACATCAAACTCTTTCACCAGGGAAGAGTTCCTAAACATTAGAGAAACAACTTCAGCGGATTACTTTCCCACTTTTCTCTGTTCTTCCATGGAATTATTGGACATCTTGTAAAAGGTACCCTCACGTGCATCCGAGCACTGAAACGCCACAGGAGAGGGAAACGTGCGCCTCCGGAGCTGCGGACTTCGCACGTCGCTACCCGGAATATTTCTCTCCGACACCTTCCGCCGCCGGCTGTCGGTACAAGGCCGTCGGTACAAGGCCGTCGGCTAAATAAATCACTCTGATTGGCTGTTCAGCGCATGAGAAGTGAAACGGAAGTGAGGGACCCAAACAAACGATTAAGAAGGCAACTCTGAGATTTAATTTAACTCCAGCTCTCGACATAGGTTTGGGAAAGCCCCATGAGCTTCTCGCTGTAGAGTGAAAATGGAACGCACACGCTATTTGTTGTTTGTTTATATCACGCAGTCTGTTCTTCTTCTCTCGGTGTATCACACAGTCTGTCTTCTGGTTGTTGCCTCTTTTGAATGACGAATACACACTACCGACGCCTGCTGGTAAGGAAAGTTATTGCCACTCACGCATGCGCAGTTCGTATGTGCTACTTGGCCGTCGGCTGAAGTCTTTGCGGTGTGTTCCAGTGCGACTGTTGGCCAAGACGCAGGAGACGTGAGGCGACACAACAGTTGGGTCCGTCGGGACGTGTTATTTGGTGTCAGATTGGTGTGTAGGAGCCTTTAGAGAGTCGAAGTATGTCTTTAGCAAGGCGGTGAGAGATGCCAAACGACAATACTCTGAGAAACTCCAACACCAGCTCTCAGCAAACGACTGCTTGTGTCCGGCATGGTCTAAAGCAGTGGTTCTCAACTGGTTAGGCCTCGGGACCCACTTTTTACTTTGTCAATATATGGCGACCCAATATTTCGAACCACAACCTATTCAACAAAAAATTGTGCTGTAATATATAAGCTTTTCAGCATACATTATTAATTAAAGTGAAGTACAGTGCATAAATCCCTTATATCCCTTCCCAGAACTAAAGTATGCTTTAAAAAAAAGGTTTAATGAGATGATGGAATCAAAGCTGGACTGTGTAACATAAAAAGGCACACATGCTGAAAACCCAACCCCAGCAGGGGGGTCTGGGGGATTCTCCACCAGGAGATTTTTAGAAATACTAACATATAAACTACGCATTCTGGTACACTCTGAGAAGAAAATAAATAAATCTATTACTACCCGACATATTTATAATATTTTATGCCATTGTTTGTTTTTCACTTTGTTCTGACAGCTTGCTGCTCCTCACAGAGAGAAGAGTAAAGAGGAGAGAGTCTGTGTGAATTTCTTTAAATTGTGGGTAAGGGTCGACATCAGCAAAGATGTTTTTTTGAGAAGATGATCACTACAACAGAAGTTTTCAAAACGTTTATGGTCTCCGGTACTTCCAGTCCAACGCCTACTGCATGTACAGCGTTAGAAAATCGGGCCTTCAAAAATAAAAGTTTGACTTTTTCCCCAAAAAAGAAAAAAAAAAAGATTTCAATTTTATTTTTATTCACTCACACATCCACGACCCACTCGAAACGGGTCCCACCAGTTGAGAACCACTGGTCTAAAGGTCCTTACACACCAAACTGACACCAAAGAACCAACCTGATCTCACCAGAATGCGTGACTCCACCACGACTCCTTAACACCGCATTGCGTGGTGGAGTCACGAACTTTGCTACATTTACGTGTCTGCATCACGCAAACAACCCCAATGTAAAGTGAATGAGGCTGCTTTGTCGTGGTGCACACACGCATTTATACAATGTCCAGCAGTGAGCTTTTACGTTTTTAAAATCTACTTTATAGCTTGTAGTAACTCACAGGAGGCTTCTTTTATTTTATTTGTATTCATAATCATTTTTATTTTTCGTCAGAACGTATTATGGTGCATTAGTTACGAATTGTTGTTCTCAAAAAACAGTGCATTGTGTGTAATACAACTGTGATTTTTATTAAATGAGGCCATAACTTCAGCTGTGTCAAATAGATTGTTCCCTTTAGTTAACGTTTTTTAAAAGAACATTATATTCCGTTTTGATCATGTCCCCTTTATTGTATTACGGAGAGCAATGTGAGCATCCATTCCCATTGGATAACGCAGGATTTTACACCCGGAAGTAAGTATTCTCTTTACTGTCGATTGATTTTATTTTACAGTGATATCTGCACTACTCATCAACTCAAAAACACCAGATTACCCTTGTTGATTACACAACATTGATTGGTTTAAATTGTGTACAATGCTTTTGTAATTTTCCCCTTCGATTCGGAGAAACAAATATTTGTTCAGTTTAGGATGGTCGAAGACACTACACTACCCAGAATCCTCAGCTATCGTTTGGGACTACACCATGTGCTTTGCTTGACAAACCCCGTGATTTGTCCTCAATCTCTGTGATTGGATGTTGGAGTGGCAGTGCGCGAAGTTTACGTCGAGCGTCAAACAGCATTTTGAAATGGAATGAAACCCATCGACGGCACACTATTCAAAACAGGAATCGAACGTCTCCTACCCCTCCCTTAGATCACAGGCTCCTCCAACAGTGCAACACAATAAAACAGATACACAGAAAAAATAGTGCAAGTCAATACAAACAGAAAAATAGTAAAAAGTAAAATAGTGCAATAAGAGTCTATACAAGTGATTGGAATATGATATATTAGATAAATAATTTCTAAGTAGCAGCCAGATGAATGTTATGGATGTTGTTTCAAAGTTCAGGTGTTTAATAGTCTTATGGCGTGTGGGATGAAACTGTCCCTGAGTCTGATGCTTTTAGTCCGGATGCTGCGGTAAGATAAGATAAGATGGTACTTTATTGATCCCAATTTGGGAAATTGTTTTTGTTGCAGCAGCATAAAAGACAAGGCATTTTACAATAAAACAAAACTACAAATAAACAAGAATAGAAAGAAAAGAAAATAGAAAATATACGTGTTGAAATAGAAAATATACAGATATTATATATGCAAATATATATTCAAAAATATATGACATATGGAATATTAAATATTGAACAGATTATATATGTTTTCCTGTATCGGTCCTTGTGACAGCGGAGCTGCAGCAGTCTGTTGGAGAAGGAGCTCCGTTGACTGTCCAGCTGCAGGTGGAGAGGATGGGTGGGGTTATCCATCATGGACAACAGCCTGTTCAGTGTCCTCCTCTCCACCACAGCTTCAAAGGGGTCCAGCTTGATGCCGATGACAGACCCAGCTTTCCTGATCAGTTTATTGATCCTGCTGGTGTCACCGGCTCTGATGCTTCCCCCTCCAGCAGACCGCAGCAAAGAAGAGTGGCCACAACAGACTGGTAGAAGATCTTCGGCATCTTGCTGCACACGTGGAAGGATCTCAGCTTCCTCAGAAAATAGAGTGTGCTCACCCCCTTCTTGTACACAGCGTCAGTGTTGATCCTCCAGTTAAGCCAATTGATGTGAAATATAAACAACCCTTAAAGCAGACTTTAGTTACACCTGAGTAAAATTCAGGGAAGGTGATTGTCAAGTGCCAAAAATCAGGAGAGATATTTGATAGTTGGTGCTTGAGAAGACTAAATATGTATCTGCAGATCCCTATAAAGTATATTCATTACTCGTTATTCTCTACATATAGTTAATTAAAAATTGTATATAATTGCTATTTTGCACATCCCTTTCAAGATTTCAAGATTTGCTAAGGTTTATTGACATATCATATACACAACTACGGTTTAGTTATGCAATGAATGAAAAACTTGGGTCACAGGTTCCTCAACAGTGCATTACAAGACATCTATCGATATGTGTGTACCTCCGGCATGAAACATATTCTGCACATTTCTTATTCGATACATACATCTTATAAGAGTATAATTAATATGTATAATATCAGTTAAAATAAGTGCTTCAACATAGTTAACATTGCAGGAAAGTTGATTGTCAAGTTCCAAAACAAACCATGCAATATATTAGACGTTAAGTACTTTGTCAGGCTTAACATGTATCTGTAGATAGATACCCCCAAAGCTTTTTTCTTATTTAAAAGAAGACCTTAACCTAAAGTATTCTTTAATGTTTAAATAAAGCCTTATTAGTTTGTCTGTTTTGCACATCCTCCTATCAGGCACTAAACTGTTTTATTGTAGATATTATTTACAGTATCTTCTTGATATTTTCTATTCTATATTTATATCATTGACCTTCTACTTTACTCCTATTTTGTATGTACTCTTAATATTTAAATGTTTTCATCAAATATAACACATTCAAAAGTGCTTTACAAAAATGAAAGACATTAAGAAAAAGGCATTTTAAAACAGTCATTAAAAAACAACACAATCTACCTGCATTGCAATTACTCTAAACGTGTTAGGAGGTGCGGGTTAAAAAGCTGTCAAGTTTACAGTGTTAACAAAGTAAAATATACTGCTGTTTCTGGTTTAGTTTACGACGGATATATTCTGTTATTGTTTTGATATTTGTAACACAAAAGCGATGGAAAAAACCCACAGCAACACAGAAAAGATGGTCTTAACATGACCCAGCGGTCTAGTAGTTAATAAAAAACAATAATATCAAAACAAATGATTACTACTAACTTTATTGTGAAATTAAAACAGAACGGTAAAAGAATAGTTTCCGGTCTATTCTGATGCCCGATCTCAGTAGATAAATAAAAATAAAGAACTATGACAGATGTGAAATATTTAATGCAGCTAAACCATTTATTACAATGCATTCATGTGAAGACTTTCAAAGTGTAAAGCAAGTACTGCTGAATAAAGTATGATTTTATCTTTTACGAAACGTTTTTTTCATATGGAATGCAGTTTGAAGTCAACCAATCACAGAGCTTGAGGCAAAGCGGAACAATAGCTGAGGATTCTGGGTAGTGTAGTGTCTTCGGCCATCCTAAACTGAACAAATATTTTTTTCTCCGAATCGAAGGAAAAAATTACAAAAGCATTGCACACAATTTAAACCAATCAATGTTGTGTAATCAACAAGGATAATCTGGTGTTTTTGAGTTGATGAGTAGTGCAGATATCACAGTAAAGAGAATACTTACTTCCGGGTGTAAAATCCTGCGTTATCCAATGGGAATGGACGCTCACATTGCTCTCCGTAATAGAGAGGCGAAGTCCCTCCCCTTCCGGTGGACCTCCATGGGACCTTATTTCTGAAAAGTTATGCATTGAAGTCAATGGAGAGAGAAAGATTATCTTTCGATCTCATTTGAATTGTGCCACGAATTACACATATGATGTTTGTCAATTTAAAAGATAATTTTGCAAGTCAAAAAAAAAAAAATGTGTCGTAAAACTGTGAAGTAACACATTTGTTTGTGTGAAACCCTGAATGAACTACATCTCCGGTCTAGCAAAACAACACACGTCACCAAGATGGCCGTCACTACTGTCTTGTCAACAAAAGGATTGAGTACCCTCACTATCACCACAATGAAACACGTCCAGAAGAATGTCATGCAAAGCTGCCTGCCTGCCTTCCTTTCTCTCTGAACTGCCTGGTCTTTTCAATTTTTAATGTCAACCATTTGTGCTGTTAGCGTGAAGTAGAAAAGATTGCAGATGCTAATGTAGCGTTAGCATTTCTCCCCCGGGCTTAAGTTGTGTATTATAGAATGATCACACCGGTGTGACAGTACTCTTCAAAGGGTTCACGAAATATGACTACTACTCTTACTGTTTAACATGTTGGGTTACTTAATGTTACTTCATGTTAAGGCTAATACAAATGACAAGGCTGTAATGCTAACTAACGTGCTAGCTACTAGCTAGGTAGCTAACTTGATCCAGCCACTCCTGGTCCTTTCATCAGACAGGAAGCGAAAGAACGAGCAAGACCCATTGCTGGTATGAAAACAACCTGGTACTAAGCACACAGGCATCATGTTAAAGTTATCTTATCTTAGCCAGCGCCATATAGATAGCTAAGATCAGCGCCATATAGATATCTATATGGCGCTGATCTTAGCTATCTCTTAGTGGAGGAAAACAGTTATGACATCACTTACGCGACTCTGGGATTTGTAGTCTTTCTAGTTGTGTATTTTTCATAGTCTTATATTTCAACAGTTTTACGACAAACTGTGACTTTGTTGACATGGAAATTATTATTAAAGATTGACATACATCATATGTGTAATTCGTGGCACAATTCAAACGGGATCGAAAGATAATCTTTCTCTCTCCATTGACTTCAATACAAACTTTTTCCGAAATAAGGTCCCATGAGTCCCACCGGAAGGGGAGGGACTGAGCCTCTCTATACAATAAAGGGGACATGATCAAATCGAAATATAATGTTCTTTAAAAAAATGGTAACTAAAGGGAACAATCTATTTGACACAGCTGAAGCTCTGGCCTTCCTTAAAAAACCCTTGTGTGGTGTTAGGGTCAAATTGACCCGATTTCCATTTTCAATGAATACAAAAATATATAAGGATATTTTCGTTCAACCTGAAACTCAATGGCCGGGGCTTATTTATTGTGAAGGACATGTGGAATTGTTTTTATTTTTTTCCACTCCAAAAATGCCCACCCGCATTTATGTCCTTCATAAGAGGTTCGGGTCAATCTGACCCGGATACAATACCAGGTCAGACAGACAGAGAAAAACACACAGAAAAACACACACACACACACACACACACACACACACACACACACACACACACACACACACACACACACACACACACACACACACACACACACACACACACACACACACACACACACACACACACACACACACACACACAATTGTATGCATAGAGAAGCTGTTTGATCCTGTTTTCCCTTGATCTTTATCCTTTGTAGTGTGTACACAAAACTATCCTAGAACATTATAAACATTTTAGATCTTCCAGAAATGTATAAACATTTTACATTTTCTCGCACTGTCCCCCTTCGCTCCGCATGCCGGAGGAGGGACTAAACAGAGACATAACCTCAGTGTAGTAACAGTGTAGTGCAGAACTACAATTATCTACCAACAAAATGGCCAAAAGATATTCTGCCCAGAGAGCCTTGGAGCTAATAATGGATGAGAGTGAGTGGAATGCATTAGAAGAACACGGTGAAGTGGAACAGGAAGACATTTCTGAAGATGAGGATAATGTGGAGGTAAACTCAGAATTTGACAGCAAATTGGAAGATGAACTTGACTCATAGCCAGCTGCTGGAAGACCTCCACAGTCAGCTTCTGGAAGACTCCCACAGCCAGCTGTGAGGTCTGTGGACCCTCAAAGGACTCCAAGACACAGACTACATGCAGCAACTGCAACAAGTACATCTGTGCTATACACACGAAGAAGTTCTGTACATCATGTGTTTCCTAAACGGACTTGCCCATTGACTCACATGATGTTCTGCAGCGTCACTTCATCAATATATTTTTCGGATATACTGTATTTTATGAATAGTGACTGTTAATTGTTTTTATTTGCTTTGTGTTTATATCTGTTCTATGTAATTTATATGGATGTTTCATTCTCTCTATTTCACAGCCAAATACTTTTGGATGTGTGGTTCTTGTGTTCCAATTGCTGATAAATTGCTTTATTTCCTTCAGAGCTTTGATTATTATATGACAGATTAATGAAAAAATGTTTCATTTACATGTGTCCTAGAAAAGCATGAGCAAAATGTAAACTTAGTTTTTATTACAGTGTATTTTTGTTAACATAAATTACATTTGTATCACAAAAAACGATGGACACTTCCATTGTTAAATTTGATCTAGCAAAGAGTATTTTCAAAAACTAATCATATATTTCATTTATATTGTTGGGGAATGAGTTAAAGACAATATATATAAGGAATTGTGCATGTTGAATTTAATTCTGTATTTTTTTTAAACCCTGAAATATGTCCCGGGTCAATTTGACCCGAACATTACCAAAGGGTGCGAAATGTGAACATAACACAAGGGTTAAAAACTAACTAATTTAATAAAAATCACAGTTGTATTACACACAATGCACTGTTTTTTGAGAACAAAAATTAGTAACTAATGCACCATAATACATTCTGACGAAAAATAAAAATGATTATGAATACAAATAAAATAAAAGAAGCCTCCCTTGAGTTACTACAAGCTATAAAGTAGATTTTAAAAACGTTTTATAGAATAAAAGCTCACTGCTGGACGTTGTAGAAATGCGTGTGTGCACCACGACAAAGGAGCCTCATTCACTTTACATTGGCGTTGTTTGCGTGGTGCAGACACGTAAATGTAGCAAAGTTCGTGACTCCACCACGCAATGCGGTGTTAAGGAGTCGTGGTGGAGTCACGCATTCTGGTGAGACCAGGTTGAAAGAACACGTCCCGACGGAACGTCGCCTCACGCCTCCTGTGACTGACCATGCTACAGATGTTAGTGCCAAATCTATAGCTCCTCACAACCTTCAGCAACAAGTGGACATGGAGAATTACATGAACTACATGTTGCTAAATCCACCGCGGGGCATAAACAGAAGGGAAACCATGGCAACCATGCTCGGGGGCCTTCTTCGCTGCTTTTGGTGTATTTTGTGGCGAAAGTACAGCGCCACTTTCAGGCCCGGCATATGTACTACAGCGTCTCCAGCGCTCCCGAGCGGTATCATGTGAACGGAAGACTTTTTTGAAATCATATTCGGTTCGCTTGCGTTTCGTGTGCGTTTGCATTTGCGTGTAAATGAGGTCTCAGTGTCCCACTCTCCCACACCACTGACCTCCCCCGACACATCAAATTCTCTCTCAATCAATGAAAGGGATGTAAACAGACTTTTCAGAAAACTCAATAGCAGAAAAGCGGCTGGCCCTGACAATGTCTCCCCCTCCACCCTGAAGCTCTGTGCTGATCAGCTGTCTCCTGTGTTTACTGACATCTTTAACACCTCACTGGAGACATGCCACGTCCCAGCACGCTTCAAAACCTCAACAATCATCCCGGTTCCCAAGAAAACAAGAATCACAGGATTAAATCACAACAGACCCGTCACCCTGACCTCTGTGGTTATGAAGTCCCTCCTGGACCCCTTGCAGTTCGCCTACAGAGCCAACAGGTCTGTGGACGACGCTGTCAACATGGCCCTTCACTTCCTCCTCCAGCACCTGGACACAGCAGGAACCTACGCCAGGGTCCTGTTTGTGGACTTCAGCTCCGCCTTCAACACCATCATCCCGGCTCTGCTGCAAGACAAGCTCTCCCAGCTGCACATGCCCGACTCCACCTGCAGGTGGATCACAGACTTCCTGTCTGACAGGAAGCAGCACGTGAGGCTGGAGAAACACGTCTCTGACCCCCGGATCATCAGCACCGGTTCCCCTCAAGGCTGCGTTCTTTCACCTCTGCTCTTCTCCCTGTATACCAACAGCTGCACCTCCAGTCACCAGTCTGTCAAGCTCCTGAAGTTCAGACGACACCACCCTCATCGGACTCATCTCTGGTGGGGACGAGTCTACAGGTGGGAGATGGACCATCTGGTGACCTGGGACAGCCACCTGGTGCTCAATGCTCTCAAGACAGTGGAGATGGTTCTGGACTTTAGGAAGAACGCAGCCCCACCCGCCCCCATCAGTCTGTGTGACTCCCCAGTAACTGCTGTGGAGTCTTTCCGCTTCCTGGGCACCATCATCTGCTCCCTCATCAAAAAAGCACAGCAGAGGATGTTCTTCCTGAGGCAGCTGAAGAAATTCAACCTACCAAAGACGATGATGGTGAACTTCTACACCTCCATCATCGAGTCCATTCTCACCTCCTCCATCACCATCTGGCAGCGTGTCATCCGCTCTGCTGCGAAGGTGATCGGCTGTAATCTGCCATCCCTCCACAACCTGCATGCCTCCAGGACCCTCAGGCGGGCAGGGACGATAGTGGCCGACCCCTGCCACCCTGGACACAAACTGTTAATCCCCCCTGCTATTTAACATTTTATGTCAGTGTCCTTAAATATTTTTTGTTTTATATTACATGTTTAGTTTTATATGGAGATTCTTTGTTTTATATGTTATGTATGCACCATGACATCAAGTCAAATTCCTCGTATGTGTGAACCTACCTGGCAATAAACCCGTTTCTGATTCTGATTCTGATAACAATGCTGTGTAGAAGAAGGCTATTCTCTGTATCTGTTTGGGGGAACTGGAAGAGAACTCATTTATGTGACCTTCAAAGTTGAAGCACCACAGAGTAAGAACATATGACTATAATTATTAGAGGACAACCATCATTGCAAAGAGATGAATGTGAACATTGGAACTTGCAATGCGTACACTAATCCCCTATGCATGACTACTGTTGTGCACCGACAAAAATGCTAGAGAGGTTCATATTGTTTATGTTTGCTTTCTCTCATTCCAGGCTTCTTGATTGTTTGCACCTGTCATCCATCCTGTGTCTCCTTTGCTCATCAGTGTCAGCCCCGCCCCTGATTGGTCCCACCTGTGTCTTGTCACACTGTGCTTAAATTCCCCTGTCTCCCAGTGTTCTTTGTCAGTTCGTATTGTCTTATGCTATGGTCAGGTCGATGTTTCTTGTGCTCGTGAAAACTTTCATTCCTCACTATGTGAGCGCTTTCATTTTTTGTTCGCTATTTTTGTCATCTCGGCTAGAGATTGATAGTTACCCTTTTTGTTGTTCACTGCTGTATTGGAAAATAAAGTATCTTACAAATACTTTACCTCTGTCTCCCGGGTTGTGCAATTGGGTCCTACATCCTAAGTGTCTGAGTTCGTAACAACTACACACATACTTTAACAAAGTCTCACAATGTAGCAACACAGCAAATTAAGAATCAATGAGTACACAATAACTAGCTACGTCCAGGCCAGTGTTAATTGAAAGGGTTCTCATTTAGTGTTGGCCCTCTCAAGGTGAGGGATTATGTTGTGGTTGGATTAAATATTTATTGAGGAATGTCATTACATTGCCATTATCATTTAGATCAGTTCATTAAACAACAAGATCCACCAATGATGAGACAATTACGGTTGTTAAATAAAACAGGATGAAGAGAGATAATAAGACACCCACATGTGCACACCCTGTGTAGATGTGTGGAATACACACACACGTGTGATGCTCACTTTCGAGGTCATTGAGCTTGGTCCCAAGGTAATCGTTGAACAGTGGTTCTTGGCTATGCTTGGAGAACAATGACTCTGATAACCATTAACCCCTACTGGGTAGTCAAGAACCCACAATAAATACACACAAGAGGAATTATGACAACAATGATGGATAGAATGCAGAAAATGCTTGTTTAACAGTCTTTCTTGAGATAATTAACAGTGCCCTTGCAACACGTTGGGTTTCTATGATGTATAGGCAAATGATTGACAGATTGCTACCAAGAAGGATACGATTGTTGGCGCAGTTCATCCGTCTGTTTCTCTATCAGCTAGATTTTGGAAAGTGGCTGGCCCTTTTTCTTTTTTTTCACTTTCATTTGCTTTGTTTAATATTGGACATTGTGCTGCATTCAATCAATGTTGGAGAATTTTCTGGACATGGGTTCACCAGAACACCCCTACATTTATAAACAGCTCGTAAATGGATATCACTGCTCCAATTTGTGTAGCAATGAAAGACAACACTATACTTTGTTGCGTCCATGTAGTTCCCACAACATTGGCCTTGCCTGGTGTTTGTGCTGTCTGCAAGCCATTCTACTTTACCATTTTTGTAACCTTGATATTTGCTGTGGAATTATCTGTTTGATAATCTGATAGCACAGGGATGACTTTGCTCTTATAATTCAAATGTTCCTGACAGTTTTTATTTGGTTTTAGGCAATGACTGAAATATATCTGAGTCAGTCATGATGTGACTGCAATGCTTAATACTTGTGGGTGCTATATATGCATTTCTATATACATTTTTTTCTTGTCACTCAGCTATCTTTGATGTGGTACTGAAATTAACTATCCCTGTTCTCAAGATATTATTAAGGCTTTGGTTTCGTTAACCTTTAAGAGCACTGAGAGCAGCCAAAAATAGAGCAGAACATATTTCAGAAAGTTGGGAGTTATGTTTTTTTTTATTCTAATGGGAAGAAAAGCTATCTTGGACTTCCAATGCTATTACTGCTGCTCTCACATTTTTTACATATTTCAAGCCAAATGTAAAAAAAAGAAAAAACAGATGGTCCAAGCTACTTGGGCATTTTGGGAAATATAGGTGATGAGTTTATTAGAATAAACATAGTAATTTTATTCTGCAACATCCCAAAAATGCAATCAATTATACGTACTAATTAGGAAAACAACGACAAACAAAAAAAGGATTGCGCTTTATCTGCGTATGATATTACTTTGAAAGCAACATAATAAGACTGTATACTGTTCTTGAATCCCTCTGGGCTGCTGGCAGATGTCCTGTTCCCTCTGCTGTTGAACGTTTGATCTCTTGCTGTTATAAATGAAAAAGTGGCATTCACAGGCACACATGATTCAGTCAAGAAGGTTTAGTTAGTCGTGGCATGAGCAGCGGGGAAATGCTCGAAAAAATGCAATGATCTGCAGATATGGCTGTTAGAATGAGACTGAAATATTTCCTCTGCTGTGTGTGACAAGTGTTTCATGTGAATGATTGCTCCAAGCCATGTCCGATGGGCCCTATTTTTAGAAAAGTACTTCTAAATGTCCACCAGCTTGATGTACATCTCATACAGTACGGGGCGTTGGGGAACAGGGCAGTTTATCTTGATAAGTGCAGCCATTTGAATGTAGTAGCAAAATATAGATTATACATACATTCGCTTGGCACAAGCAATTGATGTCTCACAAATTGAATGATGTATGTGAAGTTAACATGTTTACATCCAAAGCAAGTATAGGAAATGTGAAATGCAAATGTCCAACTTTTTACTAATCATGTTTGGTCAGACTTGAATTATTTTAATGGTTCGCAGTATGTTTTTATTTTATTCAGTTGTATAATTTGTGTCCTCTAGTGTGGCTTATGTCTCCTTTTTTTTTTATTACATTTTTTGTATCTTAGTTTGGTATCTTTTCATTAAACTTCTTTATGTTGGAAATATTTTTTGTGCATTTGAGGACTTAAAACTTAGTCCCTGTTTAAGTATTCATGGCCCTCAGGCAGATTAGTGAATGCATTGGTATATCTACTAAAATAAATACTGAATCAAAAAATCATTCAAATGGAAATGCAGCTGCACTTTTCAGTGTTGGACCTTGTGAGTGAAAACAATGTGAAATGTCAGGATATTTTTGGAGAGGAGGAACAATATGTCTGTTATATCCAATTGAAGTTTAAGTTTTTGTCTAGGAAAATCGTTGAATTTGAGGACATTTTAGAGGGTCCACACAATTTCAGTCTGACAAATTGAAAACATATTGTCTTCCCGCATCGGAGGAGTAAGCTGGTTCTGTTCCGAGAACATCTCTACGAGGTAAAAGTTATTAAAAGTTATTTAATGTCATCAAATGTTCATCATAGTTACAGGTTATCACAAGACGCATTGTTTGCAAAAAGCTGAGTTCACATTTGCCGTTACAACGAGCAACGTAAATACAGCTGTCAATTTGTAAACATTGTCATTCATTGGTGTTAGGTAGGATAAGGTGAGCTTAACTTGTGTTTAGCGTGTTTTTATAGTGTGAGTATTTGTAGAGCGTAAGTCCGGCAGTTGCTTGCTTTTGTGGTGGAACATTACGGGACATAATTCACTGTTATAGAGAGTGTGTTGCGCCACGGACCTGTTAGGTAGCGCACCTGTGGTTTGTTATCATTCTAGCTTGAGTAGCATGTAATGAAGTTGTTCCTACCTTTCTGTAAACTAATGGAACATTTTTGTGAACAGAAATAGAGCTCTCAAAGAAAACACAGGAATGGTCAGAGAGTGCAACATCAGTCACCACAACCTTAGAGATATTCAGACCCTTTGAGATAATTAAGTCCAGAGTGTGCCCCTTATTGTGCATGGGCTCCGTCACATGCTGAGTCAGTCCATAGCTATCAAGAACACAAAACAGTTATTTTGCCCCTCTGTCCTGGGGGTTGTCAACATGGATGTTAAAATCACCAACAATGACTAGACGGTCAAAGTCAATACACACTATAGACAGCAGTTCGGTAAAATCATCAAAAAAGCTTGCACAGTATTTCGGTGGTCTATAGATATTTAGAAACAGAGCTCGAGAGGAGCATTTCAGCTGAAGGGCCACATATTCAAAAGAAGCAAAGTTCCCATAAGATGTCTTCCTGCATTGAAGGGAATCATTGAACAGAATAGCAACTCCACCCCCTTTCTTATGCATTCTTTCCTGACTCATAAAACTAAAGTTGGGAGGGGTTGATTCGATAAGAACAGCTGCACTGTTATTTTGTTCAATCCAAGTTTCTGTTAAAAACATAAAATCGAGATTGTGCTCAGTGATAAAATCATTGATTAAAAATGTTTTTCCTGCCAAAGACCTGACATTTAATAAAGCTAGTTTAAGTTCGTTAAACACACTATCAGTCAGGTTTTTTGTAACAAGCTGTGGCTGACATGGATTCACTGCTAAATTAGATAAACTCACACAAACGTTTGAGCGCTTCCTGTATCTAAGATGATTCACCGCTCTTAATCTATTACCTATCAACACAGATATCGGCAAAGCTACAGGCAGGCAGGGCCCCGGCATGTCCTGGAAAGAGTTGAGAGTGTCATACGCCCTTGAGCCTGGACCCAGCAGATATCAGTTTGCAGGGTTTTGTACACACACATCCCTATCAGGCTTTGAAGGGGAGGGAGGACCCACCACCCTGCTCCTCTCATCATAGGACGGCAGGGTGAGGGCTACACTGTAAGCCGGGGGAGATGGTGCGCATCTCTGCTTCGGTGATTTTGGTGGGCGTCGTTGAGGGGCGAGAGTAAAGGACATGCTGCCAACCCTGCGTCTCGCCTTCATGTGGTCATCGAACTCCAGGGGGGTGGGCGAGGGTGAAAGGGTGAGCGGAGAGTAAAGAGAGCTGGGGGATGAATGAAGAGTATCCTCAAAGGCCTTGACAGGGGGGGGGGGGGGTGACGGGCAGTGGAGACTCCTCCATGTGTCTCATTTGTCTCCCATAATCAGAACATTCCTCAGGCGGGTGCAGTGATACTTCCTCAGGGTTTTCTGCGCGATGTGTTGTGTCTTTCTCCTGTTTTGATTCCTCTTGCCGCTTGTCCTTGGCAGAGGGAACAGATTGATGACGCAGGCAGTTGAATATGTTAGAGATAAACAATTTCACTCCATTTGCCTTGAAAAAATGTCTGCGATCCCAGAAAAAGTTAAAATTGTCAATAGAATGGTCAGTACAGACAGTTGAAAGCCAGGTGTTCAGTGCAAACAATCTGCTGAATCTCTCCACTCCTCTTCTGACTGGCGGTAGAGGGCCACTGATGAACACCTCTGCATTTAGAGAGCTGACAGTTTCCAACAAACATTTAAAGTCTTCTTTCCGACTGTTGTTTCACAACATCATTTGTTCCAATGTGTAGTACCACATTCTTCACAGTTTGATGTTCAGCCCCAATATGCAGGATCTTCTCAGCCAAGTCAGATACCACATCCTTGGGAAAACAGAGTACTTTGGTGTTGTTCTTACTACACAGACCTTTTACATCTCTTACAGCAGAGTCACCCACAATCAGAGTTTCAGGCCCAGTCGTTAGCTTTCCCTCTAGCCTTTTACTTTTGGAGTAGCTATTGATCCTTACCCTGCTGTGTGAAGAGGACAGGTTATCCAGGTCATCAGAAAGAGATCTCCGGTTCTCGGTCAGCGGAGCGTATCTGTTCTGGATTGGCACACTTTGTGGTTTAGGAGGATTGTTTGTAGTTCTCCCTTTAGCAGCTGTCCACTGCTGTTTCCTAGTATGAACAGGGGTTGAAGAGGCACTCTTCCTGGGTAATAACAATGCAGGCCAGCCGGTCGCATCACAGATTTCAGAGCGCTGGGCTCTGCCTGTTATCCGTCCTCCCAAATCCCATGGGAATGATTTACTCTTAGGCTTTGCACCCAGAGAGTTCCAGGGAGGACTACCACTTGTAGATTTGTCACCCCGTACACAGCCCTCCTGTTCCTTGGAATCCTTGTAGCTGCTAACTAGCTGTGAGTTAGCATGCCCTTTTCCATTATTTTGCAACACTGGTAAAGTGGTGTCATTCCCACGACATAGTCCATTCACTTCCACGTTAACTTCCAACCGTTGCATTTTCATTTCCAACACATCGATCTTCTGTATAAGTTTGTGGAAGTCATCTGTAGAGAACGGAGGCATTTTGCTACCAACTAGCATGCAGTAGCCTACCAAGCTTTAGCTGTTGCTAGGCCACGCTACTGTAAGACTGAGGTCGTCGTAAAAATGTTGAAATATGGCTGAAACCCTCAGTCTATTTACAAAGATGAACTGTCCCAGTGATAAGTTAATGTCCAGGAGCTGCTGCTTGAAGTTTTCAGAGAATAAGAATAGGAAAATCAGCATAAAAAGTAAGCAGAGGCAGGAGCAAGCAGAAAAGCGTCTGCACTGTAAGAAAGATAAGCAGACATGTAGGGCGAGAAGAATAATTTTAAATTATATCTTGTGTTCTACAGGGAGCCAAAACAGGAGTAATGTGGTCCCTTTTCCGTGCTCTGGTCAATACATTTTGAATCAGCTGAAGCAACTTAACTGACTTTTTGGTACACCCTGATAATAAAGAGTTACAATAAGCTAGCCTTGAAGTAACAAATGCATGGACTAGTTCTCATTCATAACACTCCGTTCGATGTCTCACTATGGGATGCGCCTCAACGCGTATGCAAACAGAAGCATCAATCTCATTACGCCAATCCTGATTGGCTGGTGATCTTGACGTCAACGTCAGGGAATTCACCCACCCTTTAAGTAGCTTGCGCTACGACGCAGCGTCATTCAAACACCTCTTCTCGCTTCAGAGCACATCTCGAATTATCAGTAGCCGGGCTAGCTTAACGGTCCACAGACTGAACCCAAAGCTAACATTCGGTCGACGGGCGCTTGCCGATTACTTTTTTGCTTTGCAAGAAGACTGAACAATATTAACACACCAGTTAATATTGTAATCTGCCTCGCCGTTTCTTTCTGTCGAAATAACGGTAAGGTTTGATTTTTTTCTTCAAGCTAGTAACATACCTGTTGCTAGTTTTTTCTTCCCTCCACACCGACACCACGGTAACAAGGACGTTCTCTTTTCTCTCTCACACCAGAGGAGACGGAGATAAAAAAAAGGTATTAACACACCAGTTAATATTCTTTAAAGAATAAAATCTACACCGTCGCTTTTTTTTTTCTTTCGGACTAACGGCAAGGTTGGATTTTTTTTCCCAGTAACGTACCTGTTACTAGCGTGTCCACTCCACGCCGACACCCCGGCGAACGAAGATGGACCCTTCTCTCCCTCACACCAGAGGAGTCAGGGACTCGGAGGCTCGGCTATGCGGCTGCGGATTTAAGATTTCAGGCACAGACTCACACCAGGTCTGCTCGTCCTGCCTCGGGCTGGAACACGCCCGGGAGGCTATTGATAACCCCGGCTCGTGCGGGCATTGTACCCGCTTCACCATTAAGAGCCTCCGCCGACGGTTAGCACGCCAAGCTAGCTTGTCGGGACGGGACCCCCTCATGTCCGCTGATTCGCCGGCCGGCAATCGAGACATAGTGGCGTCCGCCGCAGAGATTGAGCCCCGCGCTGTGTCAGACTGGGACTCAACAACAGCGACAGCCGCTGAACCGGAGCCCCACGCCGTGTCAGGCTGGGACCCGGTGGCGGCAAGAGCCGCGAGAGCGGAGCCCCGCGCTGTGTCAAGCTGGGGCTCCCAACTGGGCCTCACCATGGTTCCACCCGCGGAGGATGTCCTGGAGTTGGACGATATGGAGGACGAAGAGGATACCTCTGAGTTCCTCCTGTCTGACTCGGATGAGGATGAAAAGCCGGGAGCGATGTCCGCTCCCCCGGGCGAGAGCACACCAGCTTCGCCCATCCTAAGTATGGACCGTGTGTCAATGCGCTGCGTCCAGGCTGGACATCCCATGGCCTGAAGTGGCCAAGGAGACCTCCAGATCTCGCTACGAGGGGAAGAACTTGCCCCAAGCAGCGAGGACGAAGAGGCAGCTCCTTCCAGTCTTTCCGGAGATGCTGGACGAGGTGTCGGTCTCGTGGAGAGACCACCCTTTTAGCAACAAGGCTCCCTGGACTCCCTGGACTGTGACGGCATGGAGAGGCTCGGCCTGCTCCGCATGCCGCCCATGGAACCGCTGGTGGCAGCTCACCTCCAACCGAGGCTGGCTTCGACACCGAGCAGGAACGCCATGCTACCGGCAAAGGCACACCGGTTCCAGTCAGCGAAGACCGAACAGGCCTATAAAGCCGCAGCTTTGTCCGCCAGGGCACTCAACGTCTCCTCGCTGCTGACCGCCTACCAGGCGGAGCTCTGCGAAGACATGTCGAGAAAACCTGAGCCTGCCGTGTGGGACGAGATCGCAGCGATCACGGACATTTGCCTCCGTTTGCAGCGCTGTGCAGTCCAAGCCACGGGCAAAGCACTGGGAATGATGGTGGTACAGGAGAGAGCCAGGTGGCTCAACCTGACGAACCTTCCAGACCGGGAAAAAGAGGATGTTCTGGACATGCCTATTGTTCCCGAGGGCATATTTGGTTCCGCTCTAGCTTCAATGCAGCTGAGATGCGAATCAAAAAGGAAGGGAGACGAGGCTCTCCAGCTCTGTCTCCCCCGAAGGGTCCAGCCGCCACCTTCAATGGTCCCGCGGCAGGCCTTCACCCAAGCTGTCTCACGTTCTGCCCGGTTCAAGATACCGAAGCAGCAGAGACCGCAGCCCGTCCCGGGTCCCCAGCCCAGGCACGAGGCGAGGGGGATCTGGCCAAGAAAATCTCCGGCTCCGGCAGCTGCCGCCGACCCAGGTTTTCAGCCACCAGGCGAGGAAGAAGAAGCGGGCGGCCTGACAGCCTCCTCTCCTCTATGAAGGAGCTGGAAGTTCCCTGTTCCCCAGCTCCAGAGCACGTTCCAGTGTTAGATGCTCATGTGTTTTCTGGGTGCCACCATGCCCCCATCTTCCCGCCGCCTCGAGTGATGCCAGAACGTCATCCTCAAGTTCGCGCCATCAGGGAAATGGACTTAACATCGAAGACAGCAAGTTCCGCTGCCTGTTTAAGTCACACAAACACATGTCATCATTGTTGTTTCCGAATAAATCATTTTCCACTGTCGTTTCCAGACTTGAAGCCAAGGGCGCAGTCAATAAAAATGAAAAGAAAAACAATAAAAACAATAAACAGTCTGTCGTCTGCCCCTCTTTTGAGAGCGACTACGGCCTCTCTCAAAAGGCGGACAATAGACGGGATTGTGAAGGCATCACCGCCACACGCATGCGCAGTGTCGGCCGGGGTTGTCAACCTGGGGTACCACCGTGTTCAGACACTAGAGGGCCCCATAACACAATAAATAGAGACACTGAGGGCAGACGACAGAGCTGTGACATCTCCGCTCGCTTTGAGAAGCGAAAAGTGGAAGATGCTCACAGATTCTGCTTGGGTTTTCAAGACGGTAACACGGGGCTACAGGCTCCAAATCGCTGTCACCCCCCCTCACTTCTCGGGCATTCTGTATTCACAGGCCCGGGGAGAGTCGGTCCATATTCTAGAGCAAGAGCTTTTCTCGCTACTAGAAAAGAAGGCTATATCGATAATACCCGCCGAACAGAGTCAGAGCGGCTTTTATTCCAAGTATTTCCTCGTTCCCAAACGGGGAGGGAACGGAATTCGGCCTATACTAGATTTGAGAGCTGTTACGTTCCCTCTTGGCTAGGGGTACAAAAGGGAAACGACACGACCAGATTGGATTTGGTATATGTTACCGGTGGTTTATTTGTAACGGCAACTGAGTGAAATTGATGTACACAAACAGCTTGGCCCAACAACGGGTCAAGCTGTCACTATCTCACAAAAGGGTCTCCAAAAGAGAGTTGCCCAGTACTACACAAAAGGAAAGGAAATACCTCACTTCTAAAGTGGAAACAAAACAATAATCAAAACGAGGCTGTGGGAAAACACAGCGGGTGCGGGTCTACAGGTGCTAATCACCTGGATCTACGCAATATACACACGGGAATGCTGGTCTACAGGTGCTAATCAACCTGGATCTAAGCAATATATACACACAATAATGCTGGTCTACAGGTGCTAATCAACCTGGATCTAAGCAATATATACTATACAATGTATATGGACAGGTCAAAAGAGTTTCGTTGTAGTGACCAACTCTTTATATCCTGGGCTAACCCTCAGAAGGGCAAGCCCGTTACCAGGCAACGGCTCTCCCACTGGATTGTGGAAGCGATTGCTCTGGCTTATACGAGTCAGGGTTTGCAGGCACCAACGGGCCTGCGTGCTCATTCCACTTGTGGACTGGCTACATCCTGGGCTTTGTTCAAGGGTGTTTCCATCCAAGACATTTGTGCAGCAGCGAGCTGGTCCTCGCCGCTCACTTTTGTCCGCTTTTACAGGCATGTCTCTGCTCCAAGTGTGGAGCAGTGCTGGGCCCCGTGTTGAGACAGGGTTCTACCTGTTAAGTTCTGGTTGTTTTCGAGATAAGCATGTCTAGCAATACGGGAGTTTCAATATCCCATAGTGAGACATCGAACGGAGTGTTATGAATGAGAACTATAGGTTACTTACGTAACCCCAGTTCTCAGAGTAACATGAAGTGAGATGTCTCACCAGACGGCCCTTCTTGCTAATGTGAAGAGGGAAGACGTGCTTATTTTGAATGACACTGCGTCGTAGCGCAAGCTACTTAAAGGGTGGGTGGATTCCCCGACGTAGACGTCGAGATCACCAGCCAATCAGGATTGGCGTAAAGAGATTGATGCTTCTGTTTGCATACGCGTTGAGGCGCATCCCATAGTGAGACATCTCACTTCATGTTACTCTGAGAACTGGGGTTACGTAAGTAACCTATAGTTTCTCTGCATCGTTTTGAGGCAAGATATGCCTGGTATTTGATTTTGTAAATACATTTAGCACACAACTACAATCATAACATCATTAGAAAATGAAATTATTTGATGATTTTTATGACTGTGATTCTTTGATAAATGCGGAGTTTAAGCGCATAACAACCCTGCCCCTCCAATCAAGATTTCTCTCTCAGCTGGATGTGCTATCTGACCAACCCTGTCTCCTAAAAATTACGTTCCCACAGAACTAAACTGCATTCTCAATTACGTTTAGCTAGAAACGTATTTTCTCCAACGTTACGTTCGTTATGAACGTATCTCAAATACGTTTATTTTCTACATATCTTTGCCATTTATAAATATCATTTTAGAGCACACATTTGAAATCAGTAGGCGAGGCTGTAATTTCGCCAGCTGTTACTCTCATGAGCGAGACAGAAAATAATAGTTTTAACATGCCAAAAAAGCTGCTGTCGTTTATTGCACCTCAAACACTAAAACAAATCCAGAGTTACGTGTTTCTGTACTTCCTCTAAGAAGAAAGGACAGTAACAGAAGATCTCTGTGGCTTCAGGCTTGATCGCCGTTCAAATGACAGCGTTGGTTTCCCCAAAAGTGGGCGGGGCTGTAAAGTGACTCATCTATTATTCAAAACCATTCTAACGTAATTACATGCCAGTGTTTTATCTTTTTATTTATTTGTTTTTATTTTAAATCGTATAATGTCGGACTTTTTTTTCCGTCTGTGAGGAAAAGAAATGGGGCTCAGAGCCTCAAAATACTGAAATCTGTATTTTTTTAAATCTTTTTTTCCTTCTAATTTGTTATTAACTCAACAATAACACACAATTATCCTTGTTTTTATTTATTCGTTTAATTCTATAATCTTGGGCTTTTTAGCCGTAAATAAAGTCACCGGAAACAGACGTAGGCCTATAAGGGACATTTCGAGCGATACACACCACAAACCCACTGAACAGATTACCCAAGATCCTCAGCTTGAAGCTCGTTGATTGGATGTTTTAGCCGCAATGCATGTTGGGATATGATGTTAATTGTGGCATATATACGTTATTTTCCCCTGTGCAATTCCAGTCTCACATCACATCGTCATAAACAAATACCGGAAACAGACCAAAAACACTTTATTCCGAGTGTGCTTGCTTTTCTCTTTGAAGGTCATCACATAACGGCATTGTAATACACGGTTCGGCTGCATTAAATATTACACATCTGCCGTAGTTCTTTATTTATAGAGCCCTGATGAGAAGACTTCTGGACAAACTTGAAGAACTGCATCTTGCATTTCTTTTCACAAAATATGTCTCCTTGCAGTATCAATAGTAATTCGGCTGACTTTTATATTTGATCCAATTAGTAGATAGGTTATATTTACACCATAACGGTGCACAGCTGATAGAAAAGGACATGTAGTTTCTAAAGATATTACTGATCTTCTTTGAATATAAGAATGTAAATACTGAGTTGAGAGAATAGTCAGGGGATTTGGGTGATGGGAGACACATCTATGGAATCACAATTTCAATAGCTTACCATTAAATGACGGATATGCCTTTCTGTCTGTGATGTTTTACAAATCAGATATTAATGTGTAGAAGTAAAACATGAGAAATAGTGTAGCAATATCCTGTAAAATTATGTAAAAACATGAATAAAACTACACATCTTCAGATGTTATACATACATAAGTGTCCTACACTAATAATTCAAAGTTATTATTAGTATGCTGTGTGTACCTTGTGTGCACCGCCTAGTGGTTAAAGCACGTCATTGACTTATTTTTGTTGAATAATGTTATTTTTGTTGAATAATGTTATTTGATGAAAAAAATATTAAGAGTACATACTTTCATAGGGGAAAAGTAGAAGGTCAATGATAGAAATATAGAATATAAAAAATCAAGAAGATACTGTAAGTGATCTCTACAATAAAACAGTTTAGTGCTGGATGTACAAAGATATTCATATGAGGATGTGCGAAACAGACAAACTAATTAACCTTTATTAACACATTAAAGAGTACTTTAGGTTAAGGTCTTCTCTCAAATAAGAAAAAAGCTTTGGGGGTATCTATCTACAGATAAATATTAAGCCTGACAAAGTACTTAACGTCTAATATATTGCTTTCCTGCAATGTGAACTATGTTGAAGCACTTATTTTAACTGATATTATACACATTAAGTATACTCTTATGTATGTAGATAGTATAAGAAATGTGCAGAATTTGACAGTTTAATGGTGGAGGTATACACACATATTGATAGATGTCGTGAGGAACCTGTGACCCAAGTTTTTCATTCATTGCATAACTACATTGTAGTTGTGTATATGATGTCAATAAACCTTAGAAAATCTTGAAAGGGATGTGCAAACATAGCAATTATATACAGTTTTTAATTAACTATTAGTAGAGAATAACGAGTAATGAATATACTTTATAGAGATCTGCAGATAAATGTTTAGTCTTCTCAAGCACCAACTATCAAATATCTCTCCTGATTTTTGGCACTTGACAATCACCTTTCCCTGAATTTCACTCAGGTGTAACTAAAGTCTGCTTTAAGGGTTGTTTATATTTCACATCATTAATCAGAATCTGCAAAGTAACTAAAATAAATGTAGTGGAGTAAAAATACCAGGTTAACCTCTGAATTGTAGTGGAGTAGAATTACAAAGTAACAATGAGCTGTCATGTGAATATATATTAATGCTGCCCATTATGGATACAAGCGATTTTCACCCATTTAGTAATTACATGTTTTAAATTTGTACACACCAGTGTGTTTCCTATTGCCTAAACCTCCAGGGCTGTACACAGTTTAATACTGTCAACTTCTAATTTTGGGAAAAACGAAAACGTCTTTTAAAACTACAATTCCCAGTAGAGACGTGCCATAGAGAACATGTTGCGAAACACAATAGCCAGCATGTGTAGTTCTGGGGGGGCGTTCAAATCCAGTTTTGAATAGTCTGCCGTGGTTTCGTTCCATTTCAAAGAGCTTGACGCTCGGCGTAAGCTTGGCGCACTGCCACTCCAACATCCAATCCCAGAGTTTGTCAACGGGACTGAAGTCCCAAACGATAGCTGGGGATTATGGGTAGTGTAGTGTCTTCGGCCATCCTAAACTGAATGTTTTTCGGATATCATATCGCATTAAGAACACCACATCTGGCGTCACAGAGATCTTCTGTTACTGTCCTTTCTTCTTAGAGGAAGTACAGAAACACGTAACTCTGGATTTGTTTTAATGTGTGAGGTGCAATAAACGACACAGCAGCATGTTAAAACTATTATTTTCTGCCTCACTCATGAGAGTAACAGCTGGCGAAATTACAGCCTCGTCTACTGATTTCAAATGTGTGCTCTAAAATGATATTTATAAATGACTATTATCATTATTATAAGCAAGACAATAAATGGTAAAGATATGTTCATAACGAACGTAACGTGGGAGAAAATATGTTTCTAGAAGATATGTAGAAAATAAACGAATTTGAGATACGTTCATAACGAACATAACGTGGGAGAAAATACGTTTCTGGCTAAACGTAATTGAGAATGCAGTTTAGTTTTGTGGGAACGTAATTTTTAGGAGACAGGGTTGATCTGACAAACGTCTGAAGATTTTCGAGAAGAGAGGAGGACAGATAGCCCAGCGTCTGAACTGTATTATGTCAAACATGACTCAAGTAATAATTAATTTTAAGGAAATTATACATTGAGTCAATAGCGTACACATTTCATCGAGCAAAACGGATTCTTTATTTTCTTATACCCCTTCACTTAGGTTGATGATGTTGATTTAGGGCGGGAATGTCTTCTCAAGGGGCTGTGTGTGTACCTCAATGAGGACCCAGAAGATCGTTGAGAGAGTTTGTGGTCAGTAGAAGTCATATTTGACCTTTTTATTTATTTTTTTGGGCTTTAAAATATGTATTTATTGAAACACCACATAGTATATAGCCAAAAGTATGTGAACATCCCTGTTTTTTGTTTAATAGCCAGACTACACTGAAAAGCTAACATTTGTTATCAGGTCAGACAGGAGTATATCAGAAGGAGGCTTAAACATACTGAAATCTGACCAATCCATTGAGGGGATTACAGTGGGACTTTATGTTGTCAAACACAATTCCATCATGAGACCAGAGGACAGATTGTCCTGGAAGGCCAACAGGTACTAACTGATGTAGACAACATTGCATTAGCTACTACCATGTTATTTTGACTAATGTATGCCATGAACCTGAACTACCCACGTTCGAAGTGCTCCAGCAAATGTTAATGGAGACATGCTCTCCAAGAAAGCCCAGGCGTTTAAAAACAAACTGAGTGAGCTGTTGCCATGGACCATTGTGCACTTTTACAGCATTTATACTGGACTTTCATCGATACAACTGTCTTGCACTTCCTTTGCTCATGCTTTTTGCTGTATTTATTTGCATGTTTCAGAAATTTGTGTTTTTCCTGGGGTCATGTGTTTCTGAATGCAGATTGCATCAAAGTGCGATGTCAGATTTGCAGAATTGTCTTTATCTAATTGCGCTACTTCAAAATGTCAGTTCTTGTTTTTATTTGTAATACTTTCTTTACTGCATATGTGGTGAGAAACATGGCCATTATTATACTTTCATGTATTTTTCCAAAGCAATGCCATTGCTTTATTGTATTAAAGTGCCCTTTCATATTATCAGGTTACTATTTCAATAATGGATTTGCAAGAACATTTCCTTTTTTCGGCTAGGCGTTGACATTTTCTGTTAATTGTTTACTATGAATGAGTTACAAAAATAAGCCTTTCTTTGCCATTTGGCCCAATAAACCTTTATTTTGGTCGGGAGAATAGTTTCCTTTAAGCTTCCTTGCTGTGTTCTAACACGATAATGTACATGCATCACAAACATATTCTATTTCTTTATTTTCAATGTATTTGTTAATTCTCCTGGCATACTTTAGGCTGTATGATGTAAAAACCAAAAGCTCAGCTGGATGTGTAGTTTTAATATTGTTTTATTTTTTGAGAAAAATACACGAATGTTGTTCAAAGAAATGTGTTTGTCTTTATTGACTATTTGTTTTAAAATGTTATGATAAATGCTCTTGATATAAGAGATTAGTATGGATCCTGTAGAAGAATGTACGAAATGCCTCTATTTACATAAAATCAATAATCTTATGTATACCTTGAGCAGGCTAGGTAAATTCAACAGAAAACTATAGCATGTGGCTTTAACAGGTACAAATGAAATATACTGAGTATATTAAAAGCCTAAAATGAACATTAAAAAGTCATGTTGGTTAAACATAGGGTAAATGAATATACCTATATTAAAGGAAATATTTACATTAACATAACAATTTAATGTTTCTTTGACATAACATAGTTGTGTGTCTTTAACATAATGGAATAGTTTTGAGTACACATGATTTTAATTTGTGCAACCGATATTTTTTATTATGTAAGTCCAACAGACTTTTTACAGTGAAGCTTAAATAAAGAAATCATGTTGCTTTAACAGGTACAAGTTAAATACTGAGCATATTAAAAGCCTAAAATTAACATAAAAAAAGTCATGTTGGTTAAACATAGGGTAAATGAATATACCTAATATTAACCTGTTGAACCCCTTCCCCCTGCCCCCGGGCGGAAAAACGCATAATCTGCAGGAAACAGCGTCTGAGGGCTTCTTAATATTTAATAAACTATGAATGTTTCTTATCCATGTAACGGGAAGAAACTCAGCTAACTGCTGATATGAACAATTTTTAACAAAAGAAAACACAAGACTAACGCCTCTGAATCTGCCCTGAGCGAAACAATCTTAATGCCGTTATTACCGATCGATATACTTATTGGATCTGCACAAACAAGCTTAGCTAGCATCCTGAGATTCCACAGATTATAGAAGTATAAGTATCATCACTGAGCGATCAGAACTCGTGACAGGCGAAGCAAATACAGACCACACACGACATAGCTTTAGGTAGCAAAACACGGAGATATGCTCACCTTAGCTGTTATTCTGATCAGAAGTCATGTTCAATGGCATTAAAACGAGAAAAAACGCGGCTGAAGGTTAATCCATAGGTTAATCCAATGTATCTGTCACTTTGAAAAAATTATTGATAATCCATAATTCAATTTTTATGCAAAAATCGGACAATAAAAATTAGCTGCTAATGGTAGCCACCAGAGGTTAGCGCAGCTTCCGTTTTTTCTACGCGTCACTCTTACGCCTTATTTGGTAACCTGTGTGTGTGTATGTGGAACTTTCCCTCGATTCCATTGGCTCTGACGGTTCAAAAGAGATGTCAATCATCAAAATCGACCAAGGGGGGCCAGATGACCCCAGAAGTGTTTTTTTTGTGCTAAATCTGTCAAAAAAAGGTCAAATGTCAATGTACTTGTTTTGCATCAATCTTGATACAGGGTACTTATATGTTGTACTTTGGATTCCTAAAGCTTTTAGTCTACTAACCCATCATCCAAGGGTAGTTTTCACTATAAGTAAAAAATAATTGTTGGACGGACACTATAATTTACAGTTTTTTGCTATGTTCAATCTGAATTTTCTTTAAAATAAAAAACATCTATATTGATTCTGACTTTTCTACATCCAACTCACAGGTTTATCATTACTTTGAGAAAAAAAGATTATTAATTTTCCCCTTTTAGAAGTGTAGTTATGATCATTTGTTCTGGAAATGTCATTTTTCGAACAGATTAAAGGAAACATTTACATTAACATAACAATTTAATGTATCTTTAACATAATGGCATAGTTTTAAGTACACATGTTTTTAATATGTGCAACCGATGTACATATTAAAATCATGTGAATCCAACAGCCTTTTTTTTCAGTGTGGGTTGCGACCTTTAGAGGTATCTACGTTAACTTCAAACAATATAATTCAAGGACCGAACAGTGTTGAATTATTTCTACTCTAGTTTGTGAAATGTCTAGCTAAATAACCTTGATAATTACCAAAGTCCAGGGCCAATGTCATTGCAAGTGCATACAATTACCATATCAGATGCATTGGTTTAATTATCTTGTATCTGAAACCTTTTTTTTTTTAAATATTCAGATTCCCATTTGAGCTTTGAATCGGAAAGTACTGATTAAGTGCTGTAAAAGTGTTCATACATTATAGGGAGTTTAATAACTTATAGTCATAGAGGTACCAATGAGGAAAATGACAACAGTTTCAATTAAAAGCAAAATAAAATGATTCAGGTGTTGAACAAAAAAAAGACATCAAGGGTGAATGCTGTCAGTTTTTTGGGACTTATTTGGATTATGACCATATTCAAAGTGATTTTTTTGTGTTATCATTGCAGTTTCCTATAACAAATCACAGTGAGTGCCTACATTGAATAGATAAGAAAAAACGCCAGAACAAATTGTTTTGTCGCTTGAAGGTCAAAACTTGTCCCTTTTTAAAAAAAAAAGGTCCTCACAAAAAGCTTTTCGAGGTCACCATAAAGTGAAGAAGGTGATCTTGACAAATTTTTACAGATACCTCAAAAGCTGAAAAGTGCTGGAAAGTGTTTCTTGGTGTAATATGTAAGGAGGGGGGGTTTGAGGGAGTCTTCCGTGCTCCGGCCAGTCTCCTTCTGATTTAGATATGTGGTCATTGGAGGCTTCTCTGACCCAAATTGGTTTTCCAGTGGCATTCTGAGTGTGAAGATGTAAGACTCACCAGGTAAAGACGACCGGTAATTGGAGTAACTCTAACAAGGCTGTTACTTTGCCATAAATCATGACAAGTGATAGTCCTGTGCCCTCTTCAGTGTCCTGAAATAGTGCAGGAGAGAAAAAAATAACTCTGCTCTGCAAGAACTTTCCTCTTCAATCCATTGGGGGGTTTATTGGATGTTATCCTGCTAGGCTCCCAGCATAGTGTGTGCTCTGTGGTAAGAAACATTTCTCTTTTCAGAAAAAAACACAATTATGCAGCTACAGAGCAATACGATTTAAAGAAAACATTATCTATGCTGCATGATTTATTTATTTTGCATTTGCTCATTTAATTCCAACGCTGCCTCAGTGCCTGACTCACTTTCATGTTAAAAACGTATATTGTTTCTTTTAATGTAGACATTGTTAAAACTTCTTTTTGGCTGAGTGGCGGAATTTAAAAAATTGCGTTTGAAAACATCTGTCAGGGCAGTTTCAGAGAGATGTGTCAGATTTACCTGAAACCCACCCAAAGCAGTTTCTGATTTGGATGCTTTGTCTTATTACTTTATTTAATTTAATCGTTTATTTAAAGAGGGACAATGCATATTAATTAACATTTAAAACAAATAATGCTTTAAAATGTAAACATGCCGGATTTTAGCTTTGAGCTAATTTCCATCCGTAGTCCCTCACATACAACATTTAAGAACATGACATTTATATACATAGCAAAAAATAATTCCGATAAGAGCTGGTTTAGTCGGACAGGGTCCAGCAGCTGATTTGAAAAAAACAAACTCGAGAGACGGCTGAATTGACCACAGTGCAGAATCGCTGTATAGTTTAAATCTCCTAACAATGTCGTCCATTTTAGACAGACTTATTATATTTACAGCCCTTAATAACATTCATTTTCTGGGCTCAATGTGTATCTTGGCAGTTTTCGTTGTGATCGCTAAATTCACCTTGTTTATAATATTATCACCGTTCCAAGCAAACGAGTACTTTTGTTTTGAAATCACTTCCGTGAGTTTGTACTCCAAATATTAAGCAAAGTATGTCACATTATATAATGAATGTCACCGAGTCATCATTTTGAGAAAAAGGCCCTTAAAGTTTCCTCTTCTCTGGAATCCATCGATCTGATTGATTATTAGCGGAGCAAATGATCAAAATACTACGGAGGGAAGATATTTTCGTTTGGATTACTGGTCTGGGGGAAGCTTGCGAGAATACGTGTGTGTGTATTGTGTTTGTTTCCCGGGGAAAACACTCACGAGAAACACCGGCTGTTGTTATGCCTGCTGTGATATCAAGTTATTCCGTTCTCCACTTGTAATTATGCCGTTACAAGCTTCAAAGTTGTATACATCATCTGAATTTGCCGAAACAAGTTTAATATTCTGAAAGCCAAGACTTTATTTAATTGAAATCAGATGAAAACAAACTGTAAACGTACCCTGCCGTGTTATCTATGATCACTATACGCCTTACATTCATAATTTCAGCCGGAGGGAGGGGAAGCAGCGCTGCGGAACAGCAGACATCTTCCCTTTACAAGCTTCAAAAATGTATTTATCGTGTGATTTTGGAAATAAAAGTTTCATATTCTGAAAGCCAAGACTATGCTTATTTAAAATCAAACAAAACACCTGAATCCCGAAGAACTATTTTACACAAATCCACGTTTATTTTGAAATGAGCCGTTCCGACTGATTTTGATAGAGCGGGTCACATTGTCTTCAGACATGCATATATTATTTATAATAATGAATGTGCATGAGAGCAAAATGTATAAATATGAATATGAGAGCAACATGTATGTGTGAGTGAAAATATATGAATGTGTGCATTGAAATATGATAATATGAGACCAAAATGTATGTGTACAGTAACGGCCCGTCCACACAGCGGCGTGCGTTGACGCTTGGAGGTGGGCGTATCTGAAGCTTGGGGATTTTTTGCGAGCAACTCGACCAACAACCAATCACATGAATCTCCCGCCCCCGACATACAAAGCAATAGCAATGTTAAAACGAAGTAAACTGGATATAAAATCCCCAAACAGGCGAAACCCTACCAGTTTCACCCACTGTCTCTGCCACCTCCCTCCAAGCCTCGCTCCTCCGGTTTGTATCCCGGTAGATGAACAGAGACTGATCATTCAGCACCGGGTGATTCACGACCGCCATAATGAATTTTCCCTCCATTTTTTGGAATATGAGGAAATGACCTGCGTAGTCTCTCCGAGCATACACGCGGTTTGATTGGCTAGCGCTTGTACTGGCAGATTTGCATAAACGGGATTTCATTGGCTGACGCTTCTGCCGAGGCGCCAAAAGTTGAACATTGCTCAACTTTTGAAGCGAGCAACGCCAGCAACTCTCCACGTCGCTTCCCAAAATGCAGTTCGGCTAAAAGTGACGTCACCCCATTCAAAGTGAATGGGCAGAAGCGTTGGAAGCTTCAACGCACGCCGCTGTGTGGACGGGCCGTAAGAGTGAAAATATATGTATGTAAAAGGAATGTGTTTGTTACGCCTCACCTTTAAAATGGCCCTATGGGGCTAACAAAATTCCACCACTGACCAAATGGAACACGAAATACACCTTTTTAAAATCATAAAATCCATAGGATTTATTATAACACATCAAAGGTTTAATTATCCATCCTAGGATGAGCGGCAGAAGCACAGCAGTCCCCACACCAGAGGCCTCCCTCTTCTGCACTGGAGCTTTTCAGCACTTCCTTCCCCAGGTGCACCTCGTCTGAACCTCGTTACAGCAATGCAGCACACCTGGGTAGAGGAACCAAAGGGAAAAAGAAACAGGGAATACATACAGCCGTAACACCTCAACCCTTAAAACAATGAATACATAGAAAACTAACACCATACTATTCATTGAAATTAATGTGGAATTTCATTGACTTTTATCAAGGCTGTATGCAAGGCAGCTAATACACTTAAGCACACCAGACTTAATATATCAATATGAATGCATTAGATCAGACAACAAATTAAAGACTGCTGACAAAAGCTGTCAACCTGGGTCAAATGTGGAACAACAAGATATATTCAAACTCTAAAACAGGGCCAACTAAGATGCTGCCACACAGAATGAGCAGCAACCACACAAGTATCCAAATCAATGAAACAAAATGGCTACCACCATGAGGTGACAAACAAACTAAAAAGCCAAGCCAAGTTACTGCGTTTACCAACACACAAACCGTAACAGACATGTCCAACACAATGTGGAGTGCAACAGCCACAGACCTAAAGGATAGGGTGACCAGGTCCCAACAAACCAAATGTGGGACAAGGAGTATGTTTGTGTGGGACAATGTGGGACACCCTCTCAACAGCACCCGCCCCCCCCCTGGAAAATAAAATGAATTTCTATTCCGTTTCATTTGGTTTATTCAACAGCATCTACTAATCAGTGCAGATAAAAACTTAACAAATATATAGCAACAGAGCAGAAAGTGCAGTCAAAATGCAGTAACAATGCAGTAACAAGTAAACTAAGGCTAACCAAGGCAGCAGGCATTATTCACTTCACGTGTTTAGAAATGCATCTTCCTAATTCAACTAGTGTATTAACTGTAGGCACAACATAAATTAATAGATAAAATAAAACCATAAATACAAATCAAAACTGGCCAGGAGGGAACAAAAACATAATACATAAAATAAAATAGCTTTCAGTTTTGTCACAGCAACAGCAGGTGGGCCCCCCCACAGGCTATGGCTATGCACTTCCAGCACCATGGAAAGCACCTGGCAGTGAAACAGAAACACAAGAATAGCAGCACCGTATTAAAATCTAACACCACATTGGCCCACAATATCCTACTCTTAGTCTTTATTCTAAACAAAGTTTATCTTACCTTAGATGCTCTTCTTGACTTTGTACTTTGTGCTTGAGCGCGCAGCTTCCAATAAGGCCTTCTCCTTGAGTGCATAGGTGTAGAATTCCTTACAACTGTATTCAAAGTTGGTCTTGACTTGAATTTCAGACTTGATAAGCTCCACAGAGCACCGGTTCCGCTGGTCAGTCCACGCTGCCGTCATGAGGGAGAACACTCTCTCTACCGAAGCATTAGTGATGGGGATGCTTAAGAGAAAGGATGCCACAGCAGTCAGATTTGGTGTGTTTGTGCCTTGAAGCAAGGTGGACCACTTCTCCACAACAGGAGCTCTTCTCTCCACAACGTCCTGCTGGCGTGGCAAAGTCACACAGTATTCATCATACAGTTCATCCATGTCTAGTTTCCCCCTTATCTGTAGGACCTCCACTGCATCACAGAGATGGGAGAATGTGAACTTGCTCTTCAGTGCCAAGCTCGCAACATTCTTCTGGTAGTTGTTGTCTGTGAAGTCATACCACTTCTCAAGGTAGTTGAGAGCAGCTTGGTAGAACTTGGAAAGATCATGTTTGATTGCTGCTGCCTTTTGGTCTGGAAACTGTTGGAGGATAGCAATGGTCTCCATTCCAAAGAGGGAATCAATCTGTCGTTGTTGGAGCTTTGTCTTGAGAGTGAGCATCATGTCATATAGCTCACATACGGTCCCGTCCTCTCTCTCCAATAGCAGCACAACATCGTGGAAGATTTTCAGCACATTAGTGAGGAAGGACAGGTACACCTAGCTCTAGGGGTTTCCCATCACCATCCTCATCATTTTTGAACAGCTGCCACAGTGAATTTGGGCACTTATCCTCTCCCAGTGACAAGAAGTAGCTCTTGATAGCTCTCCAGCTGTCATGTAGCCTCTTGACAGCAGGCCACAGACTCAACCATCTTGTGGGTACGTGTCTCCGCACAACCTGATATTCTTCTTCCACAAAGGTGAACACTGCTTTCAATTCTTCTGTACGTTTTGCAGATGAGGAAAAGTGACTGAATGTTTTGTTCACTACTAGCTCAATGTCAATGTTCAACCTGTCTCCAGCATGCTTTGCACTGTTGTGCACTATGTGGGCCATACAGTTAGCCTTAATGATGCCACTGTTGTCTGCTTTTAGCTTCTGGAAAACTGAATTGTTTCTCCCGTAATTTACACTTGCATTGTCGGCAGTGTATGCTGAAATCATGTCAGGTTGCAGACCATTTTCTTCTAGCTTGCTTGTAATCTGGCGGTGTATGGTAGCAGCTGACTCATCACTATCCTCATAGAAGTCAAGGATCTTGCTTTTCAAACCCAACTCTGGGGTCCAATATCTCAGAGACAGTGGGAAGAGTTTTATAGTGCCATGATTTGAAGCATCTGAAGCCACTGAAAAAAATGGTGTGTGGGCTATTTTGTCACTATGGACCACTGGTGTCTTTAACTCTGTCAAACAACTCTCCACAGAGGCAGGGGCAAGCACATCTGTTATTATGGATGCTGCTTTTGTACGACCACATGACATTTTCTTTGCTATGTCAGAGTCTGGAAAAATGGTCGGCGCTAGCTTGTTACCACAGTCATTTGACCGGTATGAATGGGAGTGTTGCACTGTATGGTAAACACTGGTTATTTCTGCTGCTGTTACCTTGTCTGAGTGGCCATCATGTTTTGGTTTCAGTAGGAATGTCTCCATAGAGTGGGATGTCTCTTTTTGAGCGACACGCTTCTTGTGAGAATCGTATTCTCTGTGTCTTTTGACGTCGTATTCACCGCCATGTGAAATTGAAAAAGTACTCTTGCAAAGATTGCAAAAAACTCTGAGAGTCGCCCTGCACTGGCTTCACCCACGGGTAAGTGTCTTCCCAGTCTTTGTTGTATGTGCATCTTCTTTTCTTCTTAGCTGTAGTTTCAGTTTCCTCCATTTTCCATAACCTGCTCCGTCGCATGTGTTATTGACTTTCGTTGTTCGTTGTTTGGCGGGGCCACGGGAGGGTGTGTCAGTGTGTGAGTGAGTTACTCTCATTGGTTAACACTTGACCAGCACCCGCCGTGTGTTACTAAACAAGCTCACTTGACGAACCGGCATGAGCACACCAAACTACTAATTTGCTACAATTAAATGCATGACAGCAACAACACACAAGTGACCACCAACAGGTGCATTGCAACAACCACAACACACATGGCCAACTGTAGTATACTACACACAAATGTTTCCTACTTACACCTAAGCAGCAACCCGAAATTGACCCAACTAATGTGGACTGCAGATACCACCTCGAGGCGACTTTAAACGCTGAACTCAGTGCATCACCGAAGACCATAGATATAGCCTAAAGCAATACACTGAAGCGTACCCCCACTCAGGATTACCATCAAAAATAAGGCAAGGCAAGTTTATTTATATAGCACCTTTCAACACAAGGCAATTCAAAGTGCTTTACAAAAAACGAAAAACATTAAGAAAATGGCATTTAAAATCAGTCATTAAAAAGAAAAGATAATAAAATAAACATTAAAAGAAAAAATACATGGATAAAAGTTACAGTGCAGTTTAAGATGTAAATAGTTCAATTAAAAGCAGCGGCAAAAAGAAAAGTCTTTAGTCTGGATTTAAAAGTAGTCAGAGTTGCAGCGGATCTGCAGTTTTCTGGGAGTTTGTTCCAGATATTTGGAGCATAATAACTGAACGCTGCTTTTCCATGTTTAGTTCTGACTCTGGGGACAGAAAGCTGACCAGTCCCTGAAGACCTGAGAGATCTGGATGGTTCATAATTTAGCAGTAGGTCAGAAATGTATTTTGGGCCTAAACCATTCAAAGCTTCATAAACCAGCAGCAGTATTTTGAAATCTATTCTTTGACACACAGGAAGCCAGTGTAAAGACTTCAGAACAGGAGTGATGTGATCCACTTTCTTAGTGTTAGTGAGGACTCGAGCAGCAGCATTCTGAATTAGCTGCAGCTTTCTAATATATATTTTTGGTGAGACCTGTAAAGACACCATTACAGTAGTCCAGTCTACTGAAGATAAAAGCATGGACAAGTTTTTCCAAATCCTGCTGTGACATTAATCTTTTAATCCTAGATATGTTCTTTAGGTGATAGTAGCCTGATTTAGTAACTGTTTTAATGTGACTGTTGAAACTCAGGTCAGAGTCCATGACTACACCTAGATTTCTGGCTTTATCTGTTGTTTTGAACATTGCAGCTCAGCGCTAACTTTTATACGTTCTGCCTTGGCTCCAAAAACCATTACCTCAGTTTTATCTTTGTTTAATTGGAGAAAGTTCTGACACATCCAGTCATTGATTTGTTCAATGCACTTAGTCAGTGTTTGAATTGGAGCATAGTCTCCTGGTGAAATTGTTATGTAAATGTGTGTGTCATCCGCATAGCTATGGTAACTTATTTTTGTTGTTTTTCATTATCTGAGCCAGTGGTAGCATGTAGATGTTAAAGAGAAGAGGCCCCAAGATGGAGCCTTGAGGTACCCCACATGTCATATTTGTCAACTCAGATGTGTATTTACCTATAGAAACAAAGTTGTTTCTGTCCTTTAAGTAGGATTCAAACCAATTTAGAACTGTTTCCGAAAGTCCCACCCAGTTTTCTAGTCGGTCGAGTAATATGTTGTGGTCAACAGTGTCAAACGCAGCACTGAGATCTAATAATACTAACACTGAAGTTCTGCCACTGTCTGTGTTTAAGTGGATGTCATTGAAGACCTTTACAAGAGCAGTCTCAGTGCTGTGGTTTGGACGAAAGCCTGACTGGAACACATCCAAACAACTATTTAAATGCAAGAAATTACTCAACTGTTGAAAAACAACTTTTTCAATGATTTTACCTAGAAATGGCAGGTTTGATATGGGCCTGTAATTGTTCATTACTGAAGCATCTAGATTATTCTTTTTTAAGAGCGGTTTAATGACTGCAGTTTTCAGGGCCTGTGGAAAAATACCTGAGTGAAGAGATTTGTTTACTATATGAAGTAGATCTGAGGCCATGCAACGAAAAACATCTTTGAAAAATCCTGTTGGAATAATATCAAGGCAGCAGGAGGAGGATTTCAGAAGTTGAATAATGTCCTCTAGGTTTTTATCATTAATCTGATGGAATTGTGTCATGGTGTTTGAATTGATATTAGGTGGACATAGGGACAACACATTTGCTGTACCTGATGCAGAGGCACTGACTGCTTGTCTGATTTTCTGAATTTTGTCAGTGAAGAAGGAGGCAAAATCATTGCATGCCCTGGTGGATAGAAATTCAGAGGCTACTAAGAAAGGCAAAACAAAAAAGTGGCAAGATCTTCAAACCTGCCCGGTGACTAACTAGTCAGGATGCTCAACACTGAAATTGCAAGCAGGTGAAACAATGAAATGCCCAACTAAACAAACAGCAACAACCACACATTAACTCAAACAAAATCTCTCCACAAAGCAAACTGCCACTAGATACAGACAAATGCTAATAAATTGACCTCACCTCATGGACATTCGATCCCGGACGATCCCCCATTTGTTACGCCCCACCTTTAAAATGGCCCTATGGGGCTAACAAAATTCCACCGCTGACCCAAATAGAACACGAAAGACACCTTTTAAAATCATCGAATCCATAGGATTTATTATCCATCCTAGGATGAGAGGCAGAACCACAGCAGTCCCCACACCAGAGGCCTCCCTCTTCTGCTGCTGCACTGGAGCTTGTAAGCACTTCCTTCCCCAGGTGCACCTCGTCTGAACCTTGTTACAGCAATGCAGCACACCCGGGTAGAGGAACCAAAGGGAAAAATAAACAGGGGATACATACAGCCGTAACAGTGTGTAAGAGTGAAAATATATGTAGGCCTATGTACTAAGAGAATGTATGTGTGTAAGACTGAAAATATATGTATGTTAAAGGAGAATGTATATGCGTGAGAGGTAGTGATGTGTCGGTCGCGAACGAGCCGGCTCAAAGAGCCGGTTCTTTTAAGTGAACGACGGGAGCCGGCTATCGCCCGCGAACGATCTAGATCGGCTTGAAGGCACATTATGCAATGTGCACATTATCCCGCTTATTACACGGCCACATTCTCAACAAAGTAACGACATGCAGGGGTCGAAATTAACTTTTTTCCTCAGTGTCCCACAACTGTCCCGAATTCTACTTTGTATTGTCCCGGATATAACCAGCAGTGTCCCAAATTTTAATTTGTATCGTCGCCCCCCCAATTATGCAGAATACATATAATTTGTCAGTTAATCATCACACCATAGACTCTGGTCCACCATGTAAGTTTAAAATACTTATTCTTTTAAACATATGAATATTAGTCTGATCTGTTGCCTCTCCTAGAGTAGAAGGGAAGAGAGTTGTTTTAAGACATGTTTTTCTATTGTTTCTCAATATCCAGACTAATTTATCATTGTCATGTCAACATTGAAGAATTCTGATTTGTATTTTTCAATTCAATATGGTATGGCTGTATGGTCTCTGTGTTTTATGATCGGAACCCTCTATCTGGCAATAAAAGTGGTATGAATGATAATAAAAAAACAGAAGTTCCATAATACAGTTTAATAAATGTATCTATCTAAACAGATCTTCACATTTACTATTTACATGTATTTAGTCGCTAAACATGGGTCGTCGTGTTCTCTGGCCACTTTGCCACCACTTCTCAACTGCCTGCTCTGCATTATAGTCCTCAACCTCAGGGCCATGCAGAGATATACGGAGGAGGGAATTTAGCATTTGGTTAGAGAGGGATCCTCTCCAGTCAGACTTGATCCTTTTCATGCAGGAGAAGCCTCTCTCACAGCATGATGTTGCTGTGAACACAAGCAGTATCTCTACGATAATCTGCATGTGGGGAAACTGTTCAGGCCTCCCTATGGCACCTTGCAAAAGTCTCTGCCATAACACCTGAGACTGAAGATGCCTGAAGTGTCGATGCACGAGTACCTTTAGGTCAATCCACTCCCGTTTCGCTTCTTGAATTGATATGAAGTCCTCACATGCTTCAAGAATTCCCTTAAAGTGAGAGACAAAAGTCTCAAGATCAGCCAGGCCAAAGGTAGCCAGGTCAGTGATGTCCTCTGGCCAGTTGCTAAGGTCAAACATGGTGGCAGCAGCTTTAAAGACACCATCATCAAGGCTACCAAACCGTGTGGTGACGTAGTCACAGAAGCCATTGATAAGTTTTTCTTTCACTTTGTGGAGGTTGTCATCATCCACTTGTTTCCTGTCGAGCTGTACACCAGAGTACATGTTTCCAGGAAAGGGCCCCACTTCATCCAGGAACTGCTTCAGATGCTGGCCTGGGACTGTCTGAAATACACGATAAAAGAAAAAAGTATTTCACTGTCACAATCACTAAACATACACTGTAGCATACACAATTCTCTCTAGTGAGTTTATTTATCAACTATTAATTTTGTTTACCTTCATGGCTACAAGAGCCAGGGTCGTCTTCTGCAGTCCATCTGACACCATCTGTAGTGTCAGCCCATCCCTCTGAAAGAGAAGGCTTAGGTCTTTCAGCTCACTGAGAATGTCAAGAAGAAGATGAACAAAAATGACTGTCTTGAATTGCTTAAGTCCTTTCACAGTGTGGCTGGCCCGCCCCTTCATGAGGTCACTTGCTTCTCTATCATGTCACTTGCGTGGCTCTCCAAATGGAAAAGGATGGCTTGGTAGTTCCTGATAAGGGCTGACAAACCATGGAGTGTGTGCGGAAGCCACCGTGTACCATCGATAGTCCCTGGTTTGACCAGATGTATGTTGAGGGCTTCTTCCACAGTCTTGAGCTCACGGGTAGCTTTGGCTGATGTATGGTAGTGTTTGTAGATTCCGTTGATACTTTTCTTCAGTTCTGTGAGAGCTGGAAAAGATTTCATGCTGTCTGATGCGGTCAGCTCAAGACGATGAGCCACACACCAGATGGTCACCAGCGATCCAAACATCTCTTTCAGCCTGGCAGATACTCCATTTCTATGCCCGATCATCACAAAGGCCCCATCACATCCGAACCCAACCAACTTTGCCTTTAGGTCATCTTCTGAGAGCCCAGCTTGGTGAAGTCCAGACATTATGGCGTCTAGGATGCCCTGGCTGTTAGCATGCTGCAATGTCACCATAGTCAACATGACGTTGACGGGTAGACCATTTTCAATATAGGTGACAAATTATCTCCTGGTCCTGCACTGATCGGTCAACAGAAGAGTCAGACATTATAGAAAAAAATCTTGCAGCCTTTATCTTCTCTTCCAAAGACTTGTTCATGGTTTTAGCTATGTTGTCTATGAATGTCTGACAAGCGTGGTCATTTTTGTATGTGATTCCCAAGTTAAGGCCATTCTTGAAATGCAGATTCACTAATTTGGGAAATTTTGTAAAGGGTTCCTCCTCCTTTGCAACATAGTATGCTATGTTAAATAGCTTGATTAATTTCTCTTTAACACCCTGATCCATTCTTAGAAGACAGCTTGGCAGAGGTGCGATGTCAGGATTCTCCCGTACACTGTCTTTGGCCTTTGCTGGGAAGGATCTGCATGTTGAGCAGTACATCATTTTGGCAGCTGGATCAAACTCGGCAAAGGGGTATTGTTGCCTCCATTCAGGAAGCCACTTCCTCTTCCTCTTCGCCTCATAGCCTCCTCTGGCTCTGTCCTTGACCTTGGGCACTTGCAGCTCCTCAATTTAGTTAAGACAAAACATATGTTCATGTTATAATAATATAATATAACATTACATAACATAGTAGGGTACAATGTTGTATAAAACCTTGTCTTAAAGCCCTGATGATGTCTTTGAGCCAGACCCCTGTTTTGTTATAATATAGATGTAGAAGACAAAAACATTATCAATTGTAAAATAAATGTTATTACAAAAGTGGTGAAATTTAACATTTGTATGAGCATTATAATCTTAGTCATTTTGATATTTTTCTACAGCATTAGTTTAGTCTTTGGTTTGAACAGATATACACATCTTTTTTTCGGCCTGTTGGGGGAGCCCTGATCCCAAAAAATGCAGACATGCACAATGGTCCCATGGTCGACATGACTCCCAATATTAATTGAAATGCTTTTATGGATTTAGAAAATGATTATTGATTTAAAAAATAGTTTCATGTATTGATTTAAATTGACATGCATCCGCTAAGAAAAGTAGTCCGTTGTTACTGTTTGAACTAACGTAGCAACGGCAGGAACTGCTTCGATAGTGTTTTTGAGGAGCTTTTTGATTACAGATTTGAAAACATCGTTGCTTGCTTTAAAAGTAGCACAATTCATTATGTCAAACCTTGGAAAGTATCTAGATATCCCTGCCTTAATGCCAAAGTAACTGGCAACTGAATATGTGTCGCCGTTTGATGTCTATGTCTGGACCGCTGCGTAAAAAGGAGGGTTTCTGCCCCGTTACTTCTCTTCTTACTTCTATAAGAATAAAACACAGAGGACGGAGATCTCTTTTTCTCCCCCTCTTCTGACAGCCCAGCAGCTGATCTCAAAACACGCTCTCCTGCAGGGGGGCGTGGTCAGCTGCAGCTCACAGAATCAGCCCCTGCAAAAACAGCGCTGGAAAGAGCAAATAGAGCGAAATGAGGCATGGCTAAAATGCAGGATCTTTTTGGTCTATATAGTCTATATTTTTTTATATAAAAAAACTATATTTATATACTTTTATATAGGTCGATACAGTAGCCCCTTTTCTTTTAAATAGTTTGTATAGGTGTTGCTATCTGTTTTGTGTAGCGTGGTTCTACAAGCAAGTCAATGCATTCATTGGGTGGTATCAGAGAGTTACACGGGTCTATAAATGCAATGAAAACAATTGGCCACAGCAAATCATTTATATTAAACATGTAATTTTTACTTTTGAATACTTCAGTACAAAGGATGTATTGAATAATTTAAGTGATATATGTGTAGACCTGTCAAAACAGGGCTACATTTGATTTAATTAAAAGGTATAATATGTGGTAAACTGAAGAGCCGTTTGGGAGCCGAAAGAGCCGGCTCTTCTTGGTGAGCCGAGCCAAATGATCCGGCTCACCATGAAGAGCCGGAATTCCCATCACTAGTGAGAGGACCAGTATGAATTACGGCCTGTACAGGGCTCCCCAGGGCATTACAAGGTGTTGAGAAGTACATAATGAGATGGGAATAATAATGTGTTGGAGGTGAAAGTGTGAAGAAAAATACAAATAAATACAAATTAACAATAACGATGGAGGAGGAAGGTAGTATGCAATCATAACTTGTGTGCGTGTGCGTGAGAGACATGTTTTGCCCCAAGGGACTCATTAATAGTAACATTTTCAAGCCAATTCATATGAATGTATAAACACAATGCAACATATGTAGAGAATTTGTTGAAACCTAATTATTTGTGAACTTCCAAGCAGAAATTTCCAGCAACTTCCTGGCTTGAAGTGCCGACTTTTGGTTGCCAGCGCTCAGGTTTGTTTTTCATCTCTATACCATCTGCACTAATTGACTCCGATACTGTAAATATATACATACACGGTGGCTTATATTACTCATTAAACCATAATTCCTTTGTATATATAAAGCTGAGGAACAAAGCGGCTTCCTACAACAGTGAAATGACACAGCTCTGTGACAACTAATGCAGAGTGACTACACTATTCACACTCTATTAGTCTGATTATGTAATTAAATAAGGTTCATGATGAAATTAGTCATTGGAAGACATAACAATTGCAATCACGGAGGCATATTAATTAGTTAGTTAAACAACTAAAGGATGCTTGAACACTCCTCAGTCAAATTGTGTCATACAGTTCAGCGTTTATGTTTACATGAGATGAAATAATGACGAACGAGCTGCAAACAGGTGTTTAACCTACAGTATATGAGCTGATTTAAAAATATTTTGTAAAATGTTCCTAGATGGCCACAAATACTCAGTGAAGGTGTGTCTGTGTGCATAAAGGAAATCAATTAATTTGCATATTAACACATTCAGAGGATGGCAAAGAAAATACCTTTTTGGTTCTTATAGTAAATACTTATATTAGAGTGCGCTTTATGCATTTGTTTAATATGAATTATAAATACATAGACTCCCTCAGGATATGATGTTGGGCATTTACTTGCAGGAAAGGCATCAGACGTCCAATAAAATCACTTAATCTAGTCACAGATAGTACATAACCGTACATCATTCACTTGAATATTAATCTGTTTTTTGGACAGTTGGGTCATCAGAACCAGATACACATGTCACCATGGGCGCGGGAAGGGGGGTGCTGAGGGCGCTGCAGCACCCACTAGCGGCAGGCAGGCGGTGCGGAGCTCCCCTGTCTGAATTATTATTTGACGGTTATTGCTGCTCCCACTGTGCATAATCTGTGTAATATGTAGCCAATAAATTCCATATTGTTTGTAAAATAATATTTTACTTCTTTGTAGTGTGTGTGCTCGCCAGTGGCGTCGCCTGGCCTGCCCCGAATGTTTTTTCTGTAGCCCCGGACAATTCTACCTCAATAATATAATACATTAACCGTGCTTTACGTGAACCTCATCATGACACTGGAGAGGACGGCAGGAATGTAATTTCCCTTGTTCAGTGAATGCAATAGAGGCAAGACACCAGACCAATCAGAAATAGAAATGCATGGAATAAAAGTGTGCTTGTGTCATTCAAGCTCGGCTCTGTGTGTGTGTGGAAATAGCGCATTCTGTGTGTGAGTGAGTGAGTGAGTGAGTGAGAGAGAGAGAGAGAGAGAGAGAGACACCGGTGCCAGCAGCAGGGACCGTGTTGTTAGCATCTGGTTAGCTAGCTGCACTCACACACAACGGACATAAGGAGCTGTTTGTTCCACAACAAGCTGGAGGAGAGCTCTCCTCTCAGACTGAGAGGCTCAGGTGAGCTAAAGGACTCTCTGAGTGTTTAGATAGTTAACTTTAGTCTAAGTTATCTCAATGGGTCTCAAACGGTTTGGTCACAAATTATTCAAAAGATTATTTCCGCGGCACACCTTCATATGATCATTATCGTTATAAAAAAAACAAGAGAATAAAGGAAAAACAGTTATGAAATACTATATGGCAGTAAAACAAGAATACAGTTTGAAAGGGGAGTGATTTGTAAAATATCCATAAAGAAAAAGAACATCTGATTACAGTAGTGTTTCGTATGGATGTTGAGAGATGTATCCATAGATCTCTTAATGTTGCTCTCAAAATGCACCAGATTGATGCTTTTAACTTCAATATTTAAAAAAAATCTTCCCGGGGGAGCATCCCCCCGGAGCCCCTAGAGGAGGCAGTGGCGGCGCCAGGGTATGGCTGGGGTAGGCTACAGCCATACAGAGAAATGGCTTAGCCCTACATTAGCCCGACCATGTTAAAGTAAGCATGTTGAGAACACGGATTGCGAAAATCTACCGGTCGTGACCACAACACACAAACTGATCCTGCTGTAACAACAAGTGCACGTTACTGACGCAATATGGTTGAGACCATTCGGGCTTATGCTAGAGGGGTGCAAGGAATAGTCTAAGTAGTGGGGGAGTTTTATACACTAAAGGTGTGGACATTCTCTCGCGAATATCAGCGCGGCCGCGGTCAGATCAAAATGCCTCCGAATGCAATTTGAGCAGACCTACAGCCAATCAGAGCAACGAAACGTTGGGTCTGCTGCGTCATGCATTACTGATTCGTCACGTTCACAGTGAAAAGTCCCCAAACTCGCGCCGAGTAAATTGCAGACAGACAGCAGAACTTCTAGGATTAATTGTATATTTCGGATGGATAGATTTGTTCTTAAACGCCCTCGCATTGAGGTACAAGTCGAACAGGTGCCAGAGTCACACGACCCACCTGAAGAGTGAATAGTGAGTTTTGAATATATTTTGTAATAATGGGTCATTTGAAAAAGTTTTTTATATGACAATAGAGATACAGGCTACCTGTTGTGTGCTGTGTCTGTCTCTCTACCTGTGTCTCTGTCTCTCTCCCTCACTCTCTCTCACTCTCCCTCGTCAATTATATATGCCAACTTTTCTTGTTTCTGCCGCTGCGTAGCATGTTGTAACAATGTGGAATAAGCAGAATAGGCTATTGTATTGTTTAACTCACACCTGTTGCTCTCGATGTAATTTAGCTGATCAAAGGAGACTAATAAAAGCTAATAAAAGCCTCACGCGTGCGTTTCACTGTCAAGGGGTGCGATATAGCGTGTATGTAATTACCTATGGTGATTACATTACAAATACTGACTTGAGCCCCACCACTGTATGGGTTAGCCCTACCATAGATTACCCAACAAAAATACTCTGGCGCCGCCACTGAGAGGAGGTGAGGTCCGCTCCCCACTCGTAAAAAAATAGCACTTTACCCCTGCCTAGATGCCGTGAGCTGATTATCGAGCCTTCATTGTAACAGTCGCGGGTGTAGGCCTACTGTGTGTTCAACCCAGTCTCATGGCATTTCGTGTACACCAACACGATTTTCCCCTTTTTTTCGTGTTGCACAGCACGATTTTAAAAGCAATGTATTTCTACTGGTAATGACGCTCATGGAAGCACGGCATTCGTTTGTGTCGGCTGCCCTTAAAGGCAATGTGAGCGTCCATTCTCATTGGATAACGGAGAATTGTACACCCGGAAGTAAGTATTCCCCTTACTGTCGATTGATTTTACAGTGATATCTGCACTACTCATCGACTAAAAAACACCAGATTATCCTTGTTAATTACACAACATTGATTGGTTTAAATTGTGTGCAATGCTTTTGTATTTTTCCCCTTCGATTCGGAGAAACAAATATTTTTTCGGACTAAAGGTTGGCAGAAGACACTACACTACCCAGAATCCTCAGCTATCGTTTGGACTACACCATGTGCTCTGTTTGACAACCCCCGTTTTTTTTCACCATTCATTCCAATGGCTGGCGTCTATGTCATGTGATCTTCAAATTTCTCCCTGCAGAAAAAAAAAACATGGCCGAACTTCGTTTAATTCTCGGTGGAAAATGCCTATTTTAAAGTTAGTTTGGCCATTAAAATGCGTTTTGATGTCATTTGATGCGAGAAATATGAGTTGTTATTTCAGATTATGTGTGCAGTGGATGTACATGATATTTAGTTTGCTAGTTATTACGAAGATTACTTCAGGAAATTGCGTCCATAGAACGTTTTCATTGTTACCAAGGTGGTTGCTAGGGACGCTGCTATCGATATTATTTCTGTTATGTTGTGTAACTGTTTAATGGTGTTATCTTTATTGCTACCCCCTTCCCTGTCAATGTATAGTGTTGGTCCACAGCGCAAACATATTAGTTTAACAAAATCCGCAACTAAAGATAGCCTACGTTATTTTCCCCTATGCAATTCCAGTCTCACATCTCACAGCACATCGTCATTAACAAATACCGGAAACAGACCGAAAACATTTAAAAAAAATAAAATACTTTATTCCGAGTGTGCTTGCTTTTCTCTTTGAAAGTCATCACATAACGGCATTGTAATACACGGTTCGGCTGCATTAAATATGACATATCTGCCGTAGTTCTGTATTTATAGAGCCCTGATGAGAAGACTTCTAGACAAACATGAGGAACTGAAAACGTGACGTGGATCATAAATATATCAGCCATTAAACAACATCTTACATTTCTTTTCACACAATACGTCTCCTTGCAGTATCAACACTAATTCGGCTGACTTTTATATTTGATCCAATTGGTAGATAGGCTGTATTTACACCATAAAGGTGCACAGCTGATATAAAGGGACACCTAGTGGTTAAAGCATGTTATTGAATTTCATTATTTTTATTATTAGATATTAATAGGATCCCTATAAAGTATATTCATTACTCGTTATTCTCTACTAATAGTTCATTAAAGACTGTATATAATGACTATTTTGCACATCCCTTTCAAGATTTCGTAAGGTTTATTGACATATCATATAGGCCTACACAACTATGGTGTAGTTATGCATTGAATGAAAAACTTGGGTCGCAGGTTCCTCAATAGTGCATTACAAGACATCTATCAATATTTGTGCATACCTCCAGCAATGTTAACTATGTTGAAGCACTTATTTTAACTGATATTATACATAATGTATTATACTCTTATAAGATGTATGTAGATATTTCATCTCCGGCCTTGTCAGGTATTGAACAATCAATAAATAAAGAACATAGAATTGTTAAATATAAAACACAGAATTTGTGTGATTATACTAAATTATTTACAAATAAACACAACTGCATATTTACAACTGTTACACATGCTGATGTAACGCAAATGTTCCAACTTGGGATCAATAAAGTATCTTATCTTAAGCTGATCGATGGCTACTGCCATATTTGCAAAATGTGCCTCTGAACCTTGACAAGTGCATGTTTCAGGCTTATCAATTAATGTAATGTAATGTTATCAATTAACAACAGGGGTCACAAACATAATACCAGCTGTTAAATAAAGCAATTCTGACCTTAGCTGGCATGTGTGTATATATATTAATGCTGCCCATTATGGGCACAAGCAATTTTCACCCATTTATTAATTATATGTTTTAAATTTGAGTGTTTCCTATCCCCTAAACCTCCAGGGATGTACACAGTTTAATACTGGCAACTTCTTATTATGGGAAATACGAAAACGTCTTTTAAAACTACAACTCCCAGTAGAGACATGCCATAGATAGAGAACATGTTGCGAAACAGAATAGCCAGCATGTGTAGTTCTGGGGACGCGGTGGACCCGTTCAAATCCAGTTTTGGACAGTCTGCCGTGGTTCCATCCCATTTCAAGTGCTGTTCGAGGCTCGGTGTAACCCTCGGAGCACACTCTCCAATCACAGAGCTTGAGGACTATCACGGGGTTTGTCAAACGGAGCACATGGTGTAGTCCAAACGATAGCTAGGGATTCTGGGTAGTGTAGTGTCTTCTGCTATCCTTTACTCCGAAAAAATATTTGTTTCTCCGAATCGAAGGGGAAAAATACAAAAGCAATGCACACGATTTAAACCAATCAATGTTGTGTAATTAACAAGGATAATCTGATGTTTTTTAGTCGATGAGTAGTGCAGATATCACTGTAAAATCAATCGACAGTAAGGGGAATACTTACTTCCGGGTGTACAATTCTCCGTTATCCAATGAGAATGGACGCTCACATTGCCTTTAAGGGCAGCCGACACAAACGAATGCCGTGCTTCCATGAGCGTCATTACCAGTAGAAATACATTGCTTTTAAAATCGTGCTGTGCAACACGAAAAAAAAGGGGAAAATCGTGTTGGTGAACACGAATCAATAGATTAAAAATCGTGTTGGTGAACACGAAATGCCATGAGACTGGGTTGGTGTGTTTGCGTGTGGGGAGTGTTGCAGTAGAACATTCCACTGTAGCGCCCCTGGTGCTCGCGCTTTTGTACGTGCTCTATAGTGCCCGTAATAGTGTTCACTGGAGTCCAGCACCCCCACTCAAAATACCTTCCCGCACCTCTGCATGTCACCACTCGATACAAGATAGACGTATACTATTTTACCTACATTATAGCCATTTGTTATGACCAAGACAATTGATTGTCTGCATGCTCATGAATGGCCTATGCATCTTCGTGTAAAGCAGGGGTGGGGAGACAATTTGATACGGCCCTCGAGGTAACACACGCAAAAAAGAAAAAAAAAAAAGAAATCTAGACTGCAAAATAATTAAACAAGCGAGTGTCTGTTTTTCCTGGCCAAGGTCAGGGTCCTTGAACACAACACGAGTCTAACGTGTCATGACGTGGTATATGTCTCGTCCGACAGGGGTTTAGAGCTGACGGAGAGCAGAGCACCAGAACGCCGCTCCGGGCCGGGACAAATGTCAGTAGCCATAAGGAGCCGTACACATGCCGCAGTTTTTGCGTGGCTGTGTATTTAGTTGAAAGCCCAGTGGCGATCTGTTCATCTGTCATACTGATCATACAGTCAATAACTTTGTTGTTATTAGCATCTGGTTAGCTAGCTATGCTAACGAATATAAGAAGCTTTTTCTCCAACCAGTGAGGTAAAGGCACATCTTTATATGATCATTATAGTTATAAAAAAATAAGAGAATAAAGTAAACGGGTATAAAATACTATATGACAGTAAAAAAAAGTTGTTATTAATAAACAAGAATACAGTTTGAAAGGGGAGTGATTTGTAAAATATCCATAAAGAAAAAGAAAATCTGCTTCCAGTTCTGTTTCATATGGGTGTTGAGAGATGTATCCATAGATCTACTAATGTTGCTCTCAAAGTGCACCAAATTTATGCTTTTAACTTCAATATTTAAAAAAAAAAGGTTAGGCCCCCCCCACTTAAATCATGTTCACATGGATAGGAAACTGAATTGCACACATCTTGTGTCCATATCTTTCTGTTTTGGTGGTCATGCCACAACTGTGCACGTGCATGCATGCGCGAATCATGGTAAAATATCTGGATTAAGAGGTTGCTTTTTCTTTGCACAGCATGAAAGAAAGGCCAAATGAATGGGCTGTGATTTTAGTATTTTTAAGCAGACGTCAATAATTTGTACGGCCCTCGGAGGATGTTGAAAAAACTGAAATGGCCCTTGAGAGGAAAAGGGTTCCCCACCCCTGGTGTAAAGGAAAATATAAATCAAGTAAAAGGATATAATAAAACATGTTTGGCAAATGTTGTAAAACGTTTTCTTATCTAATGTTATACCTGCTGAGTCAGCACACATTATTACTCTTGCCTCCATTTTTGTGTCCTTTGTGAAGTGACCTCTTTAAAATCTGCATTTGGCACCTGTTCACCCCAACGACACGTTTAATTTAAAATAATGTATATTCTGCTGAAAATGTGTTTCTGCAGCACTTGTCGTATGTAATAATTAGTTTATCAAATGGACAACAGTGGTCATATTTATTTATTTTTTCATCCAGATTTGTTTGAGATTTTCAGCCCTTGTTAAAGTGACACATTATTATTTCATGTACATTATGAAAATACAATTGTTTCAACCTAAGCCCAGAATATATTAATTTCTTTGTGTGTGAAAGTGTATTTTCAAGAGGATTTTAAGTGGCATATTCAACCTAATTTTAAGCTTTCAATTTGATTTTTCCTACCAAATCTCTCATTCAAGGCCAACTTCACTCCATAATGTTTTTATTTATCTTTAAAGAAGGATTTGGAAACTTTGACTACCAAAGTAACCAGATCAAACTCAACTCTTGAGGAATACATGACATGTTGATGATTTGGTTTCAAGCCAATCAAGAATTGCAAACGATTGACTGGATACTTTCTGCTTTGCAAAACCTTTCTTCCATGCAAAGATATTCTGCTTGCGGGATCATTCAGTTGGTCACTGCCGTGTGTGCAGTATGTCGATCCAAATAAAAGCCAGTGATTCCCTCGCCTCCTTTGCCTGTCTGTAGGCCATAAAGCTGCATATGCTTTAATGAGCCATCATGTATCGGAGGACGAAGCCTTTTATTCAGGAGCAATAAAAAAAAGACTCCTCATATAGCTTCACACTTCTCCAGCCGAAACCTTTGAAATGCTAAGACCTTTCTTTTAATCATCTTATTATTTATTCTAAGGTCACAACGAGAGAATACTACACCAGAAAGAATGGTCTTTAATTGCAATCATGATTTCAAAACCGCTTACCCAATAATTGTTGTGTGACTTTTTTCTGTAGAACAAGACACATTACAGATACCAAGAGGTAAAGTTCACCTGCTACCACACTAGATAAATAATTAGCAACTCTGTGTGAAGGAGAAGCTAATGCAGCAATTACCTTATTGAATACCTTGATAATCACTAACATGTTCCTTCAGGTTCAAAGGGAGCGCTGCCGCTGAGAACTGCTCCAATTTGCTATTCATTCACTTTGATTCAGGCACTGGTCCGGAGCTCATTAAAAAAAGGGCTATAACAGATTTAAAAGGTAAATGTAATGGTCATATAATATGCTGTACCCACAGGTTGGAATTATTCAAATCTAACTGTGTCTGAAGGTATTTGCAAAAAACGATATGTATATTACAGAGAATTATAAAGATATATTTTTGATGTTCTCCGAACTAGGATTTGTTGATTTGAACTTAACACTAGAACCGCCAGATTTTTTATACCTAAAACCGCCACCGGGGTCAAATTGACCCAGCATTAGAATGCATTGATTTTCAAAGTAAAAGTATTGCTTTAAAAAGAAAAATGGTCCTGTGGTATTGGTATTTTGACAAGCAATTTTGTTAAATTGTTTTGTTTATTAATGGTACAACATAGGGTTTCGTGAGGCGGTTGCAGTCTCCCGTGAGCGAGAGAGCGCTCCTTCACTACAGACTGTTGCTATCAATCTATAAGGAACAGCAGTAGACAAAAGGTCTTGCTATAGCAACACGTCATGTTTGTTTACACTGAAGTGAAATATTTGTATGTATTCATGTTAACAAACTATGAATAAGCTTAAATGGGAAATAAACTGTGTAAAACTGGGAGCTGGATTCAGGGCCTGCTGACATGTGTTTTGGAGAACAAAGGAATATTGGGGGAAGGGAAGAGCATGTCTTGGTTGGCGTCCATCTTAGATCGAGAGATAAGGCTGACCTACAGTGATTGGGGAGACCTAAGGTCTGAGGTGTTTATGATATTTGGGCGGCCAATCAGGGAGGATCAAATACCGCCTCCCATCCCATTGTAAGACGAGTATAAAACACAGACACACGAAGGGTTCAGCCTCTTTCTCTTTGCTGGCTGGCTGGCTCAAATGATCATCAGGTAAAGTTGGGATCCCAAAGATAACTGTATTGAATTTGTACTGTATTGATTGTATTGCATTGTCATATTACCATTAAAGTAGATTATTGTTTAACGGTTACTTGGTAGCTCTGGATTCCTTCCTGTATCATAATCAGCTTGATAGGGACGCGCGGAGATTTGAAAAGCGGACAAGTTATCCCTTTTAATCTCTATCAAATGGTGACCCGACGTGCCTGATTCGAACTACGCTGAGGAAGAATCCAGACGACCGGAATGGGTCGGGAACAAACGCTTTCAAACATCTCAGACAATCAGCTGGGCCCTGACAAATAAGGTATTGCAGACGCCTGGTGTGAAAATCAAACTGTCTGTTATTGGATACACTAAAATGTTAGGATTGTCTGTAGACGTTTCACGGTGTTTTTAAAGTTTGAATGGAATATACAATGCATATTTTACTATGTTAGGAAAGTTATATACAAAACGTAAACGTTGATCGCCAGGTAGACGGAAAGTCCTGCGTAACGTAAATAGAGCGGTTTGGCGTGGATCTACAGGTAGTTTATTCCTGAGTGGCGTAGAGACGGTGCAGTTTGTAGGTTGCGAGGTTTCATTCCTGCACTACAAAACCTGGAAACTCGATATGTAAGATCGGGTCGCCGTTTAAAACTGGGGTTAAATAACGGACCTAGGCTGATAAAAGCTAAAAAGCCAGAAGTCTGTTATATGTTAAATCCAGGGAGAGAACGCGAACCTCACCAAAATTGTGACGGTACCGGCTCTTGTTTCCCTGTGTCTGTAAACTTAATTTGAAAAGCTAACGTGTGATGAAGGTTAAATAGACGTCACATTATAAAAGCTGGACAAACTGTACGGGGAATAAATCTGTGTGATTTTTACCTAAAATACCTGTGTGAGCGGTTGTCTGCGGAGCTCAGAAATGCACTCAGGAGTGTGAAGCTCATTTGTGGTCTGCTGCTGCCATCTAGTGGCTGAAAGGGGGTAACACCCCTTTGACATTTTTATATGGTTTAGCTTCGAGCGTGGAGTTTAATCATTACATTGCTGGCCGGTATTGAAGACGGGAAGCACGTTAATAGTAACAACGACAATAGCCCAGTATATTAATACAAGTGAACACATCAGATGAAGAGATGCGAAGTCATAATGGTAGAATACCATGGGTTTAAGAAAGCCCCCCTTTCTCCACATTTCTGCTCTAATTGCTGGACATTGCTCTGGAAATTGGATGCTGAGCGTTGAATTTAAAGCAAGGAGTGAAAGATCAACGACTGATCTGAAGTTGGAGTGAATAACATTGAAAATTAATGGATCAATGTGTGATTTGAGGTGGTACATATTGAAATAAATAAGATACTATAATTTGTTGTTTTTAGCATTGAGGGATACAGTTACGTCACATCGTGGTTTTTATGAGAAGTTTGGAGAACTGATTGTTACTATTGCATTGCATTGTGAATTTCATGGTATTTGTCATTAACTGGGAATTGTACTTAATTGTATTTCAGAAGAATTTAATTACATACAGAAACGTGGAGGGAAAGTAAAAAGAGATTTACTGAGTATATGAAGTACATAGAGGTTAAGGTTTGATAGAGATTAGAAGGGATATCTTCTCCGTCCTTATCAAGCTGGTTAAAAACACAGGAAGGAATCCAGAGCTACCAAGTAATCGTTAAACAATAATCCACTTTAATGGTAATATGACAATGCAATACAATCAATTACAGTACAAATTCAATACAGCTATCTATGGGATCCCTACATTACCTGCAGCCAGCCAGAGAAGAAAGAGGATGAACTGAATTCAAACACAACTTTTATACCCAAAAGTCACCGGAGGAGCCGAGTCAGTCTATCTCATTGGAAGATGTAAAAGATGACTTTTCTTAGCGAATCAGCGCGAGCCAGCCAGGACAATAAACCAGTGTCTCTGAGAGGGTAATAAAATGTATCTGGCGTCCGTTATCTCACTTCCCTACATAGACTTTCACGCACACACTTTCCTGCACATTCCAGAGGCCTGAGCTGTATCCCTTTTGTTCACAAAGATAATACATATTAATACCCTCATATGAATACAAAGTAATCAAACACACACATATACTATTCAAGATATGTTGACTTCCCTGAAACATGACATACAGGAGATCTTAAGCAGAAGGAACTCTCATCCAACTCTCTATACTTCCCCCACAGGGCAATAAACCCTGTTAACTCCAGGCACCCTTTGTTCTCCAAAAACACATGTCAGCAGGCTCTGAATCCAGCTCACGGTTTTACACAGATTATTTCCCATTTAAGCTTATTCATAGTTTGCTAACATGAATACATACAAATATTTCACTTCAACAATCCCCTTTTGGTCTCTCTCTAAAGAGACCAACTTACACAAGGCCCTTTGAAACTTAACTACTGTCATTCCTTTCCACTGTGTCTGTCCCCCAATATTGTATAAATCTATCAGAAACTGAGACCCAAAGTACTTGAAATCTTTGAGAACAGAACACCACTCTCCATGGCAGTGTAGGAACCATCTCCTCCCCCCCCCCTCTGATAGGGAGGGGGAGATGCGGCTTTCCCTTCATTGGTGGAACTGATCAGAGAGAAGTAGACTCCTCTGCTGCCTCGCCAAGTCCCCCAGCCCGCTGACAGCCGCTTCCTAGTCGTCTGCTGTAAGGATGTCCTCGAGGTCGTTGTCGTCCAGTCCACTGATGGCTGCTTCCGAGTCGACCTCCTCTGCGAGGGCCACGTCCGTCCTGATGTCGTCCCCGGTCCTAGCAGGTGGTTTCCCCGCCGCACACTGGCTCCCGTAGTACGCGCTGTCCCCCTTTCCTCCCACGCGGACGGCATGAGAGATCCGCTGGGTCACTCGATCGGGGCCGGAGAGCCTGGGGTTGGGCCACTTTGTCCTGATGACCTTGAGCCAGACGAACTCCGCTGTGTCCGCCTCCTGGGTCCCCCTTTGGCATCATCAACCTGTGTGGAGAAATCTGATACAAATCCCTCAAGCCTACGCTCAGGGCTCCGGGGCCCTCCTATCTGCCAGTGCAGCTTCAGAATCTCAATACTTGGATAAAAATACTAAAAGTAAAACCCCCACCTCTCTAGGTGAACTAAATAACATATTTCAATAGCTCTGCATTTCTGACAAGCATCTGTGTTTATTTTTAAATGAAATCCCTGAGATCCTATTTAAAATCTAAATATAATATGAACTGCTAATGTTTCTGGTAAAGAAACACACTAATGTTATGGATTCAAACACAACCAAAACCATGTTACTGACAAAGTGAATGATTTCCTGGTGATACTGCTTCTACCTGTCAGTGCTTAGATATTATCAAGCTGAAAAATGAATACAGAATTCCAACAAACTGTCATCAAATGTCTTTCTATTATGAATTTAGATGAAATGTATATCCCCATAATGACCTAAACAATAGAGTCTATGGCTTTTACTTCTTTACCAGGCTAGTTACATGATGCTGTCCAAATTAAATTATGTCTCATTACATTACTATGTTTTAGCTTTAACTGTAATATGTTCTTTCTACATTTCAAACCTCAGTTACTTTAATACCTGTTGAAACATTACTCACCGGTCAACTTACAGTAGCCCCTTGGCCACTGATTCTGCATCTGTGTTACCTGTTATAACTCAATCAATATTAGAAACATGTCAACATTCATCAAACAGTATCTTATCCCCAGATATGGAGCAGGTCCATTCTAAAACTGTCAATCAATGGTCAGATTGAACAATCGAGTTGGGGCAGCAGGTTCCTTTCAGTCCCTAAATGAAAAATGTACATTGTGAATTTTACACTCCCCCTTTTTACACATGAACCTCATGTGTAACCATGGATTATAAGAAAATGCCAAACATTTTCCAAAATGTACATCCATCATTTCCACAGTAAACACTTCAGTGAGAAGAAGTGTTTCTCTCCATCCTTCAGTCCTAAAAGAAACAGATCTTCATGTTTTAGTTTGAGTTTCACATTCTGCCAACTGCCACCTCCTGTGGGAGTAAAATATCATCAAGTGGACTAGAAACGGGTAATAATATGTTAGTCCAAAAACATGCTTGGTTAGTTATTGTTTTAGAATCATGCAGTTACACTGATCACATGCAGACATACACTCACATTCACATTCACACTGTCAGGTTGTACAGTCTTGGTCTGGTCAGATTCACCCCAGAGTCAGTCATTGACAGTGCCTTCCCAAGTTACACTGTCGGTCTGGATCAGAGGTCAGCTGGTCTCAGTGTTTTTGGCCATGTGTCGTGCTCTGCAGAGACTTTGATATTTCGGCATAAGCCAGTATCCTTTGTCTACAAAGATCTGTTATATATGGAGCGCCATCATCAATCAATTCACGACCACAACCATAATTTTCCAGATATCTCTAACTTTTCATCGGAACAGCTGTTCCCCACATTCCCTGAAAAGTGTTATCAAAAAATGTCACTTCCTTATAGTACTACTCCTGCAATTCATTTACATCTAACTAGTATTAAAATGTCTAATAGATCTATTTCAGAAACTTGTGTACATCACTACTATCTTGTGTCAAACCATTACTAGGATCTGTGTAGCTCTGCTATGCATTTCATAGCTCATCTTCAATTCTGGTCCATCTAAAAAACAATGTTAAACTCTTTAGCAGTGTGTGGAACACCGGGTGTCCGACCATGCAACAATCACTCCCTCCTTTATCAAGGATTTAAAACAGAAGTCATATTTCCATCTTAAAGCCCTCCTCTGGTAATAACTATGGCACAATGGTGAAATCAATACTTTAGATTGGAATACTATATCTGGCTTGGCACTAGCTCTCCCTTTAACATTATCCATTCAAATAAAGATTTGTCCTATAGAGTGGTTCCTAAAACTATCCCTTTAATGGTGATCAATATTGTAACAAATGAGATCACTACTATATTCACACGTGAATAAAAATCTCTTGAAGAATGATTTGTTAACATGATGAAAAGATTGAAGAATATGGTTATATTCTGTCATGTAACCCTCTTTATCCCTCAGTGTGTTTTAGGATGATTCTCATTTTACTTTAATAGTTACCTTTTTACTGCTATTTACAATTTACCAATTGATTAATTCATGGTAAATACAACTTTTTATCTTCACTTATTTATCAAGTCAATTCAAGTTCTCTAAATGTGTGCTTATAAGTGTGTTTATGTGTAAACTCACTCATTCCCGTTGATCCCCTTCTCCTCTCCTCTGGTTTATCTCAAGCCTTGATCCCTGGCCACCTCACATTCTCGGCCAAGTCCCCTGATTCTGACTCCTCCCCCTTTGTCCATCAGCTGTCACTCTTTGAGGCAGCCATTTGCCCAGCTACATCTGCAGCCCCCATCATGCCACTGTTCTTGCACTGCTTCGCACTTCATCTCCTCCTTCACAGTCTCTCTGCTGCTTTATGGAGGGCGGATTCTGCTCTCATGTCCCACACTTTGCTCTGTTTGAGGGACTGATTGATCTCTTCCTGTCAGCAAGCTGTTTGGTTCTGGATGCCACAGGTGGAGATAGTTCTGGATGCAGTTCTTATTGTTGTTGTTGGTTCAGCTCTGGTTCACTGGGAAGGAGGAGTCTCCTGTTGGGTCAGGCTTTTGTTTGCTCCGGCGGATCGGGGTCTTAGCCGTCTGACATGCAGAGAGAGAGAGTCCAGGTCTCGGGACGCATAACCTATACAAATTCTAGCACACTGAGGCGAAATAGATCCCACCCTTTTCACCCCGTCTCTTTCTCATCATACTATTTGTCTTAGTAGTTAAATGCCATCCAAACAACACAATTAATGTCTACTAATGATATTACATAAACTCCCTCTAATAATCGTTTCATCCATTGTGACATATCTACCCAAACTAAGTTTCTCAACACCCACATGTTTCCAGCATCCCATATTCCACACACTATGAAAGAACCCCTCCGTTCTCAAAAAATCCCACTGCTATCTAGCAACAATTGTAAAGTTGCAGAGCACACTAATCAGATCACAGTAATGTAATTTGACCCAAGTGTAGGCCTATTACGTTCCTAGAAATGTTAGCAAACACCAAACTCCACCTACAACATTTATAGATAAATTGATTTAGCAAAATGAAATCTTACGTAATTCAAAATGTGACAAAAGAACACTGATTTGTCTTACACAAGATTGTGTAACTGACTAGACTGAGTTCAATAAAAATTAAACCATACGACTTGTAGTCTGGCTTCAATAAAAAATTTAACACCCCCTACCCTATCATTTGATCATATTTCCTTGTTTCTCACTGTGTCTCTCTCTCTGTCTTTCTCTCTGTCTTTCTGTCTCTCTCTTTTCTACATCCCTCTCTCATCCTTATCTCCCACTTTCTTTCCCCACTTTCCCATCTCTTTCTTCTGTCACTTCTGTTAGATATGAAATAAAACATACGAGTCCATGTAAGCATGGCATAGATCATAATCCATTACTCGAGAAGACTCAGTATCACCTCTGTGTTTTAACATTTAACAGCTTCTTTCTGACTGACAAACTTACAAAACCTTCTGTCTACTTTCTACTCTTTCTTCACAAACTCTCAGTAAATCCCTTTTTACTTCCCCTCTATGTTTCTGTATGTAATTAAATTCCTCTGAAATATGATGAAGTACAATTCCCAGTTAATGACAAATAGCATGAAATTCACAATTAATGTAATAGTCATAACCACGATGTGACGTAACTGTATCCCTCAATGCTAAAAACAACAAATTATAGTATCTTATTTATTTCAATATCTACCACCTCAAATCACACATTGATCCATTAATTTTCAATGTTATTCACTCCAACTTCAGATCACTCGTTGATCCTTCACTCCTTGCTTTAAATTTCAACGCTCAGCATCCATTGTCCAGAGCAATGTCCAGCAATTAGAGCAGAAATGTGGAGAAAGGGGGGCTTTCTTAAACCCATGGTATTCTACCATTATGACTTCGCATCTCTTCATCTGACGTGTTCACTTGTATTAATATACTGGGCTATTGTCGTTGTTACTATTAACGTGTTCCCCGTATAAAAATGTCAAAGGGGTGTTACCCCCTTTTAACCACTAGATGGCAGCAGCAGACCACAAATGAGCTCCACCCTTCTGAGTGCATTTTTCGAGCTCAGCAGACCACCGCTCACACAGGTATTTTTAGGTAAAAATCAACACAGATTTATTCCCCGTACAGTTTGTCCAGCTTCTATAATGTGACGTAACCTTCATCACACGTTAGCTTTTCAAATTAAGTTTACAGACACAGGGAAAACAAGATCCGTCCCGTCACAATGTTGGTGAGGTTCGCGTTCTCTCCCTGGATTTAACATATAACAGACTTCTAGCCTATTAAGCTATTTTCAGCGAGGTCTGTTATTTACCCCCAGTTTTAAACGGCGACCCGATCTGAAATCGAGTTTCCAGGTTAAGTAGTGCAGGAATTTCACCTCGCAACCTACAAACTGCACGTTTCCACGTCACTCAGGAATAAACTACCTTAGATCCACGCCAAACTGCTCTATTTACGCTACGCAGGACTTTCCGTTTCTACCTGTCGATCAACGTTCTCGTTTTGTATATAACTTTCCTAACATATTAAAATATGCATTGTATATTCCATTTAAACTTTAAAAACACCGTGTGAAACGTCTACAGACAATCCTAACTTTTTAGTGTATCCAATTACAGACTTTTGATTTACAAAACAGTCGTCTGCAACCTTAGTGTAGAGAATGTGCAGGCCTGCTGATTGTCTGAGATGTTTGAAAGCGTTTGCCCTCGACCTATTCCGGTCGTTCTGGATTCTTCCTCAGCATTGTTCGACGTCAGGTCACCAACTGATAGAGATTAAGAGGGATATCTTCTCCGCATTTCAAATCTCCGCGCGTCCTTATCAAGCTGGTTAAAAACACAGGAAGGAATCCAGAGCTACCAAGTAATCGTTAAACAATAATCCACTTTAATGGTAATATGACAATGCAATACAATCAAATACAGTACAAATTCAATACAGCTATCTATGGGATCCCTACATTACCTGCAGCCAGCCAGAGGAGAAAGAGGATGAACTGAATTCAAACACAACTTTTATACCCAAAAGTCACCGGAGGAGCCGAGTCAGTCTATCTCATTGGAAGATGTAAAAGATGACTTTTCTTAGCGAATCAGCGCGAGCCAGCCAGGACAATAAACCAGTGTCTCTGAGAGGGTAATAAAATGTATCTGGCGTCCGTTATCTCACTTCCCTGCATAGACTTTCACGCACACACTTTCCTGCACATTCCAGAGGCCTGAGCTGTATCCCTTTTGTTCACAAAGATAATACATATTAATACCCTCATATGAATACAAAGTAATCAAACACATACATATACTATTCAAGATATGATGACTTCCCTGAAACATGACATACTGGAGATCTTTAAGCAGAAGGAACTCTCATCCAACTCTCATACCTCCCCCACAGGGCAATAAAACCTGTTAACTCCAAGCCCTTTGTTCTCCAAAAACACATGTCAGCAGGCCCTGAATCCAGCTCACGGTTTTACACAGATTATTTCCCATTTAAGCTATTCATAGTTTGCTAACATGAATACATACAAATATTTCACTTCAAAACAATCCCCCTTTTGGTCTCTCTCTAAAGAGTTCAACTTACACAAGGCCTTGAAACTTAACTACTGTCATTCCTTTCCACTGTGTCTTTCCCCCAATATTGTATAATCTATCAGAAACTGAGACCCAAAGTACTTGAAATCTTTGAGAACAGAAACACCACTCTCCATGGCAGTGTAGGAACCATCTCCCCCCCCCCTCTGATAGGGAGGGGGAGATGCGGCTTCCCTTCATTGGTGGAACTGATCAGAGAGAAGTAGACTCCTCTGCTGCCTCGCCAAGTCCCCAGCCCGCTGACAGCCGCTTCCTAGTCGTCTGCTGTAAGGATGTCCTCGAGGTCGTTGTCGTCCAGTCCACTGATGGCTGCTTCCGAGTCGACCTCCTCTGCGAGGGCCACGTCCGTCCTGATGTCGTCCCCGGTCCTAGCAGGTGGTTTCCCCGCCGCACACTGGCTCCCGTGGTACGCGCTGTCCCCCTTTCCTCCCACGCGGACGGCATGAGAGATCCGCTGGGTCACTCGATCGGGGCCGGAGAGCCTGGGGTTGGGCCACTTTGTCCTGATGACCTTGAGCCAGACGAACTCCGCTGTGTCCGCCTCCTGGGTCCCCCTTTGGCATCATCAACCTGTGTGAGAAATCTGATACAAATCCCTCAAGCCTACGCTCAGGGCTCCGGGCCCTCCTATCTGCCAGTGCAGCTTCAGAATCTCAATACTTGGATAAAAATACTAAAGTAAAACCCCCACCTCTCTAGGTGAACTAAATAACATATTTCAATAGCTCTGCATTTCTGACAAGCATCTGTGTTTATTTTTAAATGAAATCCTGAGATCCTATTTAAAATCTAAATATAATATGAACTGCTAATGTTTCTGTAAAGAAACACACTAATGTTATGGATTCAAACACAACCAAACCATGATACTGACAAAGTGAATGATTCCTGGTGATACTGCTTCTACCGGTCAGTGCTTAGATATTATCAAGCTGAAAAAAGAATACAGAATTCCAACAAACTGTCATCAAATGTCTTTCTATTATGAATCTAGATGAAATGTATATCCCCATAATGACCTAAACAATAGAGTCTATGGCTTTTACTTCTTTACCAGGCTAGTTACATGATGCTGTCAAATTAAATTATGTCTCATTACATTACTATGTTTTAGCTTTTAACTGTATATATGTTCTTTCTACATTTCAAACCTCAGTTACTTTAATACCTGTTGAAACATTACTCACCGGTCAACTTACAGCAGCCCCTTGGCCACTGATTCTGCATCTGTGTTACCTGTTAACTCAATCAATATTAGAAACATGTCAACATTCATCAAACAGTATCTTATCCCCAGATATGGAGCAGGTCCATTCTAAAACTGTCAATCAATGGTCAGATTGAACAATTGAGTTGGGGCAGCAGGTTCCTTTCAGTCCCTAAATGAAAAATGTACATTGTGAATTTTACACTCCCCCTTTTTACACATGAACCTCATGTGTAACCATGGATTATAAGAAAATGCCAAACATTTTCCAAATGTACATCCATCATTTCCACAGTAAACACTTCAGTGAGATGAAGTGTATCTCTCCATCCTTCAGTCCTAAAAGAAACAGAATCTTCATGTTTTAGTTTGAGTTTCACATTCTGCCAACTGCCACCTCCTGTGGGAGTAAAATATCATCAAGTGGACTAGAAACGGGTAATAATATGTTAGTCCAAAAACATGCTTGGTTAGTTATTGTTTTAGAACCATGCAGTTACACTGATCACATGCAGACATACACTCACATTCACATTCACACTGTCAGGTTGTACAGTCTTGGTCTGGTCAGATTCACCCCAGAGTCAGTCATTGACAGTGCCTTCCCAAGTTACACTGTCGGTCAGGGTCAGAGGTCAGCTGGTCTCAGTGTTTTTGGCCATGTGTCGTGCTCTGCAGAGACTTTGATATTTCGGCATAAGCCAGTATCCTTTGTCTACAAAAATCTGTTATATAGCGCCATCATCAATCAATTCACGACCACAACTATAATTTTCCAGATATCTCTAACTTTTCATCGGAACAGCTGTTCCCCACATTCCCTGAAAAGTGTTATCAAAAAATGTCACTTCCTTATAGTACTACTCCTGCAATTCATTTACACCTAATTAGTATTAAAATGTCTAATAGATCTATTTCAGAAACTTGTGTACATCACTATATCTTGTGTCAAACCATTACTAGGATCTGTGTAGCTCTGCTATGCATTTCATAGCTCATCTTCAATTCTGGTCCACCTAAAAAACAATGTTAACTCTTTAGCAGTGTGTGGAACATCGGGTGTCCGACCATGCAACAATTACTCCCTCCTTTATCAAGGATTTAAAAACAGAAGTCATTTCATATTTCCATCTTAAAGCCCTCCTATGGTAATAACTATGGCACAATGGTGAAATCAATACTTTAGATTGGAATACTATATCTGGCTTGGCACTAGCTCTCCCTTTAACATTATCCATTCAAATAAAGATTTGTCTATAGAGTGGTTCCTAAAACTATCCCTTTAATGGTGATCAATATTGTAACAAATGAGATCACTACTATTCACACGTGAATAAAAATCTCTTGAAGAATGATTTGTTAACATGATGAAAAGATTGAAGAATATGGTTATATTCTGTCATGTATCCCTCTTTCCCTCAGTGTGTTTTAGGATGATTCTCATTTTACTTTAATAGTTACCTTTTTACTGCTATTTACAATTTACCAATTGATTAATTCATGGTTAATACAACTTTTTATCTTCACTTATTTATCAAGTCAATTCAAGTTCTCTAAATGTGCGCTTATAAGTGTGTTTATGTGTAAACTCACTCATTCCCGTTGATCCCCTTCTCCTCTCCTCTGGTTTATCTCAAGCCTTGATCCCTGGCCACCTCACATTCTCGGCCAAGTCCCCTGATTCTGACTCCTCCCCCTTTGTCCATCAGCTGTCACTCTTTGAGGCAGCCATTGCCCAGCTACATCTGCAGCCCCCATCATGCCACTGTTCTTGCACTGCTTTGCACTTCATCTCCTCCTTCACAGTCTCTCTGCTGCTTTATGGAGGGCGGATTCTGCTCTCATGTCCCACACTTTGCTCTGTTTGAGGGACTGATAGATCTCTGCCTGTCAGCAAGCTGTTTGGTTCTGGATGCCACAGGTGGAGATAGTTCTGGATGCAGTTCTTATTGTTGTTGTTGGTTCAGCTCTGGTTCACTGAGAAGGAGGAGTCTCCTGTTGGGTTAGGCTTTTGATTTGCTCAAGCGGATCGGGGTCTTAGCCGTCTGACATGCAGAGAGAGAGAGTCCAGGTCTCGGGACGCATAACCTATAAAATTCTAGCACACTGAGGCGAAATAGATCCCACCCTTTTCACCCCGTCTCTTTCTAATCATACTATCTGTCTTAGTAGTTAAATGCCATCCAAACAACACAATTAATGTCTACTAATGATATTACATAAACTCCCTCTAATAATCGTTTCATCCATTGTGACATATTTACCCAAACTAAGTTTCTCAACACCCACATGTTTCCAGCATCCATATTCCACACACTATGAAAGAACCCCTCCGTATTCAAAAAATCCCACTGCTATCTAGCAACAATTGTAAAGTTGCAGAGCACACTAATCAGATCACAGTAATGTAATTTGACCCAAGTGTAGGCCTATTTCGTTCCTAAAATGTTAGCAAACACCAAACTCCACCTACAACATTTATAGATAAATTGATTTAGCAAAATGAAATCTTACGTAATTCAAAATGTGACAAAAGAACACTGATTTGTCTTACACAAGATTGTGTAACTGACTAGACTGAGTTCAATAAAAATTAAACCATACGACTTGTAGTCTGGCTTCAATAAAAAATCTATCATTTGATCATATTTCCTTGTCTCTCTCTGTGTCTCTCTCTCTGTCTTTCTCTCTGTCTTTCTGTCTCTCTCTCTTTCTACATCCCTCTCTCATCCTTATCTCCCACTTTCTTTCCCCACTTTCCCATCTCTTTCTTCTGTCACTTCTGTTAGATATGAAATAAAACATACGAGTCCATGTAAGCATGGCATAGATCATAATCCATTACTCGAGAAGACTCAGTATCACCTCTGTGTTTTAACATTTAACAGCTTCTCTCTGACTGACAAACTTACAAAACCTTCTGTCTACTTTCTACTCTTTCTTCACAAACTCTCAGTAAATCCCTTTTTACTTCCCCTCTATGTTTCTGTATGTAATTAAATTCCTCTGAAATATGATGAAGTACAATTCCCAGTTAATGACAAATAGCATGAAATTCACAATTAATGTAATAGTCATAAAAACCACGATGTGACGCAACTGTATCCCTCAATGCTAAAAACAACAAATTATAGTATCTTATTTATTCAATATCTACCACCTCAAATCACACATTGATCCATTAATTTTCAATGTTATTCACTCCAACTTCAGATCACTCGTTGATCCTTCACTCCTTGCTTTAAATTCAACGCTCAGCATCCATTTTCCAGAGCAATGTCCAGCAATTAGAGCAGAAATGTGGAGAAAGGGGGCTTTCTTAAACCCATGGTATTCTACCATTATGACTTCGCATCTCTTCATCTGACGTGTTCACTTGTATTAATATACTGGGCTATTGTCGTTGTTACTATTAACGTGTTCCCCGTATAAAAATGTCAAAGGGGTGTTACCCCCTTTTAACCACTAGATGGCAGCAGCAGACCACAAATGAGCTCCACCCTTCTGAGTGCATTTTTCGAGCTCAGCAGACCACCGCTCACACAGGTATTTTTAGGTAAAAATCAACACAGATTTATTCCCCGTACAGTTTGTCCAGCTTCTATAATGTGACGTAACCTTCATCACACGTTAGCTTTTCAAATTAAGTTTACAGACACAGGGAAAACAAGATCCGTCCCGTCACACTGTTTGAGGTTCGCGTTCTCTCCCTGGATTTAACATATAACAGACTTCTAGCCTATTAAGCTATTTTCAGCAGAGTCTGTTATTTACCCCCAGTTTTAAACAGGCGACCCGATCTGAAATCGAGTTTCCAGGTTAAGTAGTGCAGGAATTTCACCTCGCAACCTACAAACTGCACTGTTTCCACGTCACTTCAGGAATAAACTACCTGTAGATCCACGCCAAACTGCTCTATTTACGCTACGCAGGACTTTCCGTTTCTACCTGTCGATCAACGTTCTCGTTTTGTATATAACTTTCCTAACATATTAAAATATGCATTGTATATTCCATTTAAACTTTAAAAACACCGTGAAACGTCTACAGACAATCCTAACTTTTAGTGTATCCAATTACAGACTTTCGATTTTCAAAACAGTCGTCTGCCAACCTTATGTTGTAGAGAAATGTGCAGGCCTGCTGATTGTCTGAGATGTTTGAAAGCGTTCGCCCTCGACCTATTCCGGTCGTTCTGGATCCTTCCTCAGCATTGTTCGACGTCAGGTCACCAACTGATAGAGATTAAGAAGGGATATCTTCTCCGCATTTCAAATCTCCGCGCGTCCTTATCAAGCTGGTTAAAAACACAGGAAGGAATCCAGAGCTACCAAGTAATCGTTAAACAATAATCCACTTTAATGGTAATATGACAATGCAATACAATCAAATACAGTACAAATTCAATACAGCTATCTATGGGATCCCTACATTACCTGCAGCCAGCCAGAGAGAGAGGATGAACTGAATTCAAACACAACTTTTATACCCAAAAGTCACCGGAGGAGCCGAGTCAGTCTATCTCATTGGAAGATGTAAAAGATGACTTTTCTTAGCGAATCAGCGCGAGCCAGCCAGGACAATAAACCAGTGTCTCTGAGAGGGTAATAAAATGTATCTGGCGTCCGTTATCTCACTTCCCTACATAGACTTTCACGCACACACTTTCCTGCACATTCCAGAGGCCTGAGCTGTATCCCTTTTGTTCACAAAGATAATACATATTAATACCCTCATATGAATACAAAGTAATCAAACACACACATATACTATTCAAGATATGTGACTTCCCTGAAACATGACATACAGGAGATCTTAAGCAGAAGGAACTCTCATCCAACTCTCTATACTCCCCCACAGGGCAATAAAACCTGTTAACTCCAAGCACCTTTGTTCTCCAAAAACACATGTCAGCAGGCCTGAATCCAGCTCACGGTTTTACACAGATTATTTCCCATTTAAGCTTATTCATAGTTTGCTAACATGAATACATACAAATATTTCACTTCAATCCCCCTTTTGGTCTCTCTCTAAAGAGACCAACTTACACAAGGCCCTTGAAACTTAACTACTGTCATTCCTTTCCACTGTGTCTGTCCCCCAATATTGTATAAATCTATCAGAAACTGAGACCCAAAGTACTTGAAATCTTTGAGAACAGAACACCACTCTCCATGGCAGTGTAGGAACCATCTCCTCCCCCCCCCTCTGATAGGGAGGGGGAGATGCGGCTTTCCCTTCACTGGTGGAACTGATCAGAGAGAAGTAGACTCCTCTGCTGCCTCGACAAGTCCCCCAGCCCGCTGACAGCCGCTTCCTAGTCGTCTGCTGTAAGGATGTCCTCGAGGTCGTTGTCGTCCAGTCCACTGATGGCTGCTTCCGAGTCGACCTCCTCTGCGAGGGCCACGTCCGTCCTGATGTCGTCCCCGGTCCTAGCAGGTGGTTTCCCCGCCGCACACTGGCTCCCGTGGTACGCGCTGTCCCCCTTTCCTCCCACGCGGACGGCATGAGAGATCCGCTGGGTCACTCGATCGGGGCCGGAGAGCCTGGGGTTGAGCCACTTTGTCCTGATGACCTTCAGCCAGACGAACTCCGCTGTGTCCGCCTCCTGGGTCCCCCTTTGGCATCATCAACCTGTGTGGAGAAATCTGATACAAATCCCTCAAGCCTACGCTCCGGGCTCCGGGGCCCTCCTATCTGCCAGTGCAGCTTCAGAATCTCAATACTTGGATAAAAATACTAAAAGTAAAACCCCCATCTCTAGGTGAACTAAATAACATATTTCAATAGCTCTGCATTTCTGACAAGCATCTGTGTTTATTTTTAAATGAAATCCCTGAGATCCTATTTAAAATCTAAATATAATATGAACTGCTAATGTTTCTGGTAAAGAAACACACTAATGTTATGGATTCAAAACAACCAAAACCATGATACTGACAAAGTGAATGATTTCCTGGTGATACTGCTTCTTCCTGTCAGTGCTGAGATATTATCAAGCTGAAAAATGAATACAGAATTCCAACAAACTGTCATCAAATGTCTTTCTATTATGAATTTAGATGAAATGTATATCCCCATAATGACCTAAACAATAGAGTCTATGGCTTTTACTTCTTTACCAGGCTAGTTACATGATGCTGTCTAAATTAAATTATGTCTCATTACATTACTATGTTTTAGCTTTAACTGTAATATGTTCTTTCTACATTTCAAACCTCAGTTACTTTAATACCTGTTGAAACATTACTCACCGGTCAACTTACAGCAGCCCCTTGGCCACTGATTCTGCATCTATGTTACCTGTTATAACTCAATCAATATTAGAAACATGTCAACATTCATCAAACAGTATCTTATCCCCAGATATGGAGCAGGTCCATTCTAAAACTGTCAATCAATGGTCAGATTGAACAATTGAGTTGGGGCAGCAGGTTCCTTTCAGTCCCTAAATGAAAAATGTACATTGTGAATTTTACACTCCCCCTTTTTACACATGAACCTCATGTGTAACCATGGATTATAAGAAAATGCCAAACATTTTCCCAAATGTACATCCATCATTTCCACAGTAAACACTTCAGTGAGATGAAGTGTTTCTCTCCATCCTTCAGTCCTAAAAGAAACAGAATCTTCATGTTTTAGTTTGAGTTTCACATTCTGCCAACTGCCACCTCCTGTGGGAGTAAAATATCATCAAGTGGACTAGAAACGGGTAATAATATGTTAGTCCAAAAACATGCTTGGTTAGTTATTGTTTTAGAATCATGCAGTTACGCTGATCACATGCCGGCATTCATCCACATTCACACTGTCAGGTTGTAAAGTCTTGGTCTGGTCAGATTCACCCCAGAGTCAGTCATTGACAGTGCCTTCCCAAGTTACACTGTCGGTCAGGGTCAGAGGTCAGTTGGTCTCAGTGTTTTTGGCCATGTGTCGTGCTCTGCAGAGACTTTGATATTTCGGCATAAGCCAGTATCCTTTGTCTACAAAAATCTGTTATATATGGAGCGCCATCATCAATCAATTCACGACCACAACTATAATTTTCCAGATATCTCTAACTTTTCATCGGAACAGCTGTTCCCCACATTCCCTGAAAAGTGTTATCAAAAATGTCACTTCCTTATAGTACTACTCCTGCAATTCATTTACACCTAATTAGTATTAAAATGTCTAATAGATCTATTTCAGAAACTTGTGTACATCACTAATCTTGTGTCAAACCATTACTAGGATCTGTGTAGCTCTGCTATGCATTTCATAGCTCATCTTCAATTCTGGTCCACCTAAAAAACAATGTTAAACTCTTTAGCAGTGTGTGGAACATCGGGTGTCCGACCATGCAACAATTACTCCCTCCTTTATCAAGGATTTAAAAACAGAAGTCATTTCATATTTCCATCTTAAAGCCCTCCTATGGTAATAACTATGGCACAATGGTGAAATCAATACTTTAGATTGGAATACTATATCTGGCTTGGCACTAGCTCTCCCTTTAACATTATCCATTCAAATAAAGATTTGTCTTAGAGTGGTTCCTAAAACTATCCCTTTAATGGTGATCAATATTGTAACAAATGAGATCACTACTATATTCACAGTGAATAAAAATCTCTTGAAGAATGATTTGTTAACATGATGAAAAGATTGAAGAATATGGTTATATCTGTCATGTACCCCTTCCCTCAGTGTGTTTTAGGATGATTCTCATTTTACTTTAATAGTTACCTTTTTACTGCTATTTACAATTTACCATTGATTAATTCATGGTTAATACAACTTTTTATCTTCACTTATTTATCAAGTCAATTCAAGTTCTCTAAATGTGCGCTTATAAGTGTGTTTATGTGTAAACTCACTCATTCCCGTTGATTCCCTTCTCCTCTCCTCTGGTTTATCTCAAGCCGTGATCCCTGGCCACCTCACATTCTCGGCCAAGTCCCCTGATTCTGACTCCTCCCCCTTTGTCCATCAGCTGTCACTCTTTGAGGCAGCCATCTGCCCAGCTACATCTGCAGCCCCCATCATGCCACTGTTCTTGCACTGCTTTGCACTTCATCTCCTCCTTCACAGTCTCTCTGCTGCTTTATGGAGGGCGGATTCTGCTCTCATGTCCCACACTTTGCTCTGTTTGAGGGACTGATAGATCTCTGCCTGTCAGCAAGCTGTTTGGTTCTGGATGCCACAGGTGGAGATAGTTCTGGATGCAGTTCTTATTGTTGTTGTTGGTTCAGCTCTGGTTCACTGAGAAGGAGGAGTCTCCTGTTGGGTTAGGCTTTTGTTTGCTCAAGCGGATCGGGGTCTTAGCCGTCTGACATGCAGAGAGAGAGAGTCCAGGTCTCGGGACGCATAACCTATAAAATTCTAGCACACTGAGGAAATAGATCCACCCTTTTCACCCCGTCTTTCTAATCATACTATCTGTCTTAGTAGTTAAATGCCATCCAAACAACACAATTAATGTCTACTAATGATATTACATAAACTCCCTCTAATAATCGTTTCATCCATTGTGACATATTTACCCAAACTAAGTTTCTCAACACCCACATGTTTCCAGCATCGCATATTCCACACACTATGAAAGAACCCCTCCGTATTCAAAAATCCACTGCTATCTAGCAACAATTGTAAAGTTGCAGAGCACACTAATCAGATCACAGTAATGTAATTTGACCCAAGTGTAGGCCTATTTCGTTCCTAAAAATGTTAGCAAACACCAAACTCCACTACAACATTTATAGATAAATTGATTTAGCAAAATGAAATCTTACGTAATTCAAAATGTGACAAAAGAACACTGATTTGTCTTACACAAGATTGTGTAACTGACTAGACTGAGTTCAATAAAAATTAAACCATACGACTTGTAGTCTTTAAAAAATAAACCTCCTATCCTATCATTTGATCATATTTCCTTGTTCTCTCTGTGTCTTCTCTGTCTCTGTCTCTCTGTCTGTCTCTCTCTCTGTCTCTCTCTCTTCTCTATCTCTTCTTTTCTCACTTTCCCATCTCTTTCTTCTGTCACTTCTGTTAGATATGAAATAAAACATACGAGTCCATGTAAGCATGGCATAGATCATAATCCATTACTCGAGAAGACTCAGTATCACCTCTGTGTTTTAACATTTAACAGCTTCTCTCTGACTGACAAACTTACAAAACCTTCTGTCTACTTTCTACTCTTTCTTCACAAACTCTCAGTAAATCCCTTTTTACTTCCCCTCTATGTTTCTGTATGTAATTAAATTCTCTGAAATATGATGAAGTACAATTCCCAGTTAATGACAAATAGCATGAAATTCACAATTAATGTAATAGTCATAAAAACCACGATGTGACGTAACTGTATCCCTCAATGCTAAAAACAACAAATTATAGTATCTTATTTATTTCAATATCTACCACCTCAAATCACACATTGATCCATTAATTTTCAATGTTATTCACTCCAACTTCAGATCACTCGTTGATCCTTCACTCCTTGCTTTAAATTTAACGCTCAGCATCCATTTTCCAGAGCAATGTCCAGCAATTAGAGCAGAAATGTGGAGAAAGGGGGCTTTCTTAAACCCATGGTATTCTACCATTATGACTTCGCATCTCTTCATCTGACGTGTTCACTTGTAATTAATATACTGGGCTATTGTCGTCGTTACTATTAACGTGCTTCCCGTCTTCAAATGTCAAAGGGGTGTTACCCCCTTTTACCACTATATGGCAGCAGCAGACCACAAATGAGCTCCACCTTCTGAGTGCATTTTTTCGAGCTCAGCAGACCACCGCTCACACAGGTATTTTTAGGTAAAATCAACACAGATTTATTCCCGTACAGTTTGTCCAGCTTCTATAATGTGACGTAACCTTCATCACACGGTAGCTTTTCAAATTAAGTTTACAGACACAGGGAAAAACAAGATCCGGTCCCCGTCACACTTTGTGAGGTTCGCGTTCTCTCCCTGGATTTAACATATAACAGACTTCTAGCCTATTAAGCGATTTTCAGCCGAGGTCTGTTTATTTACCCCCAGTTTTAAACGGCGACCCGATCTGAAATCGAGTTTCCAGGTTAAGTAGTGCAGGAATTTCACCTCGCAACCTACAAACTGCACCGTTTCCACGTCACTTCAGGAATAAACTCACCTGTAGATCCAAGCCAAACTGCTCTATTTACGCTACGCAGGACTTTCCGTTTCTACCTGTCGATCAACGTTCTCGTTTGTATATAACTTTCCTAACATATCAAAATATGCATTGTATATTCCATTTAAACTTTAAAAACACCGTGAAACGTCTACAGACATCCTAACTGTTTAGTATATCCAATTTACAGACTTTCGATTTTCAAAACAGTCGTCTGCCACCCTTATGTGTAGAGAAATGTGCAGGCCTGCTGATTGTCTGAGATGTTTTGAAAGCGTTCGCCCTCGACCTATTCCGGTTGTTCTGGATCCTTCCTCAGCATTGTTCGACGTCAGGTCACCACTGATAGAGATTAAGAGGATATCTTCTCCGCATTTCAAATCTCCGCGCGTCCTTATCAAGCTGGTTAAAAAACACAGGAAGGAATCCAGAGCTACCAGTAATCGTTAAACAATAATCCACTTTAATGGTAATATGACAATGCAATCAATCAATTACAGTACAAATTCAATACAGCTATCTATGGGATCCCTACATTACCTGCAGCCAGCCAGAGAAGAAAAGAGGAATGAACTGAATTCAAACACAACTTTTATACCCAAAAGTCACCGGAGGAGCCGAGTCAGTCCTATCTCATTGGAAGATGTAAAAGATGACTTTTCTTAGCGAATCAGCGCGAGCCAGCCCAGGACAATAACCAGTGTCTCTGAGAGGGTAATAAAAATGTATCTGGCGTCCGTTATCTCACTTCCCTACATAGACTTTCACGCACACACTTTCCTGCACATTCCAGAGGCCTGAGCTGTATCCCTTTTGTTCACAAAGATAATACATATTAATACCCTCATATGAATACAAAGTAATCAAACACACACATATACTATTCAAGATATGTTGACTTCCCTGAAACATGACATACAGGAGATCTTAAGCAGAAGGAACTCTCATCCAACTCTCTATACGTCCCCCACAGGGCAATAAAACCCTGTTAACTCCAAGGCACCCTTTGTTCTCCAAAAACACATGTCAGCAGGCTCTGAATCCAGCTCACGGTTTTACACAGATTATTTCCCATTTAAGCTTATTCATAGTTTGCTAACATGAATACATACAAATATTTCACTTCAACAGGTTCCATTCAAATTAAATATGATGGTGGATTATTCCACCTAGATTAGACATAAAAAGAGGATAATTTGTTAAACATTAAATAACAAACTCACTGTAAGAAATATACATTGTAATGTTATTTAGGAGTTGTGTTGATCATACCACAGTGACTCTAAGTTGGTGGTTGTTTAATGTAGATAGGAAACTGAAAACGCAAACAATTCACCAAAATTGTGTTTTAAGTTTGTGAAGAAAGAGTAGAAAGTACACAGAAGGTTTTGTAAGTTTGTCAGACAGAGAGAGAGACAGAGAGAGAGACAGAAAGACAGAGAGAGAGACACAGAGAGAGACACAGAGAGAGACAAGGAAATATGATCAAATGATAGGATAGGAGGTGTTACATTTTTTATTGAAGCCAGACTACAAGTCGTATGGTTTAATTTTTATTGAACTCAGTCTAGTCAGTTACACAATCTTGTGTAAGACAAATCAGTGTTATTTTGTCACATTTTGAATTACGTAAGATTTCATTTTGCTAAATCAATTTATCTATAAATGTTGTAGGTGGAGTTTGGTGTTTGCTAACATTTCTAGGAACGAAATAGGCCTACGCTTGGGTCGAATTACATTACTGTGATCTGATTAGTGTGCTCTGCAACTTTGCAATTGTTGCTAGATAGCAGTGGGATTTTTGAATGCGGAGGGGTTCTTTCATAGTGTGTGGAATATGCGATGCTGGAAACATGTGGGTGTTGAGAAACTTAGTTTGGGTAAATATGTCACAATGGATGAAACGATTATTAGAGGGAGTTTATGTAATATCATTAGTAGACATTAATTGTGTTGTTTGGATGGCATTTAACTACTAAGACAAATAGTATGATTAGAAAGACACGGGGTGGAAAGGGTTGGATTTATTTAACCTCAGTGTGCTAGAATTTCTATAGGTAATGCGTCCCGAGACCTGGACTCTCTCTCTCTGCATGTCAGACGGCTAAGACCCCGATCCGCTTGAGCAATCAAAGGCCTAACCCAACAGGAGACTCCTCCTTCTCAGTGAACCAGAGCTGAACCGACAACAACAATAAGAACTGCATCCAGAACCAAACAGCTTGCTGACAGGCAGAGATCTATCAGTCCCTCAAACAGAGCAAAGTGTGGGACATGAGAGCAGAATCCGCCCTCCATAAAGCAGCAGAGAGACTGTGAAGGAGGAGATGAAGTGCAAAGCAGTGCAAGAACAGTGGCATGATGGGGGCTGCAGATGTAGCTGGGCAGATGGCTGCCTCAAAGAGTGACAGCTGATGGACAAAGGGGGAGGAGTCAGAATCAGGGGACTTGGCCGAGAATGTGAGGTGGCCAGGGATCACGGCTTGAGATAAACCAGAGGAGAGGAGAAGGGAATCAACGGGAATGAGTGAGTTTACACATAAACACACTTATAAGCGCGCATTTAAAGAACTTGAATTGACTTGATAAATAAGTGAAGATAAAAAGTTGTATTAACCATGAATTAATCAATGGGTAAATTGTAAATAGCAGTAAAGGGGAAACTATTAAAGTAAAATGAGAATCATCCTAAAACACACTGAGGGATAAAGAGGGTTACATGTAGTATTGCATAACCATATTCTTCAATCTTTTCATCATGTTAACAAATCATTCTTCAAGAGATTTTTATTCACTTGTGAATAAAGTAGTGATCTCATTTGTTACAATATTGATCACCATTAAAGGGATAGTTTTAGGAACCACTCTAAGACAAATCTTTATTTGAATGGATAATGTTAAAGGGAGAGCTAGTGCCAAGCCAGATATAGTATTCCAATCTAAAGTATTGATTTCACCATTGTGCCATAGTTATTACCATAGGAGGGCTTTAAGATGGAAATATGAAATGACTTCTGTTTTTAAATCCTTGATAAAGGAGGGAGTAATTGTTGCATGGTCGGACACCCGGTGTTCCACACACTGCTAAAGAGTTTAACATTGTTTTTTAGGTGGACCAGAATTGAAGATGAGCTATGAAATGCATAGCAGAGCTACACAGATCCTAGTAATGGTTTGACTCAAGATAATAGTGATGTACACAAGTTTCTGAAATAGATCTATTAGACATTTTAATACTAATTAGGTGTAAATGAATTGCAGGAGTAGTACTATAAGGAAGTGACATTTTTCGATAACACTTTTCAGGGAATGTGGGGAACAGCTGTTCCGATGAAAAGTTAGAGATATCTGGAAAATTATAGTTGTGGTCGTGAATTGATTGATGATGGCGCTCCATATATGACAGATTTTTGTAGACAAAGGATACTGGCCTATGCTGAAATATCAAAGTCTCTGCAGAGCACGACACATGGCCAAAAAGACTGAGACCAACTGACCTTTGACCCTGACCGACAGTGTAACTTGAGAAGGCACTGTCAATGACTGACTCTGGAGTGAATCTGACCAGACCAAGACTTTACAACCTGACAGACGGTGTGAGTGTGAATGAATGCCGGCATGTGATCAGTGTAACTGCATGGTTCTAAAACAATAACTAACCAAGCATGTTTTTGGACTAACATATTATTACCCGTTTCTAGTCCACTTGATGATATTTTACTCCCACAGGAGGTGGCAGTTTGCAGAATGTGAAACTCAAACTAAAACATGAAGATTCTGTTTCTTTTAGGACTGAAGGATGGAGAGAAACACTTCATCTCACTGAAGTGTTTACTGTGGAAATGATGGATGTACATTTGGGAAAATGTTTGGCATTTTCTTATAATCCATGGTTACACATGAGGTTCATGTGTACAAAGGGGGAGTGTAAAATTCACAATGTACATTTTTCATTTAGGGACTGAAAGGAACCTGCTGCCCCAACTCAATTGTTCAATCTGACCATTGATTGACAGTTTTAGAGTGGACCTGCTCCATATCTGGGGATAAGATACTGTTTGATGAATGATGACATGTTTCTAATATTGATTGAGTTATAACAGGTAACACAGATGCAGAATCAGTGGCCAAGGGGCTGCTGTAAGTTGACCGGTGAGTAATGTTTCAACAGGTATTAAAGTAACTGAGGTTTGAAATGTAGAAAGAACATATTACAGTTAAAGCTAAAACATAGTAATGTAATGAGACATAATTTAATTTAGACAGCATCATGTAACTAGCCTGGTAAAGAAGTAAAAGCCATAGACTCTATTGTTTAGGTCATTATGGGGATATACATTTCATCTAAATTCATAATAGAAAGACATTTGATGACAGTTTGTTGGAATTCTGTATTCATTTTTCAGCTTGATAATATCTCAGAACTGACAGGAAGAAGCAGTATCACCAGGAAATCATTCACTTTGTCAGTATCATGATTTTGGTTGTGTTTGAATCCATAACATTAGTGTTTCTTTACCAGAAACATTAACAGTTCATATTATATTTAGATTTTAAATAGGATCTCAGGGATTTCATTTAAAAATAAACACAGATGCTTGTCAGAAATTCAGAGCTATTGAAATATGTTATTTAGTTCACCTAGAGATGTGGGGGTTTTATTTTAGTATTTTTATCCAAGTATTGAGATTCTGAAGCTGCACTGGCAGATAGGAGGGCCCCGGAGCCCGGAGCGTAGGCTTGAGGGATTTGTATCAGATTTATCCACACAGGTTGGTGATGCCAAAGGGGGACCCAGGAGGCCGACACAGCGGAGTTCGTCTGGCTGAAGGTCATCAGGACAAAGTGGCTCAACCCCAGGCTCTCCGGCCCCGACCGAGTGACCCAGCGGATCTCTCATGCCGTCCGCGTGGGAGGAAAGGGGACAGCTCGTACCACGGGAGCCAGTGTGCGGCGGGGAAACCACCTGCTAGGACCGGGGACGACATCAGGACGGACGTGGCCCTCGCAGAGGAGGTCGACTCGGAAGCAGCCATCAGTGGACTGGACGACAACGACCTCGAGGACATCCTTACAGCAGACGACTAGGAAGCGGCTGTCAGCGGGCTGGGGGACTTGTCGAGGCAGCAGAGGAGTCTACTTCTCTCTGATCAGTTCCACCAGTGAAGGGAAAGCCGCATCTCCCCCTCCCTATCAGGGGGCGGGGGGGGGGGGGCTGAGGATTCACCACAAAACGAGACTGCTTTCTAGCGCTCAGGTTGCCCTCTCATGGTTCCTTCACTGCCATGGGAAGTGGTGTTCTGTTCCCAAAGATTTCAAGTACTTTGGGTCTCAGTTTCTGATAGATTCATACAATATTGGGGGACAGACACAGTGGAAAGGAATGACAGTAGTTATGTTTCAAGTGCCTTGTGTAAGTTGGTCTCTTTAGAGAGAGTCCAAAAGGGGGATTTGAAGTGAAATATTTGTATGTATTCATGTTAACAAACTATGAATAAGCTTAAATGGGAAATAAACTGTGTAAAACTGGGAGCTGGATTCAGGGCCTGCTGACATGTGTTTTGGAGAACAAAGGAATATTGGGGGAAGGGAAGAGCATGTCTTGGTTGGCGTCCATCTTAGATCGAGAGATAAGGCTGACCTACAGTGATTGGGGAGACCTAAGGTCTGAGGTGTTTATGATATTTGGGCGGCCAATCAGGGAGGATCAAATACCGCCTCCCATCCCATTGTAAGACGAGTATAAAACACAGACACACGAAGGGTTCAGCCTCTTTCTCTTTGCTGGCTGGCTGGCTCAAATGATCATCAGGTAAAGTTGGGATCCCAAAGATAACTGTATTGAATTTGTACTGTATTGATTGTATTGCATTGTCATATTACCATTAAAGTAGATTATTGTTTAACGGTTACTTGGTAGCTCTGGATTCCTTCCTGTATCATAATCAGCTTGATCGGGACGCGCGGAGATTTGAAAAGCGGACAAGTTACCCCATTAAATCTCCTTCAACACGCAAAATCAATAGTGCGAAAAGGGGTGGGGTCAATATGACCCGCTTGGCAGAAATAGGTATAAATGGCAATTCTTTTGCCGATTTCTTCAATCTGACAATTTTTAACAACATAGGGTGCTATAACACACTTTCAGGAAAAGTCACGGACTGGGAGACTTTAATATGTTATTGAAAAAAAGTTACATACAATAAAAAACAGGTCTGGGTCAAATTGACCCCGTTGGCGGTTCTAGTGTTAAAGTGTGTCTAAAATAAAACCTTACTTTGTTTTAATTTTCTTTACACAGCCTATGAGATACCTTAGAGAGCCATTGCAAATTGCCTTTCTTCTCTTCTGAGAATTTGTGATTTACTCTTTTTCAGTGTCAATCATAAAACATCCTTGGTTTAGAAGAGAGAATCATTGAATTTAATTGTTCAAGGTTTATGGCGGAAAAGCATTCTAGTTTACCATCTAATGTAATATTAGAACTTACGTTTCCGGGAGCTGTTGATAACACTATACTGGTCAAAGGCAGGAGGTCATTAATTTTGTTTCTAAGAGTAACTATTTTATCATTAAAAAAGCACTTAAAATCATTACTACTGACTGTAAGCTGCTCTCACTTTACGCAGTGCTTTCTTATATTCATTGAGAGTAATATGCCAAATCAAACGAGATTCTTCAAGTTTAGTGGTTCAAGTTGTCTCGACTTTTGCTTTAATTTTGCGGGTTTCGGCATTATGCCATGGAGCTAGTCCATGTTGTTTTATTTTCTTCTTTTTCAAAGGAGCAACAGAGTAATTGTATTTGCAGCGCATCTGTAGCACTATCAACAACATGATCAATTTGGGGTGGTGTACATTTTGTATAGGTTTCCTCCCTTACATACAGACATGCTATCGAGTTAAGTATTGGTGGAATCTCTTCCTTAATTTGGCTATAGCACTAACAGGTTTCTGCTGCAGGAACTTTTGACTAATGCTTTGTAGTCTATTAACAGTACTTCAAAAGTTACTAAGAAATGGTCGGATAAAGCAGGACTATGCGATTCGACTATTAGTTGCTCAATTTCAATACCATAAGCCAGAACAAGGTCGAGAGTGTGATTATAACAGTGGGTTGGTTTATTTACACTCTGACGGAAACCAACATAATCTAATACAGAGTTAAATGCAACAGTAAGGCTATTTTTATCATCGTCAACATGAATATTAAAGTCACCTACGATAATTACTTTCTGTTTTAAGTACCAAAGTTGATAAAAACTCAGAGAATTCTGATAAGAATTCTGAATAAGGACCTGGTGCACGGTACACTGTAACAAATAAGATTGGCTGCAACGTTTTCCAGGTCGGATGCGTAAGACTAAAAACAAGACTTTCAAAGGAGGTATAATTTAATTTTGGTTTATCAAATCAAATCTATTTATATAGCACATTTATAAACGATTTTTGGTCGAGCCAAAGTGTTGTACATATAATAAAAATAGCCTACAGCAAATACAACAGCACAGATTGTTCAGAATATCAGTATGAGAAAAACAACACCCTCTATCCTTAGACACTCACATCGTACAAGGAAAAACTTCCAGAGAAAACCCGCAGTTTAAGGGGAAAAAATGGGAGAAACCTCAGGGAGAGCAACAGAGGAGGGATCCCTCTCCCAGGACGGACAGACGTGCAATAGATGCAGTGTGTAAATCGAAGAGATAATACATTTTACAGCATATAGACTGAATGTTAGGAAATGCATGTGTCTGTAATAAGAAGATGAATCCACGAGGATGTCAGCTACAATCCTGTGGAAGCCATCAGGGAAGCAGCATGACGAGACCCAAGGCAGGACCGCAGAGACAGGTTCAGCCACGACCCGAAGTCCATGACTTAATCCAGAACTCAGGATAGAGGATCCAAGACACAGGACTACAGCAAGAGTGTCACGGTGTGTGCAGCAAGCAGGACCCAAATGCAGATTAACGTGAAAAACCTTTATTTCAAGGATAACTACATAACATAGACAAAACAGAACACTCACCGGTGAACTCAGTCACATACGAAAGACGACCCAACACTGAACACAGGAAGAGACACGACTAAATACAGGGAGGGGTAATCACGGGACGAGAAACAGCTGGGCAGGGGAGGAGAAACACAAGGACAACAGGTGAACACAATCAGACACTTAGACACACCAGGGAACTAACGACGGGAGGAAAAACACAAGGAAAAGGACCAGACAATAAACAGGGAGGAAAACATGACGGCAAACACCCAAACATACAAAACCACAAACGTGACACAACAAGAGAATCGTGACAAAGAGGATCAGCCTCGACTCCGGATCCCGGCGTAGATATAGATACAAAACAAGAAAAAAGATTTGGCTGGGTTAATCGGAACAAGAGAATACACAGACACAGACAGAGAGGGAAAAGGTCATTGGATAAAAGTTATTCTTGATAACCCTCTAGAAAGATCTCATGAACTTCCCGACTCAATCTATCAAGACCCGAGCAGTTCTATTAGATATAGATAAGAAACAGAGATAGGGAGCACAACAACCTATCTCTTCGTCAGATGCACTCCCCCGCTTTTCTAAGCGACTCTGTACCCCGTTACCCTCTACAAGACCAGAGACCAGCAGAGGGAAAATGGGGGGTGGGTAAGGGTAAGGGTTTTTAAGAATAAACCACAAGGGTCTAAAGGGAAAAAAATATGAAATATAAGGTACTATATTTTAAGTAATCCTATCTACTATTCCTATATTCAAATAATGTATACACTATTTTAAAAATACTTTATGAAATCCTATGTTATGTTATAAATATTAAAATAAAGAACTAAATGAATAAATAAATAACTAAATAAATGAATAAATAGATAATTAAACAAAAGCCAGAGAGAAAAAGTGAGTTTTAAGTGTTGATTTAAAAAAAAACAGGGTCTGGGCCGACCTCACATGGAGGGGCAAAGTATTCCAGAGCCTAGGGCTAGCCGCTGCAAAAGCTCGATGCCCTCGGGTTTTAAGCCTGGTCTTAGGCACTATCAACAGCAGCTGATCAGCCGACCTTAAGGCTCTGCCTGGGGTGTAGCGATGGAGGAGTTCGGCTATATAGGCAGGAGCCAGCCCATTTAGGGCTTTAAAAACAAATAAAAGGAGTTTAAAATCTATTCTGAACCGAACTGGAAGCCAGTGCAATGAAGCCAGAATTGGGGTGATATGGTCGCACTTTTTATGTCCAGTGAGAAGACGTACAGCTGCTTTCTGAACTAGCTGGAGGCGTCTAATTGAGGCCTGGTCCATACCCACATACAGAGCATTACACTAATCCAGTCTCGAGGTAACAAAGGCGTTAATAACCCTTTCTAGGTCTTTAAAAGATAAAAACGACTTGGTCTTAGCCAATAGTCGTATTTTGAAAAAGCAGGTCTTGACTACAATGCTAACCTGCTTATCAAATTTAAAGGCGCTGTTAAAGGTCACTCCAAGGTTCATAACAGAGGGGAGGATATTTGTATTGAGGGAGCCCAGAATATCAACCGGGGAGACTATTGGTTGGGGTCCAAAAAATATGACCTCGGTCTTGCTCTCATTGAGGGTGAGGAAGTTTTGGCTCAGCCAGGAATTAATCTTTGTTAAGCTTTCCTTCAACTGCTGTAGTGAGTTGGCATTTTGATTGAGAGGCAGATAAATCTGTACATCATCAGCGTAACAATGGAAGGGGATATTATGTTTTGTGAGAATTGAACCTAGGGGCAGTATGTACAATAGAAAAAGGATGGGGCCCAGAATCGAGCCTTGGGGAACCCCACAGGTAAGAGGGGCTTTGGCAGAGGAGAAAGCACCTAACTGCACTGAGAAGCTACGGTCCGTCAAATAAGACCTGAACCATGCAAGGGCAGAGCCTGTAATGCCTGCGGACTGTTCAAGCTGTGACAACAGGATACTATGATCCACATTGTCAAAGGCAGCAGTTACATCTAACAGCACCAAGACAGCTGGGCTGCCTGAATCGGCAGCTAAGAGCAGATCATTAAAAACTCTTAAAAGGGCTGTTTCAGTACTATGCATAGGTTTAAAGCCAGACTGACATTTTTCATGGATACCATGCGTGGTTAAAAATGACTGCAGCTGGGCGTAGACTACTCGCTCCAGGGCTTTAGATAAAAAGGGTAGCTGGGAGATGGGCCTGAAATTTGCGAGAATGGAGGGATCGAGATTTTTCTTTTTAAGTAGTGGCTTAACCACGGGATGTTTGAAGGCAGCTGGGACACATCCTGAATTAAGAGAGGTATTTATAAGTAATAAAATACTTGCTCCAACTGATTCGAAAACTTCTCTAAAAAGGCGAGAGGAAATGCTGTCTGAGGTGCAATTTGTCGGCCGCAGGTGCTTGACTACATCCGAGAGAGAAGAGAGGGATACAGGCTCAAAATGGTCGAGGACAGCAGGGCACAGAAAGGGAGCAGGATCTGGTGTAGCACTAGTATAGGCTAGCCTAATAACAGATACTTTTTCGATAAAACATTTAAGAAATGTATCGCAGAGAGTAGTTGATGGCACAATTGGAGAAGCATCACAAAGATTAATGATCGAATTAAGGACATTAAAAAGAACTTGAGGTTTATGGCTGTTTTTGGAGATTAACAGAGAAATATACTCTGTTTGGCTGCTTTGACTGCCGTCTGATAATCGGAAAGGCAAGCACGAAGAATTTCTAAGGAGACATGAAGTTTATCCTTTTTCCATTTTCTCTCTGCACGCCTACTAGCGCGTCTAAAAGCGCGAGTACAATCATTGAGCCACGGCTCTGAGAGAACTTTGTTGCGTCTAAGCGTAAAGGGAGCAACGGAATCCAGTATTAGTGTGCATGTCGAATCAAACAAAGAGATAAGCTCATCTGCACTAAAAGCACAGTTCACCTCTAATTTACAAATCGGATAAGTATTAAAAGCATCTGAAAACTGTGAGGCAGTCAAGGGGTTAATTGAACGCAGACAACGCGCAGGAGCACATGATTCGACTCCTACAGAAGGGATCGAGGTTGTAAACAGAACCGGTAAATGGTCTGAGATACGCGTTCCTGCACAGATTTCATCCACAGAGATAGACAATCCAAACGATAATACTAAATCTAAGGTATGTCCTTTATCGTGTGTTGGACCAGCCACAGACTGAATAAGACCGAAATAGTCGAGGAGGTTTAAAAAATCCCTAACCAGAGGTTTAGACTCGCAGCACACATGGACATTAAAGTCTCCGCAGATCAAAACACGATCATATTTCACCATGATCCCGGACAAAAAGTCAGAAAAGTCAGTTATGAAATCATTATTGTACTTTGGCGGACGATACACGACTGCGCAGAGTATAGGCATGGCTGGATTCAATTCAAAAAGCTGCAACTCAAAGCTAGCATAGCTTGTTACTGGGTGAAGCAAACGGCATTGGAGATTAGCTCTAAACACTGAAGCTATACCCCCACCACGGCCGGTGGTACGGGAGGAGCTGAAGAAAGTACAGTAGGGAGGAAGAAGTTCAGAAAACGGTACAAACTCGCCGGTGTGGACCCGGTCTCCGTCATGAACATTAAATCCAGATCATGAGAGGTGAAGAAGTCGTTTAACAGGAACGTCTTGTTTGCTATTGACCTAGCATTTAGCAAAGCCATGCAGAGTTTTCTCTCCAGGCTGGCCGAAGGTGTAGTGCGTCTCAGCTGACGAAGATGTGCGTGTTGAACGCCGTGCGGACCGGGAGCAGTCAGTCGGGCAGGAGGAGCTGCCAGCGGGCCTAGCAGAGGCCGCAGCTCCGGAAAGACAGGGCGAATCCACCGAACCCTCGGATGGCGTGCAGCGTGAGGGCCATGACATCCGAGGCGTGGATAAGTCCCAGAAGAAGCCGTCAGGTGTGCTTTTTGATGGACAAGCGCACCACCACGCTTTCCCCGTTGTCTAAAGCGCTTTTGGTGAGGCAGGATGCAGGGCAACCGGCGCAGGTAGGTGGGAATATCTGACAATAGAGGGGGGGGGGGTAGGCCATGTAGGTTTGGGCAGCAGTATAAACTCCAATGAGGGTCTGAGATGGAGGAGAGCTTGGCGATCGTAGACCAGCAGAGCAGAGACATTCTGACTTACATTAAAAAAAAGCAGGATAGCTAAAGGCAGAGAGCTGAGGGAGCGGTGAGCCGACACAGGCGCCATCTTGAAAATCCAGATGATTTTTTCATCACTAAGTTCATTTTTTTTCTACAAGCTACAAAACTTTTTATTTCTTCTGTGACTTCAAATTTGGTTCACAGTTACGTGGATATTTTATACAAGTGTAAATGTATGCACACAAGCTCAGATTTTTTTTCTGCAAGTCCTCACATCAGGTTTTACACGCTCTCGCATTTTGCACCATATCTACCTTCATAGTTTTGAATAGGGCTGTCAGTCGATTAAAATATTTTATCGCGATTAATCGCATGATTGTCCGCGATTAATCGCAAATGAATCGCACATTTTTTATCTGTTCTATATGAACCTTAGAGGAATATTTTTTAAGTTTTGAATACTCTTATCAACATATGAGTGGACAAATATGCTTTATGCTAATGTTTATTATCATTTGAACAATGACAAATATTCTCATGAATATTAAACACAACAACCTCTGAACATTACAAATATTCGCCTCAATTCAACCTGGAACCTCTCTCATACAATACAATAATACAATACAAAGTGTGTGTGTAGGTGTGTGTGTGTGTGTGTGTGTGTCGGCGCAGTTGTCGGCGAAATGCCGCTCCTCTGTTTTCATGACTGTCAAAGCATGAAACTGAAGTTCCCACTGTGGGTCAAAATAATGCGCTGTGACCCCGAGGTAACTGTCATTACTCAGTGAAGTCCAATAGTCTCCGGTGAGCGCAACTGTGGAAGTCTTTCTTAAATCCTCCTCTACTTTCGCTTTTTGGACTTCATACAAGTTGTGTATTTTCGACAAAGTGGTGGCTCTGGAAGGCAATTCATAAGTGCAGCCGTTGGATGCGACCCGAATTATATCACGCAGCCCCTCGTCCTCCACCATGGGCGCGGGAAGGGGGGTGCTGAGGGCGCTGCAGCACCCCCTAGCGGCAGGCAGGGGGTGCGGAGCTCCCCTGTCTGAATTATTATTTGACGGTTATTGCTGCTCCCGCTGTGCATAATCTGTGTAATATGTAGCCAATAAATTCCACATTGTTTGTAAAATAATATTTTGGCCTGCCCCGAATGTTTTTTCTGTAGCCCCGGACAATTCTAACTCAATAATATAATACATTAACCGTGCTTTACGTGAACCTCATCATGACACTAGAGAGGACGACAGGACTGTAATTTCCCGTGTTCAGTGAATGCAACAGAGGCAAGAAGACACCAGACCAATCAGAGAGTTGCATGGAAATAAAAGTGTGCTCGTGTCATTCAAGCTCGGCTCTGTGTGTGAGTGTGTGAGTGAGAGAGAGACCGGTGCCAGCAGCAGGGACCGTGTTGTTAGCATCTGGTTAGCTAGCTGCACTAACGGACATAAGGAGCTGTTTGTTCCACAACAAGCTGGAGGAGAGCTCTCCTCTCAGACTGAGAGGCTCAGGTGAGCTAAAGGACTCTCTGAGTGTTTAGATAGTTAACTTTAGTCTAAGTTATCTCAATGGGTCTCAAACGGTTTGGTCACAAATTATTCAAAAGATTATTTCCGCGGCACACCTTCATATGATCATTATCGTTATAAAAAAAATAAGAGAATAAAGGAAAAACAGTTATGAAATACTATATGGCAGTAAAACAAGAATACAGTTTGAAAGGGGAGTGATTTGTAAAATATCCATTAAGAAAAAGAACATCTGCTTACAGTTGTGTTTCATCTGGGTGTTGAGAGATGTATCCATAGATCTCTTAATGTTGCTCTCAAAGTGCACCAGATTGATGATTTCAACTTCAATATTTAAAAAAAATCTTCCCGGGGGAGCATCTCCCCCGGACCCCCCTAGAGGAGGTGAGGTCCGCTCCCCACTCGTAAAAAAATAGCACTTTACCCCTGCCTATATGCCGTGAGCTGATTATCGAGCCTTCATTGTAACAGTCGCGGCATACTGTGTATTTGCGTGTGGGGAGTGCTTTTGTGCGTGCTCTATAGTGCCCGTAATAGTGTTCACTGGAGTCCAGCACCTCAGCACCCCCATTCAAAATACCTTCCCGCGCCTCTGTCCTCCACAATGTTAATTGGCCTGCAAGCTATAGCCACCCATTTAGCGATCTTTGTTGAATGTTTGCTGCTCCTAGACGTGTCCAGGCGTCTCCCCCGCACACTTTCAAGTGTGGTTTGCTGCAAGCAGGCGGCAGGAGCGGGGCTGTCGGCATCAGTAGTGTGCTTGGATTGTATAGATGGTATTTTAAACTCGATGCGCTCTGAAACTTGAAAAAATGCACATGCGTTAATCGCGTTATTAACGCGTGACAGCCCTAGTTTTGAGCCAGTTGTAGTTTGGCGGTTGTTGATTTTGGTAGCCCGGAGAAAACTGAATTGCAGTAGTCCAAACGAGATGAAACAAAAGCATGGACTAAAGTTTCAGCATCGGCTAGGGAAAGCATGGGACGAATCTTTGAAATGTTCCGAAGGTGGAAAAAAGCTTGTTTTTGTGATGTCGTTGATGTGACTTTTAAACACCAGATCTGGATTGAATATAACTCCATGACCCTAATGGGAACATTTGGGGTACCATGGGATTCCTTTCCTACTGTAACAAAAAAAGAGTATGGTTTCATGACCAACATTGTCAAAGAGAAATTAAGAAATGAGTATTTAGGAAACATCTTGATTCAAGGTGAATATTAAGGATCATAACTCATTTATTACTGTAATATAATCTTATGAGTGATAACATAAATATTGTTCATATCATAGAATATTTTCAGCCAAGCACATCAACAGACGGAAATGTTCTATTCTATATACAGATGGCATGCCTCTCGGCAACTCCATGTAATTGCTTTGCTAATATGTCCCCTGACTGTGTTTATTTGTTGTTCTTCAATAGGTTTTTTTCCCTTTATGTTATCTGATTGATACTCTAAAGCTGGTGCATCAAACTTAATTTGTACTTTATGAAGGAATACAAATACAAACAATAAAGTATTAGAAAGAAATTGAACCAAGCATGTGCCCGAGCCGTGCATTTGCCTGATTGATTAGATGTGCTACCTCATTATGTCTCAATGTTCTTTGAAAAAATCTCACTTGCATGCTGTCTCAACAGGCACTTCTGCCGGATATCACACCAGAAGACACTTGACTATCTGCAAATACCGCCTGTGAGTATTGGGACAGAGCCAGTGTGTTCCAGCTGCCTGGTTTCCCATTTGCCAGAACTCCTAAATCATCTTCTCTGCCAAACATGTTTAACAGTCACTGTCTTTCATTCTGAAATATGCTCCCTAAGCTTTGATCTAATGGATATCACATGGAATAAAGCCTCTTACCGTGGTAAGGGTTTTAGATGCTTTCAGCATTGATATTATCTTTGGTCCAACCAACCTGTCTCATTATTTGGGTGGCAACAATTATGCACCGACGGAAAGGGCGCCCTTTAGAATCTATATGAGACACAGCAGGCAATCAACTAACTACATGCAAAAAAAACTCCTACGGACGTCAGGAGTTGAATTATAAAGAGTTGCGAGTCTTCCTAAAGAGGAGGTCGGGATGGATGTTCACCACTGTTTGTGTCCTGTGATAAACCAAAACTCAACATAGCCAAGTCTTTTCATTTGAATACACAATGTTAACCGTATACATAATTTGATATGTCATTATGACGAGTCCTTTTGAATAAACAAAGCTGTATTCAGGAATTTACAAGACTTTTTATGAAAGTTTAAAGTTGAAAATCAACCTTGTTTTTTTCAGAATTACTGAGTTTTTCAACGTGTCTAAAATGGCACACAACATCTTCAAAGGAATAGGGCACTGCTACATGTAGCATAACCACTTGAATGCCAATAATATCAGCTGCTTGACTTGGCTTTGTATTTCCCTCAGCAATTAGGGAATACAGTTATACTGTACAGTGTCGTTCATAAATTTGTCACAAATGTTCAGAATCATCATGTGTTCTGCTTTAGACCTGTATAGCATATTTGAGCGCCCTGAGGTAAATCAAAGAGCTAGAAAACTGAAAGTGTGGGGGGGGCGTGTACTAGGAATGGAAAGTCTTACCTCCTAGCACTTACAAGTCCAACAGGGACCTTTTGACATACCTTCGTGGTAGAATAATGAACATTCAGAGAGTATGTTCAATAAGGTTCAATATAGGTCACATTATAAGTTTATCACCTCTTTTGGTCTCATACACATGCATGCATATGCAAGACAGCCCGATCTCCTACACATGGTACCATACAACTGAGTTGCCTTTTCAATAATGTTTAGATAGTATTTTGAAGTAAGTTGCAACTGTCTTTTTATTCAGTAAACCCCATAGCTTAACCCTTCTCTTGCGTTTCGGGTCAAAAGTGACCGAATGACTTTTATTTTAATCATAAATATTGTGTTTTTCATCCAATTGCCTCAATACCTTATGTTATCCTCCACACTAGGCCTCTGAACATATACACTTGATTATCACCACTTGCATTGAATTTTGAGTGATTTATTCAACAGTGAAACACCCTTGACGTTTTCGGTCAGATTTGACCGCCATAGAAAATGAATGGGTATGAGTGTATTATGTTCATCCTGCAGATGGAAAACATCTATATACACACACACACACACGTTACGGGAACCTCTCCTGTTAGAGCCATTTTCTGTGTTGACAATGAGTGTATTATTTTCTTATTAATTTAGATCTTAATATATTCTTTCCATTTATGTATTAGTACCGAATTAAATATTCGGAGAAAAACTTTGATTTACTGCGAGCCACACCTGTGATATAAGGAAGGGGTGGGACTGAGCTTGCGGAGGAAATTGTCTCCAGCAATGAACGGGGAATCGGAACAGTCTTTGACCTCACGTTACACTGATCATTTTGTTTTTTTAAATATATGGAAGTAAATAAATCGGCCAAGGAAGGCAAATAAATCAGCGCCTACAGAGCTTTATTTGGATGTTTTTTAACGTGTGAGTCAAGAAGTGGATCCCTGTTGACGTGGCACAGTAGATATCCCACAACATCCACGACATCTCCCTTTCTCGCGCTGTATGATACAATGTATCATACCTTCTCACAGGTGCGAGCTCTGTGCCCCTCGAGAAACACAAACCTCTCATTTTCTCGCGCTAAATGCGCCTCCATTACTGGCTCTCAAGCAGTTATATTTGTGCCTTGCTCACATTTGACTCATTGACACAATGAGCAGGCGACCGATTAGGCGATTTTCTGTACGAGAGGCTCTGGACAAATGTTTTAACCAGATGAAGAGGAGATTGAACCAGATGAAGAGGAGATAGAGGAAGATGTCTCAGAAATGGAAGACATGTAGCGATCCAGACTATGAGCCTACAACAGACTAGGAAGAGGCCCCTGAGGGAGAGGAGCCTGAGGTGACATTCCACAATTTTGCATTGCCAACTATGTACGTGAACACACATGTTCTGTTATGGTATATTTCTCTTTCAATAAATGTTCATTGAAGAAAACAGTATCAGTGTCTTATTTTATATTCATCACAGTGAATGCTGAACTTGATGGGCCCACCGGTGGGTACGGACCATGACATGAAACACTGGTTTGCTTGTATCAAATCAATACATCCCATACATCATTGGAACGGGAAGAATCTCAGCTACAACACTAACTAAATCATTTCCATCTCCAGTAAACACAGCCTACATGGCAAGCATTTTTATAATATACAGTAATGTAAAACAAGCACTATCTTTGAACTTACTGCCAAAAATAATATGAAATTCACCCCTGGTGTCATTCTGTCGGTCATCTCTTGATTCTACTTGCTTTGACTGTTCAAATGAGATGTCAACCATCAAAATTGGATAAGGGGTTCCAGAGATATCACTGTGCAAAACACACCGGTACATTTTGACCGAAAATAGCATGGTATGACCTAACGCAAGAGAAGGGTTAAATGATTTAACAAACACTTATTTTAAGCTAATCATTGATCAGGTATCTTTAACATAAGCAATATACTATATGCCCATGTGTTTAAAACTGCATACATAAGTTAGAAAGAAAAACAAGAGAAATCCTACTGAATCTTTTGGATGCAGTTTAGTTGTATAGGAATGTCATTTTGACAGACAAGGTTGAGCACAACTATGTTTTCTTCTCCTGCCAACAAACAACACCCATCTGAAACTTTCTCAGCAAACAGTTTGCACTTTATGAACTTGTTTGTCCTGTCTCTTCATTGTGTCGCAGTAAACTATGGAGCCCAGCACGTTGAAGCTCTAACTTGGTGGGATTCATCAAAGAGAGCAGCAAGCGGCTTTTCCCTGCTGAACCATCATGAGACATGCCTTGCGGGACACTTCTGTTCGCTCTGACAGACCTGAATGCAATGTGACAGGCTGTAGGTTCAAAGACAGGCCCGGGCTTCATATCTCACACAACTTGACTTACACAACTAATAACAACACAACTCTGACAAATGGTTGATGGAGACTTAAAGTAAAAGAGAGTTTCATTAGCTGAGTGTATGCAGATTTGTCTCTCTCATGTGATTTATTAATAAGTCACATGTGGAGCAGATTGGAAGGTCACAGGAAACTTCATGATTCTATATAAAGGAGAATACAGTCAACTCGGTGGATTCAATTAATAAATTGATTGATTTTAAACGGATCCTTTTGGGGTTTTTCCTTTCCTGTCGTGTGTGTTCTACAGGTTTTTTTGCAGGTACATGATCTTCAAAGTATAAAAGTTCAAGCCAGAGGGAGTTTCTCTCCAACACACTCCCCCCCCCCCTTCCTGAATTGACTCAATTTGACTCCTTTCTTTACTTCTGTAACATAACGATGTCCAGTCCTACAGTATAGCCCTCCAACACATTGTACGTGATTAAACATAAGGCATGTAAACATATCACAGAAGCAGCACAAAATACAAACATGAACTTGAAAAAGAGCATAATAGGGCTCCTTTAAGTAAAGTTTAATCAATAAACTGTATTTGTCAGTTTATTTGAATAAAGTCATGTGGCATTGATGTCTGCTCTTGTTTTCTGCAGTGTACCTGGCAGGTAAATTCATCCCATGGTTTGTAGTTTTAAAAGATAGCCACTACATTTTATTTGATTAAATACACAAACAAACAAAGCTGCATATAAATATAACTTGCTGTCTCTTAGTGAATAAGTCCTTCAGTAAGCATCCATAATGAGCTCCTCTTTGTATTCTTTCACTTTCTTTCAAATGCTGTTAGCTGCTACAATTAATTTACCCCACAACAGCATTTATGAGAAGAGATGACTGCAGACTCCAGCATTCATCATGTGTGCTTTCCTTCAGTGCCCCCAGTTATAGGTCCCTGTTAGATTTATAGGCTATCTGGTATCTATAACATCGCAGTCCCTGAGGTCCTGCTGTTTGCTATGCTGATGATTAATCGACAGGTCGGCCATTTTTGCGCCTGCATTGCTCGAGTTCTTGCATTTGAGATGTATCTATAAAAAGACAACTTGTGTGCTTGTGAAGAAGGGACAGAGATTTTGCAGTGCAGCACCTTTATGATAATTATATTAATTTATAAATGACCCAGGTTTCCTTTTCAGCGATGCAGTCTGCGAGAAAATTAGAATATAAAATACACAGACGACGAGCTCTGAATATCCAAGACTCTTTAAGAGGACTTTAATGTCTTAGAATTGCTATGAGATAAATAATGAAGGAGGGATTTAAGTCTCATTTTTCCACATACATTTATTTAATAATCCCATTAGTAAGCATCACTGTCGCAATATTAGGCTTGATAATCTCAAATACCCACTTCGCTACTAAACACCACATTTTAATAACATTCAACGGCTGAAAACTTTTTGCGGATTAATGAAAATACAGTTTTTACTTGTTTGGTTGCTTTTGACTGGAGTTTACCGTTTTCTGCTCAATGTCCAATATAAAATGGGATTAAAGGGTTTTAGCTATGCTGTTTTTGTGGCATGGAATCTGTTGAAGCTTGATTTGGCTATAGGGGAGCTGTAAGGCTTTTGAGAAAAAGAAAAAAAAAAGTAGTTTGAGGAAGGTGCATGAGGTTGGTTAGACGGAGGTAATTGCCAGTTTTGGTCCAGGATATAAATCTACTTTTTGAAGAAGATTTTTTAGTGTTCTCCTTGTTTAATACATTTTAAATTAAATGTCACTCCTCTACACAAGGTATAAGAACAGATGTATTGGTATGAAATGAGAACAAAATGTGATTGCTAAAAATTATATCATTTTAATCGTAATGATGAAAGGTTATGAAGTCAATTATTAAATCATGATGGACTACAGCGTCTTAAAAATACCCGACCTTTAATTTCCCATCTATTGTATGGTAAATTGGCTCTTCAATACATGAGCTTGTAGCTCCGCTGAAACCATCTAGGATGGTTATACTGAGTAATTAGTTTTGTACCTCAGCAGGAGACGCATTACTGAGCAGAAGGCACATTCTCCTTTAAATTGTCCTGCCCTCACTGTCCCGTTCACTCAGCATGTCGTAATTCAAGGAGCTGATGATACATAATAAATTAAACCTCTATGTCATCTACAGGAGGTCATGAATTATGAGTTATTAATGTATAAAGGAGCAAAGGAAAAAAAAAAAAAATTTGAACAAATTTGTTTTAACATTCATGAAGGATTAACAGTGTGGAATTTGTGTAATGTAGTCCTGTAAACAAAGTAACTGAAATATCGAAACTAGGCTATGTTGAGACAAAATCACAGGCTGACAGATGGAAACACGTTACAATAATAATAAACTTTATTTATGTAGCACCTTCCATGCTTGACGCAGCCGAAAGTGCTTTATAGAGTATGACAACAAAATACATAAAACAATGGTCCAAAGCTTCCATTAGAAGAAACAAGCTGCAGTTACAAAAGACATTCAAAATGTGCCAAAAACACATACAAATGAAGAAACATTCACCAACTTCACAGCATTAAGAGCACACTCACCAACTTGACGAAACAAGATGTTTCTTCATTCGCATGTGTTTTGGCACATTTGTGTATATTTGCACTGTTTCTGAAGGTGCAGCGCGTTTCATTTTATGGAAATGTTCCGGGCCGTTGTAGCACGTTTGCACCTCTCTGTCACTGTACAAAATCATAGTATATAAAGGTGTTACAACATTACATCAATAATAAATTACTTTGTATATGCCTTTATCTTAATTAAAGAACATTGGAGTGTGTTGCTCAATGCAGATTCACCGCAAGTGCAGCCATTCATTTTAAGTCAGTATGTTAAAAATGCAATTATGCAAATATAAATTTGGCTGTTAAATCCTATTAATTCCTAATCCTTGATTTGTGCCCTTCATTAGCATTAGTATTAATAAAATACAAATGCGAAAAATACAATTTGTAATTGTGGTGGGAATTTATGTATCAAATGTGGATAGAGACTCAAACCATCTGTCGTATTTTATTTCTTGCAAGAAAGATCAGTCAGTCATACAGAGAGCATACAGTCTGCAGGGTGAAAGACGAAGAATAGAGTTTGGGTTGCATATTCAAACACAGAGACAGGAGAAAGGGAGGGGTAAAGCTTGGTGATAATGAATGGAGCATTCCAACCCAGTCTCATAAAAAAACGTGTAATAACTACGTTGGTCCACAACGTAGGACGTAGTATTTCTACAAAAACGCCTCTGAAATTGTAAGATCCCTACGTTTTTTTTCACCATTCATTCCAATTCCTATGTCACGTGATCTTCACATTTCTCCCTGCAGAAAAAAAAAAACATGGCCGAACTTCGTTTTATTCTCGGTGTAAAATGCCTATTTTAAAGTTAGTTTGGCCATTAAAATGCGTTTTGATGTCATTTGATGCGAGAAATATGAGTTGTTATTTCAGATTATGTGTGCAGTGGATGTACATGATCTTTAGTTTGCTAGTTATTACGAAGATTAAGGAAATTGTGTCTATACAACGTTTTCATTGTTACCAAGGTGGTTGCTAGGGATGCTGCTATCGATATTATTTCTGTTATGTTGTGTAACTGTTTAATGGTGTTATCTTTATTGCTACCCCCTTCCCCGTCAATGTATAGTGTTGGTCCACAGCGCAAACATATTAGTTTAATAAAATCCGCATCTAAAATTGTGGCATAGATACGTTATTTTCTCCTGTGCAATTCTCCATTTACTCAACAATAACACATAATTATCCTTGTGTTTATTTATTTGTTTGATTAATAAACACAAGTTGGAGTCCGTCAGGACCGAGGGTCGGAGGGTCATTTGCTTTACAGAATATTATACCCGGAAGTAAGTATTCTCTCCGCTTCGCTTGACAAACCCCGTGATAGTCCTCAAGCGCTGTGATTGGAGAGTGTGCTCCGAGGGTTACGCCGAGCCTCGAACAGCACTTGAAATGGGATGGAACCACGGCAGACTGTCCAAAACTGGATTTGAACGGGTCCACCCCGTCCCGTCCCCAGAACTACACATGCTGGCTATTGTGTGTTTCGCAACATGTTCTCTATCTATGGCACGTCTCTACTGGGAGTTGTAGTTTTAAAAGACGTTTTCGTATTTCCCATAATAAGAAGTTGCCAGTATTAAACTGTGTACATCCCTGGAGGTTTAGGGGATAGGAAACACTCAAATTTAAAACATAATGAATAAATGGGTGAAAATTGCTTGTGCCCATAATGGGCAGCATTAATATATACCCACATGCCAGCTAAGTGTCTGTGACCCCTCCTGTTGTTCATTGATAAGCCTGAAACATGCACTTGTCAAGGTTCAGAGGCACATTTTGCAAATATGGCAGTAGCCATCGATCATCTTAAGATAAGATATACTTTATTGATCCCAAGTTGGAAACATTTGCGTTACATCAGCATGTGTAACAGTTGTAAATATGCAGTGGTGTGTATTTGTAAATCATTTAGTATAATCACACAAATTCTGTGTTTTATATTTCATAATTCTGTGTTCTTTATTTATTGATTGTTCAATACCTGACAAGGCCGGAGATGAAAAACTTGGGTCACAGGTTCCTCAACAGTGCATCACAAGACATCTATCAATATGTGTGTTACGTTCCCAATTGGCTAGGGGAAACAAAAGGGAAACGACACGACCAGAGTATAATTGGTATGTGTTACCAGCGGTTTATTTGTAACTGCAAGTAAGTAAAATGATCTGCACACAAAACAGCTTGGCCCAACAACGGGTCAAGCGGTTACTATCTAACACAACGGGTCTCCAAAAGAGAGTTGCCCAGTACTATACAAAAGGAAAGAAAATCTCACTTCTAAAGTGGAAACCAAACAATAAGCAAAACCGGGGCTGTGGGAGAACACAGCTGGTGCGGGTCTACAGGTGATAATCACCTGGATCTACGCAAGGTATTTACAAGTACTGGTCTACAGGTGCTAACCACCTGGATCTAAGTACAACACACACAAATGCTGGTCTACAGGTGCTAGTCACCTGGATCGAAGCAATATACACAAGAATGCCAAACACAACGCTACTATAATACACTGCTACTCAGTGTAACTAACACAGAGCCCTACTAAACACACTTGGCAGTCTAACGAATCACACAGTATTGTATAGCGAGAGGCTTGAGGCGTCTGTCCCATAATACAGAGCCTCCAGAATGATGTCTGTGCCCGGCCTTTGTACTCCTCCCCCGGCTGACTTGGCAGAAACGGGCGGGGATTGGATGACGTCCGTCCAATCACCGCGGATGTTGCGAGGTCGGGACGGCCAATGACAGCTGATGGACTGCACACCTCATTCACATATACACACAAGACAGAGTTAACAGCACAAGGTGTAACAGTGGCTATAACAATGTGTGTATACCTCCACCATTAAACTGTCGTATTCTGCACATTTCTTATAATATCTACATACATCTTATATAAGAGTGTTATGACCGGCCCGTTGGCCACAACAGAAAAACCAGGAGAGACACTCAAAGTTTCCAATAATCTCGGCACTTTATTCGGCAACACCAAAAACAGCAGAGGATGGACGAGGGGAAAGGATCACGGTGAGTCCCTCCGCAGCAGGCTTGGAGAGAGACATGACGGGCGCTGACTCCGGGCAGCTGGGCTTAAGTAGCACCTCCGGCCAGGTGACCCCGATCACGCTGATTGGCCTCTTCAGCTCCACCCCATCGCAGGACCTGCAACATTCACACACACTCACAGGCCCCAGGCTCTGGGGCCGTCACAGCCCCCCCCCCATAAAGTCAGGGTCCCCATCGGAACCCTGGCACCCCAAATCAAACACTCTTATGTCACCTACACAAACGAGAAGAAAGACACTGGAAGGCATCGGCTACCTAAACACACTAACACGGCATTGAGCTACTAATCAACGACTAGTTCAGCTAACTAGTGTGTTACGTGTTTGTTTGTTTTTTGCCATGTCATGGAACCTGGAATGTACCCCACCTTGGTAAAGAGGTTCACCAGCAAAATGCTCCCACTGAGGTACCCAGTATCCCATCCGAACATTCTCCCGAAGCGAACACCCGTGAGCACGACCCTTCACCCCCACACCAGGAAGAACACCCTCCACCCGACTCTTCAGAGACTCACCATGAGAACCAGACCAGGGAACATCAACACATGGCATACAATGCCGCTGTGGGGTGTTACCGATTTGTCCCGTCTGCCCGCGCTTCATTGCACGTGTCGCAGCGCACGCTGTAAACACATCAGGCTTACCACTGCTAACCCGGGACACTGGCGCCACGATAGCAGGAGGTGCCCCATCAGCCCACACCCGGCTCCCCGCTATGTCATTACCCAGCACCAGAGCCCTAGAGATACTAAGAGTTACGACACTCCCATAGACCTCCGTTGTAAAAAATGGCGGCGCCTACTTCCGGGGTATGGACATCGAAATAGTTCAAAATATTGTCATTTGGGCGTTGGACCTCATTCACTTACATTACGGCGCGTCGATTAGTCCCAGAGGTAAGTTGCTGAAATATCGAACTCTTTTGAATTGTCAACTGTCTATATTGTATCAGAGGCCCTTTATGATGCTTATACTGGTCTTCATTTGTATATGCACAGCGTAATTATCTATATTTTATCTTGGTTGTTACAACCAATTTTGCTAGCATTGCCTGCTAGTTAGCTAGCGCGACTTCGTCAGCTTTGAAGGTAAGATTTCAGTAATGAATCGCTAGCAGCTTATATATCAATGATTCTGGGTAACTAACAAGCAGGATTTAGATTGATTATGTGTTTTTATTGTTATTTTGGTTTTTATCTGCTGAACCTGACCGTGTCAGCCATCCTTAGTCGGCTTTTTCTGTATGATATGACTTAACTGCTAGCACTAGTAGAAATGAGGTGGCGTTTGTGATAAATATTTCATTTAATATTTAATTGAATTTTGGGATATACTAACATTTCATTATGTGACATGTTGACTGTACTTAGTTTTTTTTTGGTACTGTTCCGTGTTAACTCATCTGTACTGTACAACTAGCGCTACTTTTTAATGCTTGATGGCATGCTAGGATAGATTCCTTTGTATTGTAATACACACTAGTTTAATGATTGTTCATCAAAGGTATTATTCAGTATTAAAAAAATAATAGCCCACTGAACAGGCTACTCTACAGCAGTGAATGAAGGATGAGCCTAAAACATGGTCATGCATCCAACATGTTTATTTTTAACAAAATAAACACTTAAAAATAATTAGCACTTTTTTTTATTCAGCCTTATATGTCAGCCATGGTTGTTGCTTCTGCTGCTGCTGCTGGAGGAGGGTGCTGCTGCTGGAGGGTGCTACTGCTGAAGGAGGCTGGTGCTGGACCGGGAATGGAGATGCCAAGTACATCGATGGCAACGAGTAAGGTGTTTGGCAGTGGCCTAGATGTTATGACCTTCGGTGCAGAGGTCTGTTGGGTCTTCTTTGCCTTCTTACTCTGACTCTTGCTGCCAAGATACCCTTTATGTTTATCCTTCCTCTCAGCCCTGATGCACTTTGATGCAATCCTTAACCTCAGCCTGATGTATGTTGAGAGGATTTTTTTCTTCAGGTCATGGCATGAGGGAAGGTTGCTGTCCAGCAACATGGCTTCTTGTTCCAGCTGTGACACTGCATTTGAGGACTCCATGAGGGAATCGCTCGTCCTCACACGGAACAGCTGCTCCACGTTCTGAACAAGGGTGAAAACCTCATCAGATGGACGGTAATCTGGCTCTAATTTGGTTTGTGTTGAAGATTTTTTTTTTTTTAATGCCGAATTAATCCTTTTCCGGTTTACCAGAGCCCTCTCTGCTCTCTTTCTTAGTAATCTCTCGCTTCTCAGTTGCCTCATTAGATCCTCCACGTGAGCCCGGTCACAACTGGCCCTTGGCAGTCTGGTCTCTGGAGCACCTGACCCTGGCAAACTGGTCTCTTCATAGCTGACCCCTGACTGACTGGCTCCTGGCACACTGATCTCTGGTAAGGTGGCCTCTTGATTGTCGGCCCCTGACATACTGGCCCCTGGCAGTCTGCTGACATCTGTCTCACTCTCTCTGCCTGTTATGTCCCTTTCATTCCCTTGGAACTCCTCCTCAATATCTCCCTGAATCTCTGTAACAATAACAAGGCAATCTTGCTGTTATATGTGTATGCTGCCTTTACATGTGCACCTATTGTCATTTAAGGGTACACTACACTCCTATAGTGACATTCATCTAAGTGCGTCTATTGGCAATGTTAAAGTATGAAGAAATCTGTAGATTATCTACATATGGTATATGAGTCTTCAGAGAATCCCTGAACCCTGGTAGTTTTGTAGCTGTATAATCTGAAGGTTGCAGTAGGAGTGTAGTCTATCCTTGAATTATATAACATGGGAAACATTGTTAGCTTCATATATCATACCAATGTTTGATGTGCCATAATAGGTGTGGTCATCATTCCTGACATTAACAGCTGGAGGCAAACTCCTTGACGTGGATTTCCTGTTGGAACAGCATCTGGCCTCAACCTCAAATTTCCTCCTGATTTGTTGCCAATATATTGGTCGTCTTCAAAGTGTACCTGTAGGTAGGTAGGTTTGATCAGTTTCCACTGCACACTTCAAATGTCATTGAAGAGTCATAATTCTCTACACTTGGAAATATGATGCCCTTTAAAATGTTAACAAGTCACCTCTGTGAACATTACTTACATGACGTGTTTTCTGCTGTTGTTGTCCTCTGTCAGACACAGGTTTTGTCTGTTGACCATTGCCATCCATCTCTTCCTTGGCTCTACGTCCTTAGGGAAGCCATACATCCGGAACCCCTTCTCGGATCGATTAGAGCATCCAAATGCTGCACATCCAACCATGGTATGACAACTGATCTATTAAAATGCAATATAAACGAAAGTGCCATAATATTTGTTGTCGTTGTGCAAACATTTTAACATGAATATTGCTATGTCCTCTGTTCAGTCTGCTCCCAACTGTATTCTCTCCCCTTATTCACCACTGTTCCTATTCTTGCTCTGCTTTTTAGGGCCCAGGAAACGGATGAAGAGGATGTCTCTTCAGTCAGGCTCCTGGATGCCTTAGAGTTCTGTATTGCTTTTTTGTAAATAGTTGCTTACCCTAACCCTTTTTTGTAAATAATATTTCTTTTTTATAAATAGTTGATTGTAAATATTTGTAAAATGCCCCCCCCCCCCCACAATTGTTGTTCACACAATTATGCTTCTGTTTTTCACTTTTTGGTGTCCATTGTTCAGCCACTGTTTGGTAAGCAACAATTTGTTTTGGCCAAAATGTGTTATTCACACTCCTGACTCCAGTTTGATGTGCTGCACTCTCCTCTGAGTGGTCCTGATTTCAGGCAGAGGTCATGGCTTGGAAGGTTTTATATCATGTAGTGCCTCAACAGAACCTAATATGAATTGCTTTTTTCAGTTTCTCTTTTTTTATTGTCTCGTCGCTGGATCACCTCCCCCTGGCAAAGTGGCCTCGTCATTGACAAACCTGTTTTTGTTGCTCTGTTGAACCATGGTTCAACAGGAGCTTCTGTAAATAGTTTTGTAAATAGTTTGAATATTTATCATAGTAATCATTTTCAGTCTCCCACTCTGTCTCAATTTAATTTATCGTTTCTTTGCCCCACCATATGTTTTGTTGTCCAAGGGCACTAATTTGGTCTGTGTTGAAGATTGTTTTACACTTTAGATTAATCAAATTGTGTTTTTTGGCTAAATTCATCTTTTTCTGTTTAACCCTAACCCTCTTTGTTCTCCTTCTCATTCATTTTACTTTGTTTTGTTCTAACACACATCACTTTTTCCATACACTGTTCTTAATACTTGTTCACACATTTGTTCGTCCCTTTTACTTTGTTCTTCCTGTTGTTCTTGTTCAAACACATATCAATTGTTCATCCACTGTTGTGGTAAAATTATATTCATAGTCTTAACATGAACACAAGCGTTTCCCTCCAAAAATGTAAAACGTATCTAAGTAATAGCCTATTAATTATATTATTATTATTACTAATAGGCTACCAAGCTTTCCGTTGTCACCCTGCCTCTCCAAATGCAAAAACTGTCAATAAAAAGTATGCAATAATGCTATTACAGCTGAAAAAGTACTTGGGTGTGTGTGTTTTTTTAATATATATTTACCATTCAATAACGCAATCGCTGCTGTCTGTCTGTCCCATAGAAGAACCTTATATATACAGTCTATGAGAAGAACATGACAGCGCAGCGCAACTATACTACGGACGTGACTGCCCTGGCAGTGACAGCAACATAGCCTGCTTGTGCTACCACACTTTCCCCTCAAAATATCGTTAAATAACGAAACTTGGAAATAGTGCCAATCCATACAAAGTGTAACCACATCATGGAAATATGAAAGCAATCTTTAAAAAATAACAGCGTTGGTTTAATCTATGACTATTTTGAGCATGTTCGTGCTGTTTTTGCCATAGAGAAGCATTGCCACGGAAGTGCGTTTGGAACTGTCCCGGCATACATAAACCACGTGACCGGCTGGCGGCGACATCAAAGAGTGTCGTAACTCTTATCTCTCTATGGCTCTGCCCAGCACCATGGTAACCCCATCTACGGGCAGAGCCGGCCGCACGCCAACCGCCAGCTCACCCTTGAACAGATCTGAAACCAGCATCATTTTATGGAGAGGCACCTGAAGAACATTTAACCCCATACCAAGTGTCGGAATGAACAACCCCATGTATGTGTCCTCTGAGAACGGTAAGGCAGATGCTAAAATGAACGAATCAAATGATCCAGTGTCTCGTAATATATTTTCACCCGCACCTTCTCATCGTTCCCCAACAGAGAAACAAAACCTTCAGTCATGAAAGGCAAATAAGCCTGTAGTTCTGGGCTAGACCCCTGTGGTTCACCTCACCGTCTAAACGCCCAGTCACCTGCTCAGCGACCGGTGCCACGAACATTGCTGGCCTGGGACTACCACTAGTCCCTTCCTGCTCAGCTTTAGCCCTAAATGCATTGCAGTCTTTTCTCCAGTGCCCTTGCTCATGACAGTAATTACACACATCGTCAGGTATACGTGCACCACGTACATACCCTCTCTCTTGCCCCGCAGATCTCACTGGACGACCAGACCACGCTCCCACACCCGAGGAATCTCCTTTGTGACTGCTTTGTACGGCAGCACCTCCCTTAACGTGTGTCAAAACATAGTCATCTGCTAATGCAGCAGCTTCAGCCGCCGTCCTGACTGCGTGCTCACTAATATACACTGCAATGTGCTCCGGTACAGAATTTCTAAATTGCTCCAGAATGACGAGATCCCTCAACGCCCCGTGAGAATCAACGTCAGTTGCCGCACACCAGCGATCGAAATGTGTGGAAATATCTCGAGCAAACTCGAGGTGAGATTTAACACCTCTCTTCTCATTCTGAAACCTCTGACGATAAGCTTCAGGCACCAGCTCATAAGCCTTAAGAACGGCAGATTTTACTAACTCGTAACACAAATAGTCCCTGCCACTTAAAGACGAATAAGCCTCCTGAGCCCTCCCGGTTAACACACACTGCAATAATAACACGCGAGTGGCCTCAGACCACCCCCTTACAACAGCGAGACGCTCAAACATCGAAAATAAAATGTCTGGATCCTTTTCATTGAACCTGGGCACCAACTTCAAATCATTTAATTCGTCCACTGACCTCCCTGGGGCTCTGCTTTGACTTGATGGAACATCAGAAAAAAGGACATCAGCCGCTACTTTGCCCTCTCTAACCAATACCAGTTTCTCTCTCTCCAACTCCAACTTTGCCTGTTCAGTTTCCTGTCTCAATTTTTCCACAGACACCGCTCTTTCCAGCTCAATGCCCTGTCGTATCTTCTCCACAGCTAACTCTTTTTCCATCTCCAACTCTATGCGTAATTTGAGCAACTCCTGCTGCTCAAAATTCAACCCGGCACTTTGAGACATTATTTCAGGCGGAGGTAAGTGCCCTGTGCGCACGGAGACCGGAGCATCCACTCCAGTGACAAACACATTATTTTTTAGCAAACAAGCCCTTAAGTTCGCCTTCACTAACTCTTTTACTCTCTTATCGCCAACCTCATAATCATAAAACTCAGCTATTTTCACCAACTGTTCCTTGGTGCACTGATCCAAAAACCTTTCAGACGGTGCCGCAACAAACGCCCCCACAATATCCTCCATATTTATATGACAACCGCTATTCTTAGAGAGGAAATGCAATTTCTTAGCCCACCTGTGCACACAGTAGAAATGAGCAGCCCCCACTTGCTGACTTCCTAACCACAAACTTACGTAACTCCTCCCCTAGTCTTCATGAGGCGTAGCAGTGGGTATTTATGCACTTACAGCCCGCTGGACCGAGAGAGGCTACCAGGTAACCGGCAACCCCCCTGACCAACGGAAGTGCTCCCGAGCAAGTTTAGGGAAAAGGTAAAGTGAAGCTCTAACCGCTGTACCCCAACACTATCAAGGCGCCCCCAGACGAAACCCAAAGGGGAAACGCCTTTTGAACCTACCAGGGGAAACACTCCTACAGGTATTGTACACACAGGCGGGACCATACGCGTTCAAAATAGTGGATACAACCCCATATAAGGCCACATACGTCACTGTCATCCGAGGGAATCCCCAACACGTGACGTAACAGTCATATGGGCGATACTGCTCCCCGCCTCTCCCCCAAAAGAAACTCAGGCTACCAATTAGCCACGAACACAGGCTAACTCAGGTACAGCTAACGCCACACCAACCCAACTAACTCCCGGTTCCTACTCACAATAGACGAGCCCCCAGTTGTTATGACCGGCCCGTTGACCACAACAGAAAAACCAGGAGACGCTCAAAGTTTCCAATAATCTCGGCACTTTATTTGGCAACACCAAAAACAGCAGAGGGTGGACGAGGGGAAAGGATCACGGTGAGTCCCTCCGCAGCAGGCTTGGAGAGAGACATGACGGGCGGTGACTCCGGGCAGCTGGGCTTAAGTAGCACCTCCGGCCAGGTGTCCCCGATCACCCTGATTGGCCTCTTCAGCTCCACCCCATCGCAGGACCTGCAACATTCACACACACTCACAGGCCCCAGGCTCTGGGGCCGTCACAAGAGTCTAATACATATGTATAATATCAGTTAAAATAAGTGCTTCAACATAGTTAACATTGCTGGAGGTATACACAACGTTTCTCATTCATTGCATAACTACACCGTAGTTGTGTATAATATGATATGTCAATAAACCTTAGAAAATCTTGAAAGGGATGTGAAAAACAGTCATTATATACAGTCTTTAATTAGTAGAGAATAACGAGTAATGAATATACTTTATAGGGATCCTATTAATATCTAATAATCAAAATAATGAAATTCAATAACATGCTATAACCACTAGGTGTCCCTTTATATCAGCTGTGCACCTTTATGGTGTAAATACAGCCTATCTACCAATTGGATCAAATATAAAAGTCAGCCGAATTAGTGTTGATACTGCAAGGAGACGTATTGTGTGAAAAGAAATGTAAGATGTTGTTTAATTGATGATATATTTATGATCCATGTCACGTTTTCAGTTCCTCATGTTTGTCTAGAAGTCTTCTCATCAGGGCTCTATAAATACAGAACTACGGCAGATATGTAACATTTAATGCAGCCGAACCGTGTATTACAATGCCGTTATGTGATGACCTCCAAAGAGAAAAGCAAGCACACTCGGAATAAAGTGTTTTCGGTCTGTTTCCGGTATTTGTTTATGACGATGTGATGTGAGATGTGAGACTGGAATTGCACAGGGGAAAATAACGTATCTTTAGATGCGGATTTTGTTAAACTAATACGTTTGCGCTGTGGACCAACACTATACGTTGACGGGGAAGGGGGTAGCAATAAAGATAACACCATTAAACAGTTACACAACATAACAGAAATAATATCGATAGCAGCGTCCCTAGCAACCACCTTGGTAACAATGAAAACTTTGTATCGACACCATTTCCTGAAGTAATCTTCATAATAACTAGCAAACTAAAGATCATGTACATCCACTGTGCTGTAATCACAGCCATTTAGCTACTGAGAAAAACTAAATTTAAATCTCTCTCCCAACGGGTTACAAAATAAAACGGCTGAGGTCAGGAATGCTGAAACAGGTGAATGTTAAAACAAACTAATGATAGTAGTCTGCCTATTCTTTATTACTTCAGTTCTAAGTTAATAGGCAAAACAAGGAAACTTTCCCTAACCACAGATTAATCTTTTATCTACTTGGTTATTCTATTCATTTTCAAATTGTTTATCTAAGTTGTGTTACAAGCATGGTGAGGTTGTAACAGAATACACAAATAACTGTATTCAATCCGCGCCGTATTTGAAAACTGTAATGAATTAAAATCAATGTTTAACGACGTAATATAAGTTAAATATATTGTTAAGCTAATTACTGTTTTCAAATACGGCGCGGATTGAATACAGTTATTTGTGTATTCTGTTACAACCTCACCATGCTTGTAACACAACTTAGATAAACAATTTGAAAATGAATAGAATAACCAAGTAGATAAAAAATTAATCTGTGGTTAGGGAAAGTTTCCTTGTTTTGCCTATTAACTTAGAACTGAAGTAATAAAGAATAGGCAGACTACTATCATTAGTTTGTTTTAACATTCACCTGTTTCAGCATTCCTGACCTCAGCCGTTTTATTTTGTAACCCGTTGGGAGAGAGATTTAAATTGAGTTTTTCTCAGTAGCTAAATGGCTGTGATTACAGCAACTGCACACATAATCTGAAATAACAACTTATATTTCTCGCATCAAATTACATCAAAAGGCATTTTAATGGCCAAACTAACTTTGAAATAGGCATTTTACACCGAGAATAAAACGAAGTTCGGCCATGTTTTTTTTTTCTGCAGGGAGAAATGTGAAGATCACGTGACATAGACACCAGCCATTGGAATGAATGGTGAAAAAAAACGTAGGGATCTTACAATTTCAGATGCGTTTTTGTAGAAATACTACGTCCTACGTTGTGGACCAACGTAGTTATTACACGTTTGTTTAGGTAGGGCGGGGCCAGGCCATTGAGGGCTTTAAAAGTAAATAAAATAGTTTTAAAATGAATCCTCGAATGAACGGGCAGCCAGTGGAGTGAAGATAAAATGGGGGAAATGTGCTCGTGTTTGCGTGTGTCAGTTAGTAGCCGTGCTGCTGCATTTTGCACCATCTGCAGACGAGCAAGGGAGGATGCACTTATCCCCATATATAGTGCATTACAATAATCCAAGCGGGAGGTCACGAAGGCATGGATTACCGTTTCAAAGAGGTCACTATTTAAAAAAGACTTTATTTTGGCTAGCTGCCTGAGGTGGAAGAAGCTGTTTTTAACAACTGCCTTGATCTGGCTGTCCAGCTTAAGTTCAGGGTCCATCTTTATCCCAAGATATGTGATGGTAGACCTGGTGGAGTGGCCCAAGGATCCTAGGTCTATAGGAGTGGTCTGAGTGGCACCAAAAACCATCACTTCAGTTTTGTCATAATTTAATTTTAAAAAGTTGCATGACATCCAGGATTTAATGTCTTCAAGGCAGTTTAACAGCGGTTTAATTGAATATGAGTCGTTCTTTTTAAGTGGCACATATATTTGGCAATCGTCTGCATAGCAATGGAAAGCGATACTGTGCTTCCTAAGAATGGACCCAAGAGGGAGCAAATACAGGGAGAATAACAGGGGGTCTAACACTGAGCCCTATGGAACCCCACAAAGGAGAGGAGCAGAAGAGTCCCCAAGGCTGACGCAGAAAGTCCTACCAGTCAGATACGACCTAAACCATTCGGGGGCTTTGCCCCTAATGCCCACCCACTGCTCCAAACGAGCTATCAGGATCGCATGGTCCACTGTATCAAAAGCGGCTGTTAGATCAAGGAGTAAAAGGATAATGCATTCACCTGAGTCTGTTGCTAAAAGGATATCATTACAAACTCTTAAAAGAGCTGATTCTGTGCTGTGCAAGGTTTTAAAACCAGATTGGAAGACCTCGAGTACCTTGTGCTCTTCCAGAAAAGCGAGAAGTTGACTGTATACAATCTTCTCTAGGATTTTGGACATAAAAGGCAATTTGGAAATGGGCCTAAAGTTTGCAAGAACTGTGGGATCCAGACTAGGTTTCTTAATAAGTGGTTGTACAACTGCATGTTTCCAATTTTCCGGAACAACCCCTGGGAGCAGACTGCTGTTAAAAACGTCAAGAACAAAAGGTCCTATAGTGGGGAATACCTCTTTAAAAAATCAAGGAGGGACAGGGTCGATTGGAGAACCAGAGGGCTTTATTTTGGAGACAATCTCCTGCACAGAGGACAGAGTCATAGGCACAAAACGGTCAAAAACAGCAAAGCAGGGGGCAGAGACAGAGGTGTCGTTTGATGGAGCAGTGATTTAAGTCCGAGTTGAAGTGACTTTATTAATAAAAAATTGAAGAAAATGTTCACAGACTGCAGGGGAGGTCTCCACACAGGTAGTCTGAGGGGCATTAAGAACTGAATCTATTGTCTGAAATAGTACACAAGGTTTGTGACAGTTTAAAAGAATGATGTCAGAGAATTTTTTTCTTTTTGCCTCTTTTACAGTTTTCTGATAGAGACGCCAACACTGCCTCAGCATTTGAAAAGAGACTTGTAGTTTGTCCTTATTCCATCTTCTTTCAGCTCTACGGCATTCACATCGGGCAGCCCGAGTCGTGGCATTTAGCCAAGGCTCGGATTTAGTTTTGGGTTGCCTTGTTTTTAATGGAGCCACAGTGTCCATAGCAGATTTACATGTGGAGTGAAACCATAAACTAAGCTCCTCCGTAGTGTTAGACATAGGCTCATGGATAACACCGTTTTCATGATTAAACACGGCCGGAAAATGACCAGCAGTGGAAGTGTTAATGATGTGAGATAGCCGGGCAGCAGTGCGCGGTTTGACAGTAGTACAGGCAAGTGTAACATCAAATAAAACAGGCATATGATCTGAGAAAACAGCGTCACATATCTCCAAGTTAAAAACAGGCAAACCATATGATAAAACAATATCAAGTGTGTGTCCGCGTTCTTGCGTGGGGCCAGACACATACTGAGCAAGACTAAAAGAGTCAACGAGGTTTAACAATTCCTTTGACATAGGTTTCTCAGGACAACACACATGAATATTAAAATCCCCAACAATAAGGACACGGTCATATTGCGGCATCATTTCAGCCAGAAAGTCAGAGAAATCATTTAGGAAGTCCTTATTGTATTTGGGAGGTCTATATACCACTGCACACAGCACTGCGTGAGAGCGGCCGAGCTCGAACACGCTCAGTTCAAAGCTGCAAGGAGAGAATGACAGCGATAGTTGCTGACATTTAAAATCATTCCTGAAAACTGTAGCTACTCCTCCGCCTCGGCCCGAAGTCCGTGGAGAGTTAAAATAGCAGCAATCTGGAGGTAAAAGTTTGGTAAAGGCGCTGGACTCACCAGTACCGAGCCATGTCTCAGTCACAAAGAGGAAATCCAGTCCTTTTGAAGTGAAGATCTCCTTAATGACAAAAGTCTTGTTTGTCAGAGATCTGGCGTTTATGAGGCCAAACCTGGCAGGAGCCAGTGGGTCCACGGCGTTTGAGGTCCAGGGAGCCCGACAAACAGACAGCAGGTTATTCAGATTCACCCCGCGCCTGCGGGGACGAGGGGAGCAGAGCCCAAGGCCGGGCTGGAAAGCTTTGTCCGTGCCGATGACAGGTACCAACCAGGCATCGACAGGGTCCAGATAGCGACGAGGAAGAGACAGGCGAGGCATGGCGAAGTATTCAGTCCTTGAGATAGGACAAGCTGAAAATTCCTTCATCCTCACCAGTTGACCACTGCGTTTTCCGCGGTGGCGTTTACGGCGGGGAGTTGGAGCTGGGGTGCGGCACAGGTAAGCTGGTACTCCCAATAAGAACGGGGGGAGCGTTTTATGTCCACGATCCGAATTCACAGGATTTAATGCCGAAAAACGAAGATCCAGAAGTGTTTGGCAATCGTATACTAGTAGAGGGTTTACATTTAGAGCAAAAACAGCACAAACACACACAACGCTCACACACTGGCGCCATCTTGTCAATTATTATGATAATAGGCTAAGCCTGGTAGTATTGTGTGACTCAAGTGTACAATGTAAATAGGATTCAGATGCTTGTTGCATCGGGACACCTGGAAGGGGGTGGTGCATGCATTCCTTTTAGTGTGATAATAGGCTAAGCCAGAAAGAATGAATACTTGTTCCACCACCCTTTAAACTCCTTCAGGTAATCTATTACAATATAATAAGCATGTATTGTTGATACATATTTATTCATTCATTTTCCATTTCAGAATGCCACCAGCAAAGAGAGGTCCTCGATTCAGTATGCAGGATGTGATGCCATCCAAAAAGGAGAAAGTGATTTTGAGATGGAATCAGAGGACAGTGACACTGCTATGAGTGAATAAGAGGCAGATGAAGATGCCTGTAGACAAGTGGATAAAGAAAACCATCAACCCAATGACCGCCCAGTCAGTGATTATGTGGACATCGAGGACAACCAAATAAACACACACATATCGCTGGCTGAAAAAATATTTTATCAGTCCCAATACTGATTTTTCTGGTCCAGATATCACAGAGGATGTCATTTACAGGTACACAAACACGCAATGTAACGCAAAGTGTGACGTCCGTCTGAGCTTTTCCGACGACAGGAACTGTTTTTGGGACTACCATTGCATTACTATTTAATAAATGACTATTCATAACAAATATGACTGATGTGTGATTATTATTCATGCTATATACTGATATAGGGCTAAGTAAGCAATCAATCCTGCAAATTAACCCTTAGTTGTTCCAATATATTTATTCAGACAATGTGAGTAGAAATACAGATATTCTGCTCCCACCTCAGGCCAATATTACAACATTTCCATAAAAACTTACCAAAACTTAAACAATTGGAAAAACTCTTTCTTTTCTGCTCCAGATGCTCCCGACAACAACATCTGAAAGGTCAAAACAAATGTTTTCGCAAGCTCAGCTAAGAAGTGTGAGAAGTAGTAAATATAGATAAACATTAGCCAATAACAATTACACAATGATATTATTAAAGTAAGCAAGTGAGTATAATATGTTTCTATTACAGTAATGACACCATTCTATTGACAAAATATCTAAAAGCACGTATCGTGAGGAAAACCACACAAACCCAGAAATTAAATGTGTACCAACCTCTATGAAATATCCTGCTGATAGTTTGAATTGCACCCTGATAACAGAGGTTATCTTCCTCATCTGCTCTCCCGCTGAACAAGCGTGAAGCCGCTGCCAGGCCACAGTGATGGGAATCTTATTGGAGTCCAGGCCAGAGCTGCTTCACTTTCACTCCAATCAGCTCTTCACCAAACAGGAAGTCTGGGTAGATGAAATAGCTTCGAAACCTCAAGTGCACTGCAACACTGTCAGGAGCTCCTTCACCTCCTCTAAATTGACTGTGAAATATTATTGGAAAGCAAACCAAAGGCGAGCTACGCTACATTTGCTCACACTGTGCTCTTATTTCTAGATCTCACTCTGAGGCATAGGAAGACTATTGACGCCAAATATTTGAGAGATGACACAAATGCGAGTCAATCTTTGAGAGTGCACAGGCACGGGTTTATAAAAGATTGGAGATAGTTAGAGATGTTCGAGAACAGCATTGGAGCATAACAGATTATTTGGCGTGCAAGAAGAAGTGATAAACTGCAAATGAGCCAGCAACAGGGATTCTCATGCTTGTAATGATCAAAGCTGCTGACGCTAGACCAGGGGTGCCCAACCTTTTTTGAACCGAGAGCTACTTTTAAAGTTGCCAGTCTGCCGAGATCTACCAGTCCAAATAGAGAGGCGTAGCCATTACTGACAGCCTACTACCAGGTAAATACTTCTACTTGTATAAAACTGACCTTTGTACGATTAATACTCCATAAAATACTGCAGATCCTTTATCTTACCTCTTTCTAATCTACACACATACAAGTATTTAACTGAAGTTACACAACAGTGTTGTTGATACAGAGTTGGAGTTTATTCACACGTCACTACAGTGGGTAATGTTTTCAAGAAACATTGAACAGTGCTGCCACATATGACACAGGAAAAAAAGAAAAGACACTGAACCCTTTCTTTGCCATTAAAATTAGGCTTACTAATAAGACAACTCAGATCTGAAGCTACACAGGAATCTGCTGCCAAAGTGCAATAAAAAAGACCAAATTAATAGAATCAAACCCTTTTTTGTAGCATTTTAGTAGAGTATAAAAAGAAATGCCTTTAATATAGGATGCAAGCAACACTAGTTTCTTAACCTGAATTGATAATAGACTATAATCAATTTAAGTTTGCATTCTTATACCATTTTGTACAATAATTATAATGAATAAGTTCAAACAAACTAAAACTTACAGCTGATTAATAACGGTATCCAACTTGAGTTTTTATTATATCAAAAACCTGTTGAAATGCTAATGTTATTTTTACTGTCCCCCAAAAGCGCGTCGGCAGCCTCGAGGAATGCTTCTTTCACAACTTCGCCGTCTTTGAAAGACTTCATGTGTTTCGCAAGAACGTGACTGACACGATAAGATGCTATGGTAGCAGCCTTGCTCTTGTTGTTGGGCCTGGTGAAAATGGACTGCTGTGCATTTAGCTGTCCTTTCAGGCCCCTCCCCTTTTGGGAGCATAGGGCAGAATTAGGAGGGAATTCCGTCTCGTAGCGTTTGTGCACTGTTTTGAAATGCCGCTCCTAAATTACCCTTCTTCGATAAAGCCACGCTCGCTTTGCAGATGAGACAGATGGACTTTGAATTGGAATAGATACAAAAATAATCATCCTCCCACTCGGAGTGAAAATTATATATTTTGGGCTTTTTTGCTTCTACCATAATTGCGGTCTTGTGTGTGTGCGGACTGTCACTCCTGTTGACACGGACATGTCAGCGAAATAGTGCCCACTGCCCACACATGGGGTCACGCCGGCCAATCACAAAGCTTTGGTGCGTTCAAGTGCATTATTCTGGCACGGGAAGATTATGTGTAGGACATTAACGATAAAACAGAATATTGTTGTTCTATTTTTAGACACATCTCGCGATCGACTGGGAATCTCCGTCGATCGCGATCGACTGGTTGGGCACCCCTGCGCTAGACTGTCTAATTGGACCTTCAAAATAAAATATTGGACTAAAATCTATAAATTGAAATGCATACACCCATAATCCTTCACATTTGTTGACAGATTATTACATTTTTAATATAATATTGCATAATATTGTTGAAAGCCTAATGAATTTCAAAGTAGTCATTAACATTGTTGTTGCAATGTTAGTTTAAAGTTAGCATCATTTTATAGTGTGAATTTCGAAGCAGGACATTTTTTAAACTGCCTATTTTTCTGTTTTATGAATAATCTTACCAATGATAAATTATTCTAACCATTGAGAGAAACAACACTTATGAATAAAGAAAGAAAAGACAATTGTAGTGAGATCAGGGGCCTCATTTATAAAGGGATATACGCTCAAAAAATGGCGTACGCCAGTTTCTACGCAATGTTTGCGATTTATAAAATACTAACTTGACGGGAAAATGTGCGGTCCTCCACGCAAACTCTAACCCATGCGTACGCACTAAGCACAAAAACGGGAGAGACGAGAAATTGCGACACCGCATTGGCAGAAGGAAGAATGGAGAGAAATATGTGGAAATAATACCATAAATAAAATGTTACCTCATTTATCATATAGGAAGAATTCATTTTCAAACATTGATTAAAGCCAATCTTAAAAAGATTAAACAAAAGCCTGTTTGCGACTCCTCAGTGCACACAAAAACATAACTTGGAGAAATAAATAAATACGGATATGTTGTTAATGTTATGAAATGTTTTCTCATAAATGATGCGGTAAGCAGGAGGACAGAATTACGTCTAAACTGACGCCGTTTTGCATTTCTATAGGTTGTAGATACGAGCATGGTTTTATATACTATCACGTTTAATCGTGTTTTATGCCGTTTGCCAAGACTTGATACGTCGCTCGTAAAACACAGGAGGTAAATTGTACAGCTAATATAACACAACACATTGGTTGTATTTCCTTTAACTGGTGGATATAGAGTTGCTGCTGGGAGGGGGGGGGTTGAGATGCACAGGCTGCAGTGGAGACGCTGCGCACAGCTGATCGACAGCTGGGACACAAACCACCAAATACAAAAACATAATTCAGATCCAGTCGTCATGACTCCACTCCGGAGGGATTCCCCGATCATTTCTTACAGTTTCTCATCAAGGGGGTGTCTCCTGTCCCCGGTACAAACACACTGCCTGAGGAAGGCTATGTGTATTGTTTTTGTCATTAACCTTTTTCAGAACACTTATTTATTTATTTTGGTGACGATCCGACCTCCATGCTGCTACTCTGGTTCAAACTGCATCCACCAAACAATATGATTTATCTCGACCTCCCCAAAATAACCAAAATCGAACGGTGTGAGATGTCTTTTTTAGCTGTTCTGTCGTCATTTCCTGCTATCTTCTTCATAAAGTCAGTCAGAATGAATGAATGAATGGGCGTTTCTTTGACTATTTATAGGCAAATATGGGCGTTACGTGAAGCCCGCAAAAGCTGCACCGCATTTCGAGTCGATTGTGATTTATAAAGGGAAACCGGCGTAGTAAGTGCTGTACGCAATTTCCTCGCCGGTACGCAATGTTCTGGAGTTATTTTAAAAATATCAGTAGTAACGTCCCAACTGTATAAAATCTCAGTAACCAACAATGTACTGTAGAAGATCACAGTAGCCAACAATGTACTGTAGAAGATCACAGTAACCAACAATGTACTGTAGAAGATCACAGTTACCAACAATGTACTGTAGATAATCTCAGTAACCAACAATGTACTGTAGAAGATCACAGTAGCCAACAATGTACTGTAGAAGATCACAGTAACCAACAATGTACTGTAGAAGATCACAGTAGCCAACAATGTACTGTAGAAGATCACAGTAACCAACAATGTACTGTAGAAGATCACAGTAACCAACAATGTACTGTAGAAGATCACAGTAACCAACAATATACTGTAGACATTCACAGTAACCAACAATGTACTGTAGATATTCACAGTAACCAACAATGTACTGTAGATAATCACAGTAACCAACAATGTACTGTAGAAGATCACAGTAACCAACAATGTACTGTAGATAATAACCAACAATGTACTGTAGATAATCACAGTAACCAACAGTGGCGGCCGGTCCATAGGGGCGCTAGGAAAAATAACAAGGTTAGAGAGGCCGTAGCCACTCTCAAAAGAGGGGCAGACGACATACTGTTTATTGTTTTTATTGTTTTTCTTTTCATTTTTATTGACTGCGCCCTTGGCTTCAAGCCTGGAAACGACAGTGGAAAATGATTTATTTTGAAACAACAATGATGACATGTGTTTGTGTGACTTAAACAGGCAGCGGAACTTGCTGTCTTTGATGTTAAGTCCATTTACCTGATGGCGCAAACTTGAGGATGACGTTCTGGCATCACTCGAGGCGGCGGGAAGATAGGGGCATGGTGGCACCACCGAAAACACATGAGCATCCAATACTGGAACGTGCTCTGGAGCTGGGGAACAGGGAACTTCCAGCTCCTTCATCGAGGAGAGGAGAGGAGGCTGTCAGGCCGTCCGCTCCTTCTTCCTCGCCTGGTGGCTGAAAACCTGGGTCGGCTGCGCCTGAGCGGAAGCTGCCGGAACTGGAGATTTTCTTGGCCAGCTCCCCCTCGCCTCGTGCCTGGGCTGGGGACCCGGGACGGGCTGTGGTCTCTGCTGCTTCCGTATCTTGAACCGGGCAGGACATGAGGCAGCTTGAGTGAAGGCCTGCCGCGGGACCATTGAAGGTGGCGGCTGGACCCTTCGGGGGAGACAGAGCAGGAGAGCCTCGTCTCCCTTCCTTTTTGATTCGCATCTCAGCTGCATCGAAGCTAGAGCGGAGCCAAATATGCCCTCGGGAACAATAGGCATGTCCAGAACATCCTCTTTTTCCCGGTCTGGAAGGTTCGTCAGGTTGAGCCACCTGGCTCTCTCCTGTACCACCATAATTCCCAGTGCTTTGCCCGTGGCTTGGACTGCACAGCGCTGCACACGGAGGCAAATGTCCGTGATCGCTGCGATCTCGTCCCACACGGCAGACTCAAGTTTGCTCGACAAGTCTTCGCAGAGCTCCGCCTGGTAGGCGGTCAGCAGCGAGGAGACGTTGAGTGCCCTGGCGGACAAAGCTGCGGCTTTATAGGCCCGTTCGGTCATCGCTGACTGGAACCGGTCTGCCTTTGCCGGTAGCATGGGGTTCCTGCTCGGTGTCGAAGCCAGCCTCGGTTGGAGGTGGGCTGCCACCAGCGGTTCCATGGGCGGCCTGCGGAGCCTTGCTGCTAAAATGGCGGTCTCTCCACGAGACCGACACTTCGTCCAGCATCTCCGGAAAGACTGGAAGGAGCTGCCTCTTCGTCCTCGCTGCTTGGGGCAAGTTCTTCCCCTCGTAGCGAGATCTGGAGGTCTCCTTGGCCACTTCAGGCCATGGGATGTCCAGCCTGGACGCAGTGCGTTGACACACGGCCTGCAAGTCCATATTTAGGACGGGCGAAGCTGGTGTGCTTTCGCCCGGGAGAGCGAACATCGCTCCCGGCTTTGCAGCCTGAGCCGATGAAACGAAGATGTCATCCTCATCTGAGTCGGACAGGAGGAACTCAGAGGTATCCTCTTCGTCCTCCATATAGTCCAACTCCAGGACATCCTCCGCGGGTGGAACCATGGTGAGGTCCAGTTGGGAGCCCCAGCTTGACACAGCGCGGGGCTCCGCTCTCGCGGCTCTTGCCGCCACCGGGTCCCAGCCTGACACGGCGTGGGGCTCCTGTTCAGCGGCTGCCGCTGTTGTTGAGCCCCAGCCTGACACAGCGTGGGGCTCAATCTCTGCGGCGGACGCCACCATGTCTTGATTGCCGGCCGGCGAATCAGCGGACATGAGGGGGTCCCGTCCCGACAAGCTAGCTTGGCGTGCTAACCGTCGGCGGAGGCTCTTAATGGTGAAGCGGGTACAATGCCCGCACGAGCCGGGATTATCGATAGCCTCCCGGGCGTGTTCCAGCCCGAGGCAGGACGAGCAGACCTGGTGTGAGTCTGTGCCTGAGATCTTAAACCCGCAGCCGCATAGCCGAGCCTCCGAGTCCCTGACTCCTCTGGTGTGAGGGAGAGAAGGGTCCATCTTCGTTTGCCGGGGTGTCGGCGTGGAGTGGACACGCTAGTAACAGGTACGTTACTGAGAAAAAAATCTAACCTTGCCATTAGTCCGAAAGGAAAAAAGCGACGGTGTAGATTTTATTCTTTAAAGAATATTAACTGGTGTGTTAATACCTTTTTTATCTCTGTCTCCTCTGGTGTGAGAGAGAAAAGAGAACGTCCTCGTTACCGTGGTGTCGGTGTGGAGGGAAGAAAAAGCTAGCAACAGGTATGTTACTAGCTTGAAGAAAAAAATCAAACCTTACCGTTATTTCTTACAGAAAGAAACGGCGAGGCAGATTACAATATTAACTGGTGTGTTAATATTGCTCAGTCTTCTTGCAAAGCAAAAAAGTAACCGGCAAGCGCCCGTCGACCGAATGTTAGTTTTGGGTTCAGTCTGTGGACCGTTGAGCTAGCCCGGTTACTGATAATTCGAGATGTGCTCTGAAGCGAGAAGAGGTGTTTGAATGACGCTGCGTCGTAGCGCAAGCTACTTAAAGGGTGGGTGTATTCCCTGATGTTGACGTCAAGATCACCAGCCAATCAGGATTGGCGTAATGAGATTGATGCTTCTGTTTGCATACGCGTTGAGGCGCATCCCATAGTGAGACATCGAACGGAGTGATGAATGAAAACAAAAGAACAGCCGTGCCCCCCCTCCCAATTATTTCTACTATTATTATTATTAGTGCGAATGCTGTTTACAGCATTCCACTATAGTTCTTCAAATCTTTATTCTTCCCCTTAAACTTAAACTTATTTCAGCCAATACTTTGGCACTCCATAACTTCAGCTTACTTTCAGCTACAGAAACCATTCAAATATTAAACTATTCAGCCTTTTCAGCAATTGATGAGAAACTTTCAACTTTTTCAAAATATTTCATACCTTTTGAAATGTTCAGCTTTTTAAACTATTTTTTTAACATTGAAGTCAATGGGAGATGCCTTCAAATCCTGTTTTCCTACACCTTGCGCCAAATGCTACTTCTTCCACATACTTTCAGCTAGACACTTCATTCTAACTTTCAAATGACCGCAAGACCTTCAGCTATTCAAGATTGACTTTTATTTTTGATATCTTTTAAACTTTTTGAGATATTGAATTTAGTTTGGAGCTTGGTAGGGAGGCCTTTTTCAGATTTTAACATTAGAGTGGATGGAGCAGCTCGTTAACTCTAGAGTGCTTTGATCTCAAAACAGAGTGCAGCAGTGCTTGAAATTCTCCCCCAAAAATATTTGAAACTTGCCATAATTCCCAAACCCTACACTCCTCAGACATATTTTTTCATGAAAAACGTAGGAAAACCTCTCCTAGGTTGGGAAAAAAAAAAAAATTAAGAAAAAAATTAAACAAAATGCGGTGGGGCTCTCATGCTGGCAGACAGGTGGTGTTTAAAAAGACTTAGTTCTGCTGTTCCCAGACTGGAAAATGAATGAAACTGAAAGCAATACATTAGGAACCATGTAAAGCAACATTGAAAAGGCTAAATAGCGTTGTAAGGAGAGGAGTGTTGTCAACAGGTTTTTTATTTTCAGTTCTGTAATCATTCACCATGTTCGGTTACAAATAAATGCTTTTTCTTGACATTAAGTAGGGATATTTAATGTCATTAAAATAAAAACAAAATGGATTCTACAATACACTGACCTAAATGAATACATTCCTATTGCATTTTCAATTGCCTCTTTGGTAGTTAATGGATTTTGTACCTTATGATCAGTTATTGGGCAGAAACGCATGCCCAATAAGAAATGTTTTAACGCTCGGGAAATGTCACTTCATGCGTTAGAACAACTCCCAACCAGTTTGGTCATTTGCAAAGGAAATGAATGTTAAAACCTTTGTTCTTCTCAAAAGCAATGTGTTAAATGGCTCAAAGATAATATAGCATTGCTCTTCTCACCGTAACACATGGAGTTAAGAACCATTCAATATGTTTTTCTCCATCTCACAATCATGAGGTAATTGGACTGTTTGGGAAATAAATTAATTTAGCTTTGCGTAACTGCCACTTCAAAATGATACAAAAATACAGACGCACACACGGTGCCCTCATGCGCACACAGGTTGACCTATTTGGCTCTAAAACGCCCTGAAAATAAGGCATTGTGAATCAGAACGGACGGTTTACTACAAAACATACATCAAATTGTTCACAGGCCAAAACATCCCCTTCTGTGTATCGATATCTCTTGTTTGCTCATTCTATTGCAAAACATACAGGAACATACAGTACTGTGACACTCATAAGCTTCCTATTGCCCCCGTTTCTACAGCTCCCAAACCAAAGCAGCACATTGACAATAATGCATATAAACCCCGTTGGAAACCGTTTTTGAAGCTGTCGAAGCTGTAGTGTGGACGGGCCGTTAGGGTTAGGTCAATTGACATGCTCAGAGCAGCAGACTTCAGATAATGGTTAATGGTCCAGCCTTCAACATGTCTATGTGCCATTAGTGAGTTTTCCTCAAAAGCTGTTGCCATGGGAACGCATCCCTTGCCTTAAAACACGATATTGCTATATTTCCTGAAAATTGTCAAAAAGTGCTCAAACTTCACATGTGTGCTAACAGTCCAGCCGTGAAGACATCTATTTGACAGTTTTAAGATGTCTTCAAATGCCGTTGCCTTGGCAACACAATGCTCAATATGAAACACGGTTTTCTCACAATTTCAGTTCAAATGCTCGAAATGGCCCAAAACTTCACAGGTTTGGTAACGATGCAGCCATCAACACGTCTAAGTGTATTATGGGGTGCTATCAAATGTCGTTGCCATGGCGAAAGATCATTCCCATCAAGTTAGTTCAAAAATTTGCAGTTCAATTATTCTGCTGCTTTTCCAAGCCTTTTTGCTTTCTTTCTTCTCTCATCACACATTCAAGACCCCGGTGGTCATGCATCATTTCAATCTAAATTCTTCACTTTCTTCTTACACATTACATTTCAGCATAGCAGTTTAGCGTCAGCTTTTCAGCATAAAGCATTCCCACTAGCAATTTCTTCAGGAATTGCATTCTCTAGTCTCTTTCACTGTCCTCTTTTTCTAAGTGCATATCAGCTTTTAGACATGATGCGCTGATGCTTTGTTTTCACTCTTCAGTGGGCGGGGCCGTCCTTTTGGGCAGGATGTGACGTAGTGCTGCTTGCCCTGAAGATGCTCCAAAACTACTTTTTGATTAAAATAAAACAGGAACATGTATGTGTAAACGCAGATGATGTATTGCCCCTGTGTATTCAAATGTAAACAGAAAGCAATCATCAATATAGAGTTGTGGATTCAAAATGTCAGTAGAGGAAAATTATAATATGTGCTGGTCACTAAAATGAAATATAAGGTCATTGCCAGGGGTTATCACCACAAACCATGTCCATGGATCGAATAATCCTATTTAAATATATTGGTTGGTTGATGTACAGGAGAAATTATATTATATATATACAGTATATACATATATATATATAATATTGACATTAAATGTGCTTTATTTTGTAAGGGGTTTCTTTGGTTTTGAATGGTAAGCTTTCAAAAACACATCCTTACACATATACCGGGCTTTGATGAGGATGGATTATGATTACATGGTTTATTAAGCAGCAGTTAAAAGTACTACAAAACTGGACAGAATACAATGCAGAACAATTAGATTACTGTGGGGTCCCTTACCCATACAACGGTACTATTTGGTATGCCAGAAACAGATTAAGTCATTAAGCAAAACCTACAAGTATGCCCTACTGCATATTGCAATATGGAAGCCAGCATATGTATATGGATATTCTGACCCACTTTATGGAGCAAGAGGGCAAAGGTAAATATGCAAAGTTGTGATGAAGTAGTGCAGTGGTGCCCTCTGGACCTGCAGTGCAGCAACACAAATTGCATAATGCATAATACCAATTGAGATTTAATACAAAATCTTACATTGAAATAAATAGTTAAGTTCTTTATAACTACGCATAAAGATACAAAAGAGAAAAAATGGCATAATTTAAAACAATAATAAACAAGCTATTGTCAGAGTCAGTTATAAAGAATATAAGGAGGGCTTACTATTTCCTGCAGTTGATACAATGAATGATATTTACCAATAAATAATGACAATATTACTCATATCAGACAAAGATATGTTTGAAAATATATATTTATATTTATCGTAATTCAAATATGAACGTCAAAAGTCGGAATATGCCAATATTTTTTTTTTATTATCTTATTTGCTAAACGTTCTTGTTTAGTAATATGCATGTGTTGTATTATTCTACTACGTCTATTTATTAATGTTCAGCAATAACCACGTTTTCCCAGTACATCCATGGGACTGACGTTCTCAGGTGGGGTGATTCCGCTTTGAACAGGAATTGTGTTAGCCAGTATTCTTGTTTTCCATGTGCTCAATAAAGTTTCTTTAAAAAAAGAATTCAACCAATCAGAAGTGGACCCACTTGTCTTTTCATCCAATCAGATTCCGCAGCAATTGTGCCGCAAGATATATAAACGGCCCCGCCTAGAAAAAAATACACCTGTTACTTCTTACCCTGGAGGCCTGGACTCATAAAAGCTCTGGTGTGAGAGATAACTTTGCCTTTTCCTCTTCTTTATCGAAACCCTCTGTCATCGCATCTTCAGAAAAATGGTGAGTACAGCTTTTCTCCACTTACAGGATGTGTATTTAACCAAATGCAGCGCTCTGAACGTGTGTCATCATGCGACAATGTAACCAGCTTAACGTTTTTTAACCGCTTACTCTCGACGCATCATTTTTATAGTGAAACTAAGATGTTGCGGTATAAGCTGGTAAATCAAGCTTCGTCATTAATAAGTCGTTTTAACTGGTGTTGGTAAATTAAGTGTAACTCGACGGCACAGTCAAGATGTTGAAGTGACGCATTTACAATAGGCGCGAATTGTTGGAAATATACTTCCTGTCTCATTAGTGGCCGGGTTTAATGGTTTCATATTTAATACATGATATTAACACAGATAAAACATTTGTTTCCAAATTTCAGTGAACCAGGACGTGTTTCAAACGTACGTTTGAAATGATTACTGGCTGCAGATATTTAAATAAAATGGACGCGCTGTCTCCCCAAATCTCGCTAGTTATTTTTCCTGTGTCGACCTCGGTTTAGTGTCTTTACATTACATTGCATTTAGCTGACGCTTTTATCCAAAGCGACTTACAATAAGTGCATTCGACCAACAAGTTACAAACTAAAAGAAAACGGATTCATATAAGTAGGCTACATCAGGTTTCATAGAGCCAAAACATTTCAAGTGCTACTCAACTGGCTTTAGATAAGCCAGTCCTTTATTAGTATATAAGTGCTTTGTTAGTAATTATATTGCTCGAAGTGGAGTCGAAAGAGATGAGTTTTGAGTCTGCGCCGGAAGCTGTGAGCTTTCTGCTGCCCTCATGTCAATGGGGAGCTCATTCCACCATTTTGGAGCCAGGATAGCAAACTCACGTGTTTTCTCTAATGTCTTCACATTAGAGAGATGAGGGACATGGTTCCAATTTTTACTTTATTTAGGTCGAATTGGATAATAATTATTATGTGTTTACGTTCTGGCCTGCCACGCCACTAGTCTCCTAAAGGTGGCGCAATCCGTGTGAGACAGTTGCAGAAAATGTAAATGCGTAGTCTCCTCTCTTAACACTGGCCCACATTCATGTCCCATCGTGCCACCTGTCTGCCAACTAGTGATGTGTCGGTCGCGAATCTTTTAAGTGAACGACGGGAGCCGGCTCGCGCCCGCCAACCAGACGGTTTTTTGTCTTTTGCGGAGGGATCTAGATCGGCATGAAGGCACATTATGCAATGTGCACATTATCCCGCTTATTACATGGCCACATTCTCAACAAATTCAATCAATCAATCAATCAATGTTTATTTATATAGCCCAATATCACAAATGTTACATTTGTCTCAGTGGACTTCACAGTTTGTACAAAATATCAGTATGACAATACGACACCCTCTGTCCTTAGACCCTCACATCGTACAAGGAAAAACTTCCGAAGAAAACCCACAGTTTTAAAGGGAAAAATGGGAGAAACCTCAGGGAGAGCAACAGAGGAGGGATCCCTCTCCCAGGACGGACAGACGTGCAATAGATGCCGTGTGTAAATTGAAATGATAATACATTTGCAACATAGGTAGTCCAAATGTTTGGAAATGCATGTGTGTATAATAGGAAGATGAATCCACGAGGATATCCATCCAGGACCTATGATCCATGACCACAGCCACGACTCAAGATCCAGGGCTCGCGATGCAGGACACAGGACCGCAGAATCATCCATGACTCCGGCTCCCAGCGTATATAGACACCAAAAAGAAAGAAATTTGGGGAAGCTGGGTTAATCGGAACATGAGAGTACACAGGTATAGACAGAGAGAAGGAAGAAGTAAGATGTCCCCCGACAAACTAAGCCTATCAGCAAAACTAGGGGCTGAATCTAATCAGCCCTAACTATAAGCTTTATCAAAAAGGAAGGTCTTAAGCGCACTCTTAAAAACAGATAGGGTGTCTGCCGCCCGAACACAAACTGGAAGCTGATTCCACAAATGTGGAGCTTGATAAGAAAAGGCTCTGGCTCCCATTGTACTTTTAGAGACTCTAGGAACAACCAACAACCCTGCATTCTTGGAACGCAATGCCCTAGTAGGACAGTAGGGTATAATGAGTTCTTTAAGGTAAGATGGCGCCTGCCCATTAAGGGCTTTGTAGGCGAGAAGAAGAATTTTAAATTCTATCCTGTGTTCTATAGGGAGCCAGTGTAAGGCAGCCAGAACAGGAGTAATGTGGTCCCTTTTCCTAACTCTGGTTAGTACACGAGCTGCAGCATTTTGAATCAGCTGAAGCGACTTGACTGACTTCTTGGTACACCCTGATAATAAAGAGTTACAATAATCCAGCCTTGAAGTAACAAATGCATGGACTAGTTTCTCTGCATCGTTTTGAGGCAAGATATGCCTGATTTTTGCAATGTTACGTAGATGGAAGTAGGCGGTCCTTGAAATTGATTTTATGTGGGCGTTAAAGGATAAATCCTGATCAAATATAACACCAAGATTCCTTACAGTCTCACTGGAGGCCAAATTAATGCCATCCATAGTTAGTATATCTTTAGATAATTTGTTTCGTAGATTCTTCGGGCCAAGTACAATAACTTCAGTTTTGGTCGTGTTTAACATCAAAAAGTTTAAGGTCATCCACGTTTTTAAGTCCTTGAGGCAGTCTTGAATTTTATTTAGATGATTAATTTCATCAGGCTTGATTGATAAATATAGTTGAGTATCATCTGCATAACAATGAAAATTTACAGAATGATTCCTTATAATATTGCCTAACGGAAGCATATATAATGTGAACAAAATAGGTCCGAATTAACGACATGACTCCCAATATTAATTGAAATGGATTTAGATAATGATTTTATTGATTTAAAAAATAGTTGTATTTAAATTGACATGCATCCGCTAAGAAAAATAGTCCGTTGTTACTGTTTGAACTAACGTAGCGACGGCAGGAACTGCTTCGAGAGTGTTTTTGAGGAGCCTTTTGATTACAGATTTGAAAACATCGTTGCTTGCTTTAAAAGTAGCACAATTCATTATGTCAAACCTTGGAAAGTATCTAGATATCCCTGCCCTGATGCCAAAGGAACTGCACACTGAATACGTGTCGCCGTTTGATGTCTATGTCTGGACCGCTGCGTAAAAAGGAGGGTTTCTGCCCCGTTACTTCTCTTCTTACTTCTATAAGAATAAAACACGGAGGAGGGAGATCTCTTTTTCTCCCCCTCTTCTGATAGCCCAGCAGCTGATCTCTCCTGCAGGGGGGCGTGGTCAGCTGCTGCTCACAGAATCATATATATACTTTATATAGATATGGCCCTACAATATATTGTTCAAATATAGCATGATAGGTCCACTTTAAGTAATACAAGACAGAATGATGATGATCTCCGCGCTACAGCTGCTCCGTGCATGCATGCAGGTGACATGTAATATCCAAGGATTAGAGATGGTTGGATGCTGCTGTTTTGAGCATTGCAATATATTTATTTTCACTATGTTATTTATGATTATCCTTAGGCTCAGCAAAGATTTGATGTCAGCTGTTGCTGTCTTTTTTTCTATAGCTAATAGTTACTGAAATAGAGCCCTGCTGTTTTGTCAGGGCCTTTTCTTTAAATATAATTTTAAAATGTCGATACAGTAGCCCCTTTTAAAATAGTTGTTATAGGCGGTGCTATCTGTTTTGTGTAGCGTGTTTCTACAAGCAAGTCAGTGCATTCATTGGGTCGTATCAGAGTTACAAGGGTCTGTAAATGCAATGAAAACATTTGGCCACAGCAAATCATTTATATTAAACATGTCATTTTTACTTTTGAATACTTCAGTACAAAGGATGTATTGAATAATTTAAGTGATATATGTGTACACATATAATTAGTCAAAACAGGGCTACATTTGATTTAATTAAAAGGTATAATATGTGGTAAACTGAAGAGCCGAAAGAGCCGGCTCTTCTTGGTGAGCCGAGCCAAATGATCCGGCTCACCAAGAAGAGCAGGAATGCCCATCACTAGAACGCGCAATGCACGCCCAATGAGGGCACGAGATAAATTTGTGCGTGCACGAGATGCGGCTAAACGGATTGGTTGTACTTTTTACAGTATTACGGCTTCCACAGATTAACATTTTTTTATGGATTTTTTGTCAAAGCACTTAAGATATTCATTGCTATCGGGATGTTAAGAGCATTCCATGGAATATAACAAAGTGTATCTCGAGCCGGTTTCTGAAGCTTACCTACCGCACCTTTTTAAATAGTCTTTTTCTCTAGAGCCGTCCTCCCACATGTGGTGATATGCCACTAGAATGTATGTTACACTGTTTTTGCACAAGAATCAACTAGGCTTCCTTTTATGATGTTTCTTAACAACCTTTTTTGCTTTGACAGCGTGAGTGCCTCTCAATCCACGTTGGTCAGGCTGGTGTGCAGATTGGCAATTCATGCTGGGAGCTTTACTGCCTGGAACATGGGATCCAGCCGGACGGCAGGAAGCCTGATGACCATAACACCTCAGGAGGAGGAGGAGGAGGAGGAGGGGGAGGGGACGATTCCTTCAACACCTTCTTCATGGAGACTGGAACTGGAAAGCACGTCCCCAGAGCTGTGTTTGTTGACCTGGAGCCCACTGTCATCGGTAAACTCTAAATGATAAAAGTATCATAAATGCCTTTTCCCCCCTCTGTCGTTCAAAAGCTTCAACAATCTAATGCTCATTGCCCTTAGATGAGGTGCGCACTGGGACTTACCGCCAGCTGTTCCACCCTGAGCAGCTGATCACTGGCAAGGAGGATGCTGCCAACAACTACGCCCGAGGACACTACACCATCGGCAAGGGGTTATCGACCTAGTGATGGACAGAATCCGAAAGCTGGTCAGTACATTTAGAACAGAAGTCAGTTTTGCTGAAGAGTATTAACTGAATCAGTTTATTGCCAAGTAGGGTTTCACATGCAAGGCGTATGCAATCATATTGTGGTGAATGACACAAATAAGTATTGCAAAAGCCAAGTATCATAATAAATATGTGAAGTATATGTTTTAAAATGTAGAGCGTACAGTGTTTTAAACACAAGACGTAACCATCTGGTATCACTCTTTGAAAGTGAGCATATTTCCCCGATTCTGGCCCACTTGCATCGGCTTCCTCCACCCTGCACAACTCAGTTTAAGATCCTCCTGATCGCATTCAAAGCCCTCCATGGTATGGCCCGCTCTGATCTCTGATCTGTTTTCATCTATATGTTTACATGCTGTGCACTGATACGCTTTGTTATCATTAGCTGTGAACCCTTGGCACGGCTGTCTTTTTATTATATAAATACTAGTGCTGTCAAAATTATCGCGTTAACGGCGGTAATTAATTTTTTGAATTAATTGCGTTAAAATATTTAACGCATTTAACGCATGTGCAGAATGGCCCGCCCCATACGTGCCACCAGTGGCAGCGCCAGGGTATGGCTGGGGTAGGCTACACCCATACCGAAATGGCTTAGCCCCACCATGAAAAATGATGTTAAAGTAAGCAAAATAAAGTCCGCCAACTCGCGCGGAGTAAATTGCACAGACAGCAGTTAGTAAGATTGATTTCAGTAGCCACTTGTCTGGAAATACCGAAGACCAGAAACGGTTTTGAAAACTTTTGTCACGTAGTGATCGTCTTCTCAATAGAACATCTTTGATAATGTCGGTGTTGTTGCAGGAAGTCCCGACGGAGAATACTTTTGCTGTAGTACAGGGGTGCACATAACTGGTACGCAGGTTATGTGCGTAATCTGAAACTTGTGTCACAAAGCGCATTTGCGTACCGACGTACTTGTGAAGCTTTTCCAGAGGCGGTTAGATCACCGGACGACAGAGTCGGTCTCCGTGTGCACAGACAGGGCTGCTGTTAACGTCGGTCTGTACAACGGATTGTGCCAAAACTACGCCAACCGGCTGCGGAGGGAGACTCTCTTTCCCCCCCTTCACTGGAGAACTGCGCTAAAACAGCTGATCACAACGTTCACACTCTGTGGTCACGAAGTACTCCACTAGCCGCCGCCGCCCCACCCCGCTGTCGACTTTCCTGAAGTACTCCCCCGTTGATAGAAATCAACACGTAATGAATTCAGACCCCACGGTTTGATGATTGATAGGTGTGTGGGTTGTCTTTCATTTTGACACGCAGAAATTTATAATAAACATAGATACTGTGTTAAATGGATATATCCGCCTTCTTTCATTTATCTTTCCATTCCCACAATATACATAAAGAAATGGCATATTTTGGACATAGTTCGAATGGTGATTAATCATGATTAATTAATTTTTAAGCTGTGATTAATCTGATAAAAAAATGTAATCGTTTGACAGCCCTAATAAATACATTTATTATTTGATGATTGTCTCTTTTTCTTTCAGTCCGACCAGTGCACCGGTCTTCAGGGTTTCCTGGTGTTCCACAGCTTCGGAGGGGGCACCGGCTCTGGCTTCACCTCCCTGCTGATGGAGCGTCTGTCCGTCGACTACGGCAGAAGTCCAAGCTGGAGTTCTCCGTCTACCCAGCTCCCCAGTGTCCACCGCTGTGGTGGAGCCCTACAACGCCATCCTGACCACCCACACCACCCTGGAGCACTCTGACTGTGCCTTCATGGTTGATAATGAGGCTATTTTTGACATCTGCGTAGAAACTTCGATATCGAGCGTCCCTCTTACAACAACCTGAACAGGTTAATGAGTCAGATTGTGTCCTCCATCACTGCTTCCCTTCGCTTTGATGGGGCCCTCAATGTTGATCTGACAGAGTTCCCGACCAACTTGGTGCCCTACCCCCGTATCCACTTCCCTCTGGCCACCTATGCCCCTGTTATCTCTGCAGAGAAAGCTTACCACGAGCAGCTCTCAGTGGCAGAAATCACCAACTCCTGCTTCGAGCCAGCCAATCAGTTTGTGAAATGCGACCCACGCCACGGTAAGTACATGGCCTGCTGCCTTTTGTACCGTGGTGATGTCGTTCCCAAAGACGTGAACGCTGCCATTGCCAACATCAAAACCAAGCGCTCCATCCAGTTTGTGGACTGGTGCCCCACTGGTTTCAAGGTGGGCATCAACTACCAGCCGCCCACTGTGGTTCCTGGTGGAGACCTGGCCAAGGTGCAGAGGGCTTTGTGCATGCTGAGCAACACCACTGCCTATTGCAGAGGCCTGGGCTCGGCTGGACCACAAGTTTGATCTGATGTACGCTAAGCGGGCCTTTGTGCACTGGTATGTGGGTGAGGGTATGGAGGAGGGAGAGTTCTCTGAGGCCAGAGAGGACATGGCTGCTCTGGAGAAAGATTACGAGGAGTTTGGAGCTGATAGTCAGGATGATTATGAGGAAGGAGGAGAGGAGTATTAGAAAGGCAGATATTGTATACATGTATATTTATTAATAAAGTTGACTGAACCTGAAGCTATGCTTTCCTCTCGTCAATAAATACACTGTTAAACATGACCTACCTGCCTAGATGGGTTGGATGTATTCACTTGCTCAGTTCAATCAAATGGTTTCGCACAGAGATGCTATTACTCAATTAGTCACTTGGAGGCAGTGGTGTTCAACATGTATATATCTTTTCTCTGAACAGACCAGGCATGGCAATCTAGTTAAATGTACTGCCAGGGGTCTCCAACCTTTCTCCACCTGAGAGCTACTTTGAAAAAATGAAAGTGGCCAAGAGCTACTTGCATCACATCGCTTACATTTATTCACATAGCCCTCATCAGTTGAATTAAGCTATACTTTTGTACACGTACGAAATTGTAATACCTAAAGCTTATCACAAATCTTAACTTCACATCAAGGTCCAAGAAAATGAAAATGTCTCACATATTATTATGGTCCACATAGTAAATACATCACTGAACATTCACATACATGTCCTTAATCACCAGCTGACAAGCATTTCACTCTTTTTCACAGTCAGTGAGATGAATGGCGCTGCATGGAGTCACCATAGAGGGGTCTGCTGGACCCACTTAGGTTCACTCTAATGGAGTCATTTAAATGTTGATCAGTCGGTCTTGTTCTGTATTTAGATTTCATTCTAGTCAGAAAAAGCTGCTTCACAAAGGTCTGTAGAGCCACATAAAGCAGACGTGTTCAGTGCTGCTTGGTGATGTTCTTAGAGTTTTCTGGGTCTACAAGGCTCCAGAAATGTTGTGAGTTTTGCTGAACATTATTTTGGAGATGTATAACTTCCACCTCCATGGGATTGACACTGAACAGTGCAGCCATCTTTTTCTTCTTCGTCTTGACATGAAATTATAAACTAATAAATCAACTGTATAGCTCTAGCCTCCCTATGTCTGTGTGAAATTGTTCCATCCTCAAAAACTAAAAAGAATGCTTCTGCAGTCTAGCTGCAGCTTCTAGCAACGGCCTTCTGTTAGAAAGGACACTGAATGTCCTGAATGAGGCATCACACACAGGACTTGAGTCTGAACACAGCAGACAACAGGAGTCTTTACAACCGCATATACAAACAAAAATAGTGCATGTGGGTGCACACTTACATTCTCTGTCTTACTGTTACATGAATCCCATGAATGTATGAGATTAAGTTAGCTTCATTATATCTCAGTGATTAAGTGAATAATAAAGTTTCTATCGGGTCACTATCAGCCTGTCACTCATTATTTTCAGGAGGGGGCAGGGTTTGGAGGAACAGAGGAGACTGTGATCGCGGAAGCTTTCCTCCTGCCTTCACAAACTTACACACGTATTTATCAACTGAAAATAGCAAGAGGACATTCATACTCTGCAATCCAAGACTTGATTAAATCCACCAAAAACCTGACATGACGATAACGAGTGTTTTTCAAAAAACACAAATCCCTCCCTGTGTGTCTCTGAGCCGCAGCGACACGGACTGATTCAGAGCGGGTCATTCTGCTGTTGGTTCTGACTGGTGTTGCTGGAGAAAGCAGACTGCTCCGTGTGTGGTGTCGCTGTGCCGCTGTCACGTCTGTTCCTTGATCTCTGCGTCACTGACCAATTTGATATTCGTGTGACAGAAAACATTCTAAAATAAAAAAACGTTATTGTCCAGCCGC
>CM053246.1:15546835-15721835 GCA_028583405.1 Pogonophryne albipinna | reverse complement strand
TGCAATGGCGGAAATTGCATTGGCGTTTTTCGTTGCAGATGAAGTGGATGCAATAGAAATCCCACAATTATTATATCCCTACAAATGAATGACTCAAGTGTCTGTTCATTTTAAAACAAATCAATACAAGGGGGGTTGAATCCTACATGTAAAAGACAGAACCACTACTTTTCAAAACTACTTCCGTCAGTGGTCTTGACCAGTTTGCATTTATAAAGAATGCACAAATGTGTTTAATCGTTAATGTCAGATATGTACTAAGTAAATACATTTGTTCCTGCTCAAGATTAGATTCAACTTTATTGTTATTGCACAGATTACAGGTACTGAGACAACGAAATGCAGTTTAGCTTCTAACCAGGAGTGCAAAAAGCAGTAAAGTGAAAAGTAATAGAGTGCCACAGTGACGTGTCCTAAAACGCGGATGTAAACTCCTTCCGGTTCCTTCGACAAAAAAGCAAAGCAATTTCTCCATAGGATTTTGGAAAATAGCTCGAAATAAGGTCTGTGGTTGACACACATTTAAGAGACGGATCACGTTTTGTTCGGTCGGATAATCTCCACATGTCTACCCTACTTTTATAATGTTCTAATCATAAATCTATCGATTAGATTTATGATTCTTAAATGTGTGTCAACCACAGACCTTATTTCGAGCTATTTTCCAAAATCCTATGGAGAAATTGCATTGCTTTTTTGTTGAAGGAACCCATGCGCAGCTTACTTACGGGTTTTAGGACGCGTCACTGTGGCACTCTATGTACACAATCTACAGAATAAAATATTGAATGAATTGAATGATGAATAAACAGTGAGGGGTATGAATACACTAGATATATAAAGTAGCCTATGTGCAGTATGAACATGCTAAGATATATAAAGTATGAAAACGGTAAGTAGTGCAAGTATAGTATAAAATATATAGATATTAATTTAATGATGAAGCATTGTTTTTAAGTTTAATACACATCTCCATTTGTGAATGAGTTATAACATTTACGCTTACCTAATACACATTTTTCACATGAAATGCAAAGTAAGATGCAACAGACCCAAGCAAAACATTTTATTCACACATGAAGAAAATTAGGACTCAAAATAATGATACACATATTTAAACATAAAAGCTTTTCTCAGACATAAATGAAAGACTTGGTAAGACATAATGGTACTCAGACTGGAAAGGCTTTGTGTATATCCTTGAACAAGCATCCAAGCAGTCCATCAGGGTGAGCAGAGCCAAGCCAAGATGACCATTCAAGAACCTTGAGGTATTCCTCCAACAAACTCTCTGTAAGGTTTCCTCTCAGTTTACGGACATGTCCTTTGACGGTCGACCAAGCTCTTTGGATATGACTGCCAGTCTGGGGGTTCACCAACCACCTGCTGTGGTTTATGGTGTAGTGGTTGTAGACCATGTTACTCAGCACTCTCCTGTATGCCCTCCACTCATCACTAATAATGCTACTTCCTGACTTAACATGTCGTCTAATCAGAGGGACAAGGTGGCATCTTGATCGTTTCTCCACTAGTTTCAACACTAGTCTCCGCCTTTTGTCTTTAACTCCCATCATTCCGAAGACTAATTTCTTCGTTCTCCAGGTATGTCCAAAGCGTCCACACAAAAAATAAATCATAAGATCATCTTAGTTAACAACAAAATGCACACATATGACAGTAAAAATTGTTGCACATCATGTTTCAAAATGCCATACTTGTTTATTAGGTGCAATGTATAACATAATTTAAGGATAATTATACAGTAATGGTCCATATTGATTAAAAAAATTGTTGTTAGTCTCTTGTACAAGAAAGCCCAGTCTATAACTGCCGAACATAGGAACTGGGTACAGTACCTTCTCCCAGACACAAATACTCAAATAAAATAGTTTACTTTATCAGCATTGGTATTACCAATGCTTACTATTTATTTGATACCAATTTGGTAATACAATTAATAAAAAGAACAAGGTTTGAGTTTGTTCTTCAGATATGACTGTGACATTAACGTGTAAGCTCAACAATGAACTCCAGCTCAACCAACCATATTGTAATATCCAAGTAATCATCTTGAAATATGACATTACTATTTGTAATATACACACATCTTATTGTGAGGTTGATTTCACATACACTACGCCGCTCTTCAACACTACTTTGATGTTAGCTTGTCTACATAATCGATCATAGCTCATTTAAATTAACCTTAGCAATGCATAAAGTGACCTACCTAATAAAATATCTCTCTAACTTACAAGGATGACCTAATTTTACCAACCTCAAACAGAAGCCGTTTATTCTACAGTATTATCCCACTTAATGCTTAACACTTCTCTATGTTTTAACTTGGAGGCTACGATTAGCATCGTTAGCACAGATGTAGCTACCACTTGCTTCCATGCTAACCCAAGCCTTAACATTCATTAACGTTAGCCAGAGGCGCGGGAAGGTATTTTGAGTGGGGGTGCTGAGGTGCTGGACTCCAGTGAACACTATTACGGGCACTATAGAGCACGCACAAAAGCACTCCCCACACGCAAACACACAGTACACCCGCGACTGTTACAATGAAGGCTCGATAATCAGCTCACGGCATATAGGCAGGGGTAAAGTGCTATTTTTTTACGAGTGGGGAGCGGACCTCACCTCCTCTAGGGGGGTCCGGGGGGATGCTCCCCCGGGAAGATTTTTTTTAAATATTGAAGTTGAAAGCATCAATCTGGTGCACTTTGAGAGCAACATTAAGAGATCTATGGATACATCTCTCAACACCCAGATGAAACACAACTGTAAGCAGATGTTCTTTTTCTTTATGGATATTTTACAAATCACTCCCCTTTCAAACTGTATTCTTGTTTTACTGCCATATAGTATTTCATAACTGTTTTTCCTTTATTCTCTTATTTTGCTTATAACGATAATGATCATATGAAAGTGTGCCGCGGAAATAATCATTTGAATAATTGGTGACAAAACCGTTTGAGACCCACTAAGATAACTTAGACTAAAGTTAACTATCTAAACACTCAGAGAGTCCTTTAGCTCACCTGAGCCTCTCAGTCTGAGAGGAGAGGACTCTCCTCCAGCTTGTTGTGGAACAAACAGCTCCGTATGTCCGTTAGTGCAGCTAGCTAACCAGATGCTAACAACACGGTCCCTGCTGGCACCGGTACCTCTCTCTCTCTCCCTCTCTCCCTCTCTCACACACACACACACACACACACTAAATGCGCTATTTCCACACACACACACACACACACACACACACACACACACACACACACACACACACACACACACACACACACACACACACACACACACACACACACACACACACACACACACACACACACACACACACACAGAGCCGAGCTTGAATGACACGAGCACACTTTTATTTCCATGCAACTCTCTGATTGGTCTGGTGTCTTCTTGCCTCTGTTGCATTCACTGAACACAGGAAATTACAGTCCTGTCGTCCTCTCTAGTGTCATGATGAGGTTCACGTAAAGCACGGTTAATGTATTATATTATTGAGGTAGAATTGTCCGGGGCTACAGGATAAACATTCGGGGCAGGCCAAAATATTATTTTACCAACAATGTGGAATTTATTGGCTACATATTACACAGATTATGCACAGCGGGAGCAGCAATAACCGTCAAATAATAATTCAGACAGGGGAGCTCCGCACCCCCTGCCTGCCGCTAGGGGGTGCCGCATCGCCCTCAGCACCCCCCTTCCAGCGCCCATGACGTTAGCTGACTGAAAACATAAGCAACACATAAAAAAAGCACTCGACTTTCACTTACCGCAAAACCGCATTCATGCACCGTCTGTTTTAACCGCAAAGCGAGTCACAATAGTCCGATATAAGCATTACATTATTACATTACATTACATTGCATTTAGCTGACGCTTTTATCCAAAGCGACTTACAATAAGTGCGTTCGACCAACAAAATACAAACTTGAAGAAAACAGAATCATATAAGTACATCAGGTTTCATAGAGCAAAAACATTTCAAGTGCTACTCAACTGGCTTTCGGTAAGCCGGTCCTTTATTAGTATATAAGTGCTTTGTTAATAGTTCTATTGCTCGAAGTGGAGTCGAAAGAGATGAGTTTTCAGTCTGCGCCGGAAGGTGTGTAAGCTATCTGCTGTCCTGATGTCAATGGGGAGCTCATTCCACCATTTTGGAGCCAGGATAGCAAACCCACGTGTTTTTGCTGATGGGATCTTGGGTCCCCTTCGCAGCGAGGGTGCAGCGAGCCGTTTGGATGATGCAGAGCGGAGTGCACGTGCTGGGGTGTACAGTTTAACCATGTCCTGGATGTAGGAAGGGCCAGATCCATTCGCAGCATGGTACGCAAGTACCATTGTCTTGAAGTGGATTCTAGCACTTACCGGAAGCCAGTGAAGGGAGCGGAGGAGCGGCTTGGTGTGGGAGAATTTAGGAAGGTTGAAGACCAGACGAGCCGCTGCATTCTGGATGAGCTGCAGAGGTCGGATGGCACATGCAGGTAGACCAGCCAGGAGGGAGTTGCAGTAGTTTAGGCGTGAGATGACGAGAGCCTGGACCAGAACCTGCGTCGCTTTCTGGGTCAGCTGGGGACGTATCCTCCTGATGTTGTAAAGTGTGTATCTGCAGCAGCGGGTTGTAGCAGCTATGTTTGCAGTGAAGGACAGGTTGTTATCTAGGATCACACCCAGATTCCTTGCAGTCTGAGTCGGGGAAACAACAGAGGTGCCGATGTTGATTGTTAGGTCAAGAGTGGGACAATCTTTTCCCGGAAGGAAAAGCAGTTCAGTCTTGTCAAGGTTGAGCTTGAGGTGATGAGCAGACATCCACTGAGAGATGTCAGCTAGACAAGCAGAGATGCGTGCGACGACCTGGGTCTCTGAGCGGGGAAAGGACAGGATTAATTGGGTGCCGTCAGCGTAGCAGTGGTATGAAAAACCATGCGGGCTAATGACAGATCCGAGCGAGTTTGTGTACAAGGAGAAGAGGAGCGGACCAAGAACAGAGTCCTGAGAGACCCCTGTAGTTAATTGACAAGGGTCGGACTCCGACCCTCTCCAAGTAACCCTGTCGGTGCGGTCTTTGAGGTATGAGGTGATGAGGGAAAGAGCAGTGCCTGAAACTCCAAGTTCTTGGAGAGTGCGAAGGAGGATCTGATGATTCACCGTGTCGAATGCAGCAGACAGGTCCAAAAGGATGATGACAGAGGAGAGGGAGGCTGCTTGAGCAGTGTGCAGTTCCTCAGTGACAGCAAGGAGGGCAGTTTCTGTGGAGTGACCTGCCTTGAAACCAGACTGGTGCGGATCCAGAAGGTTGTTCTGATGGAGATAACAGGAGAGTTGTTTAAAGACAGCGCGTTCAAGTGTTTTAGACAGGAACGGGAGGAGAGAGACAGGCCTGTAGTTTATAACATCAGACGGGTTGAGAGTGGGTTTCTTGAGGAGAGGGTTTACTCTTGCCTCCTTGAGACTGTTTGGAAAGTGACCAGAAGTTAGAGAAGTGTTGTTGAAATGGGTGAGAAACGGTAGAATATCAAGAGCGATAGTCTGAAGGAGGTTTGAAGGGATAGGGTCCAGAGGACAGGTGGTAGGGCGGGCAGAGGTAATGAGGGTAAGAACCTCACTTGGAGAGAGAGGGGAAATGGAGGTCAGTGTGTGGGTGAAAGGAGGGTCTGGTGACCCAGTGGTGAGTAAAGGTGAGTCAGAAAAAGATGAGCGAATATCATCAACCTTTTTTTCAAAGTGGTTAACAAAGTCGCTGGACAGAAGGGAGGAGGGGGAAGGGTCTTTGGGGGGGTCCAGGAGGGAGGAGAAGATGGAAAATAGTTTTATGGGATTGGAAAAGGAAGATTGGATCTTATCTTGAAAGAAAGTGCTTTTTGCCTGAGAGATCGAAGCAGAGAAAGAGGAGAGGAGAGCCTGATAGGTTAGGAGGTCGTCATGGTGTTTGGATTTCCACCGTTTCCGCTCTGCTGCCCGAAGGACGGTTCTATTAGCACGCAGTGCGTCATTTAGCCAGGGAGCAGGAGGGGACTGACGAGCCTGCCGAGATGTGAGAGGACAGAGAGAGTCCAGAGAGGATGAGAGAGTAGTGTTTCTGCAGCAGAGTTTGGAGGTAGGAGTTGGAACGAGTCAGAGGAAGGGAGGGCTGAGAGCACCGATGAGGTAAAGGTAGAGGGGGAGAGGGAACGAAGGTTACGGCGGACAGGTGCAGGATGAGAAGAGATTAGTTCGTTATGTTTGGAAAGGGGTAGAGAGAATGAAATGAAGAAGTGATCGGATGTGTGGAGCGGGTTTACAGAGAGGTTAGAAGTAGTGCAGTTCAATGAGAATATGTGACCCGCTCTATCGAAATCAGTCGGAAGTCGCAACGGCTCATTTCAAAATAAACGGGGATTTACGTAAAAAACTATTTTTTCGGGGTTCGGGTGTTTTGTTTGATTTTAAACAAACAAAGTCTTGGCTTTCAGAATATGAAACTTTTATTTCCAAAATCACACGATAAATACATGTTTGAAGCTTGTAAAGGGACAAAGACAGGCACTTCTCACTCGCAATCTGCTCTTCCGCAGCGCCGCCCCCCCTCCCTCCGGCGTATAGAGTATAGTAATCATAGATAACACGGCAGGGTCCGTTACAGTTTGTTTTCATCTGATTTCAAATAAACAAAGTCTTGGCTTTTAGAATATTAAACTTGTTTCGGCAAATTCAGATGATAAATACAACTTTGAAGCTTCGGCATAATTACAAGCAGAGAACGGAGTAACTTAACGTCACAGCAGGCATAACAACAGCCAGTGTTTCTCGTGAGTGTTTTCCCCGGGAAACAAACACAATACACACCAACGCAAAATTACACAAACACACACGTATACACACACACTCGCGCTTCCCCTCCAAACGAAAATATCTTCCCGAAGTAGTATTTTGATCATTTGCTAATAATCAATCAGATCGATGGATTCCAGAGAAGAGGAAACTTTGAAGGCCTTTTTCTCAAAATGATGACTCGGTGACAGTCATTATATAATGTGACATATTTCGCTTACTATTTGGAGAACAACAACAATCCTGATATCATTAGAAAGCTAGGAATCTCCTCTTTCCAACAGTGTATACAATTCAAAATGTGTCTTCGATAGAGCAGGTCACATATGAGATCAAGGACATTGCCAGCTTTATGAGTTGGTGGGGATGGAGACAGTGAGAAAGCAAAGGCGGTTAACAGAGATGTTAGTTCGTCTATCTTCCCTGCCTGGAGGTTGAAGTCTCCGAGAAGTACAGCGGGAGTGCCAGTTTCAGGGATGTGTGAGAGGAGATTATCTAATTCCTCCAAGAAGTCCCCCAAGGCGCCTGGTGGACGGTAGAGAACAACAATGGTTAATTCTATAGGATGGGTTACTTTTAACGGCATGGAATTCAAAGGTGGAAGGAGTGAAGTTAGGTAGCTTGAAGAGGGAAAAGCTCCATTTGGGAGAGAGCAGGAGACCAGTGCCACCTCCTCTGCCAGTGGGTCTGGGTGTATGGGAGAAGGAATATGCTGTGGAGAGAGCTGCTGGGGTGGATGTGTTGGATGGAGTAATCCACGTCTCAGTGAGAGCAAGGAAATCCAGGAAAAGCATGAATTATAGTCCACAAGGCACCAGCACAACAAACACGGCCGAGTTCAAGTTCTCATTCATAACACTTTGTTCGATGTCTCACTATGGGATGTGCCTCAACGCGTATGCAAACAGAAGCGTCAATCTCATTACGCCAATCCTGATTGGCTGGTGATCTTGACGTCAACGTCAGGGAATCCACCCACCCTTTAAGTAGCTTGCGCTACGACGCAGCGTCATTCAAACACCTCTTCTCGCTTCAGAGCACATCTCGAATTATCAGTAACCGGGCTAGCTTAACGGTCCACATACTGAACCCAAAGCTAACATTCGGTCGACGGGCGCTTGCCGGTTACTTTTTTGCTTTGCAAGAAGACTGAGCAATATTAACACACCAGTTAATATTGTAATCTGCCTCGCCGTTTTTTTCTGTCGAAATAACGGTACGGTTTGATTTTTTCTTCAAGCTAGTAACATACCTGTTGCTAGTTTGTTCTTCCCTCCACACCGACACCACTGTAAAGAGGACGTTCTCTTTTCTCTCTCACACCAGAGGAGACAGAGATAAAAAAAGGTATTAACACACCAGTTAATATTCTTTAAAGAATAAAATCTACACCGTCGCCTTTTTTCCTTTCGGACTAACGGCAAGGTTGGATTTTTTCTCAGTAACGTACCTGTTACTAGCGTGTCCACTCCACGCCGACACCCCGGCGATCGAAGATGGACCCTTCTCTCCCTCACACCAGAGGAGTCAGGGACTCGGAGGCTCGGCTATGTGGCTGCGGGTTTAAGATTTCAGGCACAGACTCACACCAAGTCTGCTCGTCCTGCCTCGGGCTGGAACACGCCCGGGAGGCTATCACCATTAAGAGCCTCCGCCGACGGTTAGCACGCCAAGCTAGCTTGTCGGGACAGGACCCCCTCATGTCCGCTGATTCGCCGGCCGGCAATCAAGACATGGTGGCGTCCGCCGCAGAGATTGAGCCCCGCGCTGTGTCAGACTGGGTCTCAACAACAGCTGACCCGGTGGCGGCAAGAGCCGCGAGAGCGGAGCCCCGCGCTATGTCAAGCAGGGGCTCCCAATTGGACCTCACCATGGTTCCACCCGCGGAGGATGTCCTGGAGTTGGACTACATGGAGGACGAAGAGGATACCTCTGAGTTCCTCCTGTCTGACTCGGATGAGGATGACATCTTCGTTTCATCGGCTCAGGCTGCAAAGCCGGGAGCGATGTCCGCTCCTCCGGGTGAGAGCACACCAGCTTCGCCCGTCCTAAGCATGGACTTGCAGGCCGTGTGTCAACGCGCTGCGTCCAGGCTGAACATCCCATGGCCTGAAGTGGCCAAGGAGACCTCCAGATCTCCCTACGAGGGGAAGAACTTGCCCCAAGCAGCGAGGACGAAGAGGCATCTCCTTCCAGTCTTTCCGGAGATGCTGGACGAGGTGTCGGTCTCGTGGAGAGACCGTCCCTTTAGCAACAAGGCCCCAATCCAGGGTGCCTCCTCCCTGGACTGTGACGGTATGGAGAGGCTTGGCCTGCTCCGCATGCCGCCCAAGGAACCGCTGGTGGCAGCCCACCTCCAACCGAGGCTGGCTTCGACACCGAGCAGGAACCCCATGCTACCGGCAAAGGCAGACCGGTTCCAGTCAGCGATGACCGAACGGGCCTATAAAGCCGCAGCTTTGTCCGCCGGGGCACTCAACGTCTCCTCGCTGCTGACCGCCTACCAGGCGGAGCGCTGCGAAGACATGTCGAGCAAACCTGAGCCTGCCGTGTGGGACGAGATCGCAGCGATCACGGACATTTGCCTCCGTGTGCAGCGCTGTGCAGTCCAAGCCACGGGCAAAGCACTGGGAATGATGGTGGTAAAGGAGAGAGCCAGGTGGCTCTACCTGACCAACCTTCCAGACCGGGAAAAAGAGGATGTTCTTGACATGCCTATTGTTCCCGAGGGCATATTTGGCTCTGCTCTAGCTTCAATGCAGCTGAGGTGCGAGTCAAAAAGGAAGGGAGACGAGGCTCTCCAGCTCTGTCTCCCCCGAAGGGTCCAGCCGCCACCTCCAATGGTCCTGCGGCAGGCCTTCACTCAAGCTGTCTCACGTCCTGCCCGGTTCAAAATACCGAAGCAGCAGAGACCGCAGCCCGTCCCGGGTCCCCAGCCCAGGCACGAGGCAAGAGGGAGCTGGCCAAGTAAATCTCCGGTTCCGGCAGCTGCCGCTCAGGCGCAGCCGGCCCAGGTTGGATGCTCATGTGTTTTCGGGGTGCCACCATGCCCCCATCTTCCCGCCGCCTCGAGTGATGCCAGAACGTCATCCTCAAGTTCGCGCCATCAGGGAAATGGACTTAACTTCAAAGACAGCAAGTTCCAACAATAAACAGTCTGTCGTCTGCCCCTCTTTTCAAAGCGGCTACGGCCTCTCTCAAAAGGCGGACAATAGACGGGATTGTGAAGGCACCACCGCCACGCGCATGCGCAGTGTCGGCCGGGTTTGTCAACTTGGGGTACCACCGTGTTCAGACACTAGAGGGCCCCATAACACAACAAATAGAGACACTGAGGGCAGACGACAGAGCTGTGACATCTCCGCTCGCTTTGAGAAGTGAAAAGTGGAGGATGCTCACAGATTCTGCTTGGGTTTTCAAGACAGTAACACAGGGCTACAGGCTCCAATTCGCTGTCACCCCCCCTCACTTCTCGGGCATTCTGTATTCACAGGCCCGGGGAGAGTCGGCCCATAATCTAGAGCAAGAGATTTTCTCGCTACTAGAAAAGAAGGCTATATCGATAATACCCGCCGAAGAGAGTCAGAGCGGCTTTCCTCGTTCCCAAATGGGGAGGGAACGGAATTCGGCCTATACTAGATTTGAGAGCTCTGAACAAATATCTGAAAAAATACAAATTCAGAATGCTCACTCACACATCTCTGTTGTGTCTCGTGCGCCAAAACGACTGGTTCACATCAGTCGACCTGAAAGATGCGTATTTCCACATTCCAGTATATTACCCACACAGGAAATATCTGAGGTTCGCCTTTCAGGGTGTCTGTTACGAGTACAGAGTACTTCCCTTCGGTCTGTCTCTCAGCCCGCGAGTGTTTATACGGTGTACGGAAGCCGCGATAGCCCCGTTAAGACAACAGGGTATTCGCCTGGCAACTTATCTGGACGATTGGCTCCTTCTCGCACAGTCAGAGCAAGAGGCTATTACGCAGACGAATGTCCTCGTAAAACACCTGCTCGACCTGGGTTTTGTAATAAACACAGAAAAGAGCATGTTGTCTCCAGCCCAGACTGTACTCTTCCTGGGCCTACACCTGAATTCGGTGTCCTTTACAGCCCGCTTGTCAGCAGAGAGTGAAAGCCTTCAGGGCTTGCCTCGCTCATTTCCAGCCACGCAAATATGTTCTCTTCAGGTCATGTCTGCAGTTGCTGGGGCTCATGGCGTCAGCCATTCTGGTGGTACGACTGGGACGCTTACACATGAGGGAGTTTCAGCGCTGGGTAGCTGCCCCCAGATTGGACCCCGCGCGTCATGGCGCGCGGAGAGTGATGGTTACTATGGAATGCGTAATGGCTCTGCGCCACTGGCTACACCCGACTTTTCTAGTACGGGGCGTGCCTATGGGTGCTGTCCTATCGCGGAAGGTGGTCACCACAGACGCATGTCTGACGGGCTGAGACCTCCAACGGTCACACATAAATTATCTGGAGCTTTTAGCGGTGTTCCTCACCCTGAAACTCTTTCTGCCTTTTCTCAGAGGACATCATGTCCTCGTGAAGACAGACAACACGTCCACAATATCGCATATAAACCGCCAAGGGGGTTTGCGTTCTCTCCAGTTACACATGCTGGCACGCAAACTGATCTTATGGAGCTGCGGACGTCTCCTCTCTCTGAGAGCGACGCACGTACCAGGAGTGATGAACCTCGGGGCGGATCTGCTGTCCAGAGGTGCACCACTATATGCAGACTGGACTCTACATCCAATGATTGTGAGTCAGCTGTGGGTGCGTTACGGCCGAGCCGCGGAAGAAAATGCTCAATGTCAGCTGTTCTTTTCAATGCGCACGTTTGGCCTCCGGTCCTTCTGTACGCGTTCCCACCCCTGGCTCTGATACACCCAACTCCACCAGGGACATACTGTCTCAGGCGGGGGGGACGATCTTTCACCCACACCCAGAGCGCTTGGCACTATGGGCCTGGCCCGTGAGTGGTACAATCTGAATACAGTGGGGCTCCCTCAGAAGGTGATAAACACTATTCAGAGTGCAAGAGCTTCCTCCACCAGGTCTCTCTATGACTGTAAGTGGAGGGTGTTTGAGGAGTGATGCCTTCAAAAAGGACACATCTCTTTTCAATGTCCTGTCGGGGTGATTTTATCATTTCTACAGGACTTAATTGATAAACACAGAGCTTTCTCTACGATCAAAGTGTACCTGGCTGCTATTGCTGCATGCCATGTGGGCTTTGAGGGAAAGACGGCTAGCCAACATCCTTTGGTCTGCCGTTTTATGAAAGGGGCTTGCAGGCTCCTCCCTGTTTCCAGGTCACTGGTGCCCTTATGGGACTTGGCAGTGGTTTTAGATGGGCTCACTCGACCTCCATTTGAACCCCTGGAAGAAGCTGACATGAAACACCTGTCACTGAAGACAGTGCTGTTACTGGCTCTGGCATCTGCCAAGCGAGTCAGTGACATTCATGCGCTCTCTGTACATCCTTCATGCACTCAGTTTTCCCCGGGGCAAACGAGAGTGTTGCTGAAGCCCAACCCTGCCTTTATACCTAAGGTGGTTGGCTCATGTACCCCCATTGACATTGTTGGATTTCCTCCGCCGCTGTGTTCCTCTGAGGAACAGCGGCCGAATTTGCTGTGTCCAGTTCGTGCTTTATGCATCTATATGGACAGGTCAAAAGAGTTTCGTTGTAATGACCAACTCTTTGTATCCTGGGCTAAACCTCAGAAGGGCAAGCCCGTTACCAGGCAACGGCTCTCCCACTGGATTGTGGAAGCGATTGTTCTGGTTTATACGAGTCAGGGTTTGCAGGCACCAACGGGCCTGCATGCTCATTCTACTCGTGGACTGGCTACATCCTGGGCTTTGTTCAAGGGTGTTTCCATCCAAGACATTTGTGCAGCAGCGAGCTGGTCCTCGCCGCTCACTTTTGTCCGCTTTTACAGGCTAGATGTCTCTGCTCCAAGTGTGGCCCGCGCAGTGCTGGGCCCCGTGTTGAGACAGAGTTCTACCTGTTAAGTTCTGGTTGTTTTTGGTGATTTTCGAGATAAGCATGTCTAGCAATACGGGAGTTTCAATATCCCATAGTGAGACATCGAACGGAGTGTTATGAATGAGAACTATAGGTTACTTACGTAACCCCAGTTCTCAGAGTAACATGAAGTGAGATGTCTCACCAGACGGCCCTTCTTGCTAAGGCGAAGCGAGAAGAGGTGCTTATTTTGAATGACGCTGCGTCGTAGCGCAAGCTACTTAAAGGGTGGGTGGATTCCCTGACGTTGACGTCAAGATCACCAGTCAATCAGGATTGGCGTAATGAGATTGATGCTTCTGTTTGCATACGCGTTGAGGCGCATCCCATAGTGAGACATCGAACGGAGTGTTATGAATGAGAACTTGAACTCGGCCGTGTTTGTTGTGCTGGTGCCTTGTGGACTATAATTCATGCTTTTCCTGGATTTCCTTGCTCTCACTGAGACGTGGATTACTCCATCCAACACATCCACCCCAGCAGCTCTCTCCACAGCATATTCCTTCTCCCATACACCCAGACAGACAGACAGATCCGGACCAGTGCCTGAATCAAAGTGAATGAATAGCAAATTGGAGCAGTTCTCAGCGGCAGCGCTCCCTTTGAACCTGAAGGAACATGTTAGTGATTATCAAGGTATTCAATAAGGTAATTGCTGCATTAGCTTCTCCTTCACACAGAGTTGCTAATTATTTATCTAGTGTGGTAGCAGGTGAACTTTACCTCTTGGTATCTGTAATGTGTCTTGTTCTACAGAAAAAAGTCACACAACAATTATTGGGTAAGCTGTTTTGAAATCATGATTGCAATTAAAGACCATTCTTTCTGGTGTAGTATTCTCTCGTTGTGACCTTAGAATAAATAATAAGATGATTAAAAGAAAGGTCTTAGCATTTCAAAGGTTTCGGCTGGAGAAGTGTGAAGCTATATGAGGAGTCTTTTTTTATTGTTCCTGAATAAAAGGCTTCGTCCTCCGATACATGATGGCTCATTAAAGCATATGCAGCTGTGGGTGCACCATAACGGTGCACAGCTGATAGAAAGGGACTTTTTAGTAGTTTTTAAAGATATTACTGATTTTCTGTACTATCTTTCCAACTCCTCATGCAGTTGACTGTTACAGGTCTATACAAGTTCATGGTACAATGCATAAGCTTCACATCGAGAGACTGAAACTCAAAGAGCTGTTTGACACTCGACGTAACCTTGTCGCACTGCCACTCCAACATCCAATCACAGAGCTTGAGGGCTAATCACGGGGTTTGTAAAGCAAGGCGGATGTTGTAGTCCCAAACGATAGCTGGGGATTCTGGGTAGTGTAGTGTCTTCGGAAACTCTGTTGTGTCTAAACTCCGAAAAAACAATTTGTTTCTCCGAATCGAAGGTTAAAAACACAAAAGCATGGTACACAATTTAAACCAATCACTATTGTGTAATTAACAAGGATAAACTGATGTGTTTTAGTAGATGAGTACTGGAGATATCACTGTGTAATCATTTGACAGTGTGGGGAATACTTCCGGTTTTATTATGAAAACTTCGAGACCGGAAATACTGTTTTCACCCACGCTAACTTTACATGGAAGCTGCCCCATATACAGTACACTTCTCCTGGCGAGACCTCAAACCATCTTCGTATATCTATCAAACTGTACATCCTACACACCACTGGACGTAGATTATAAAAGTACAATATACACTTCTCGCTATAAATCTAATAAAAAAGCATTGTAATGGCCAAACTATTCCACAATTTAGGATTTTCCAGAGAGGGTTATTTGTGAATAAACGACCCTCCGGAGCGTTTGCAATCGACAGGAGCATGTTGTTTCTTACACGACCACTAGAGGTGCTACACTTTAAAACGTGACTCTGGGTCGTATTTAGCTGCTGAACAATCGACCTATATGGTCGTTTTTTGTAGGAGGACAGGCTGCTAAAACTGGATAAAAAGTTAATTCATGAGAGCTTTTGGCAGAAAACCACAACGCTGACAAGCTCAAAAAACATAGGGATCGTAGTGACAAACTGAAATAGCCTGTTACCTTGATTAAGATTACGTTTTTAACGGAATAAACATAAGAATATGGTCGTTTTTTGTAGGAGGACAGGCTGTGTTTTACAGTTACAATACTCATACTGTAACTTAAAAGCATAGCATTAAAGTTTCTATTTTACAGTTGAAATACTATTACCGTAAACAAAAATACAGTACTTTTGAAATGGCAGTGTTTTATTTTATAGTTAAAATACTATTACCTTAAACAAAAATACAATGCTTTGAAATTACTGTGTTTCATTTTACAGCTATAACACTATTACCGTAAACACTAATACAGTGCTTGGAAGTTACTGTGTTTCATTTGACAGTTAAAACACTATTACGGTAAACACAAATACAGTACTTGGTACAGTGTTTCATTTTACACTGTTACTGTAAATAAAAACTTCTAAATACTGTGATTACCTTTACAGTATGTAACTGGCAGCAATTGACAAGTTACTATAATAAATTGTACAGTATGTAACTGGCAGCAATTGACAAGTTGCTATAATAAATTGTACAGTATGTAACTGGCAGCAATTGACAAGTTACTTACTGTATTTAATTTTACAGTATATAACTCGCAGCAATTGACAAGTTACTTACTGTAATACATGTTACAGTAAGTAACTTGTCAACTGCTGCCAGTTACATACTGTGAATTTCACGGTACGTTTCTTAGTGTAGGGTCATCAGGGGAATGTAAACTCACATCCCACATATTGTATCCAGACATTTTACTTATATCTTCAAACTTTCTATTGCATTCCTGTTGTCCTTTTGACAGTTTTACAATGTACTTTTATTAATTATCATGGTATTCCTTTTGTAAGGCTCTTACAACTGCCTTTGTGTTGAAGTGTGCTAGATGAATAAACCTCCCTTGCCTTGCCTTCTGAAGCTGTCCCATAAATCTTTGTGACATGAATTCATGGTGTGCTGGTACTCAAGGGGTTTGTGATGGCTGATTTTGTAGGCTCTTTATCTCATATTTTGGGCCCAAAACAAAAGTATTCATTATTTCCACATCAGGATGTTATTCCTGGCATGATAGAGAAGGCTTGCAAACATTATTATGATACATACTGCTGCAAATGTAAATTATTGGAAATAGAACAACATGAGTATGAACACATATGCATCCAGCTTTGTTTGTTTGGTCAGGGAGAATCCCACAATGTGAGTAGTAAATGGTTCAGTTAACAACATTTTTAAAATGTGTGGTCCACAATGTCATCAGTACGTGTGTTGACTCACAAGCCATATAGTTTTGGTTGTGGTTGAAAGTATCCAACGCCATTTATGAACAATGGACTAGAACAAGTGCTCTAAATTATACTTTTGTTTGTTTTGCCTAACAATGTTTTTAAAACAATTAGAAATAGTATGACATTTTTAGGGAGCTTTTTCCCAACTTGTCTCATACTCAAGAAGATGCAACTAAAGCATAAATCAGGAAAGTGAGGCTAAGTCATCATTATTTGAAAAACACTGCATATGTATTTCTACTTATCTTTAAAACTGTTTTATTGTGAAAAATAGCTAAATACTACTCAATATGTATCTAATGGAGGCTACCTGTGCAGGTGGCTGCAGTGTGGAGTACTATCAACTTTTCTATATCTCAAATGCTGTTGCCAGCTGTCTGTTTAATCAAAAGGGGTTTAATATTGAGTTATGCGTGCTGTAATGATAAGGAAACTAAATCTTGAAATATTATCTCATTAACAATGACTGCACATTTAACATCTATTTCAAGTTATGAAAAGCTATAACTGCTTTAATACTCCAGGCTTTATCCTGATATTTGTTCAAATGTGATGCTTTTCTACTGATTCGCCCCATTGATGAAATACCAAATATAATTTCCACTGGATCTAAATGTTTATTCTGAAAGTTTTGAAATGGCTGATAACATGATGTCTGCTTCTCTCTTAATTTAAAGTTACTCAGGCGAAAATCATTATATTGCATGCTGATCAGCACACTAGGCATAATGGGCCACATTTGTTTTAGTATTATTATCATTTCTACATTACAAATGCAATTTTAGCACTTGGTTTTGCGTTTGCATTTCTACCTGCTTATATGAGCGCTCGTCACAAGTTTAACAAGCAGTACTTAAACGTTCATAATCCTACCTCGGCAAAATCACAAAACACCCTTTATTTATGTCTTTGACTTGCTAAAACATATTTTTAGAAACTGATTAATGCTCTGTATTGAGTAACATCAATAATAGATTATTACATATTATCAGTCATCCAAAACGTAAGTAGTATGTAGAAGGTCATATCCTCTCACTCTGTTAATGTATTTTGCCTTCATACATCAGCAGGAAGGATGGGTGTTCTAGCTACGTTGTAATGTGAGGGATGTGCTTTGTAATCATGCTCAGCTCAAACAAATACGGTACCTCAATTTATTAGTTTAATCTTAGCAAAACGGGAACAGGATGTAACATAATGGGAACACGACCTTCTGCTTCTCTTCACAGTGACACACACACAGCGTATACAGGACAATTATATCAAATCAGTTCCAACCATGAGCTCAATGGTATTTTAAAAGCACAACTGGCAAATAATTTAAGTGTTCAGGCAATTCTTACATTATTGCCATGAACTCTTTATTATGTGTTAAAAAATCACTCAGCAATTACAGTTTACATAATCTAACAATGCTAGAAATGTAGTAGTTAACAGCACTACTTCTGAAATACAAATATAATACCGTGGTAACATACATTATGTAATATTTTGTGTTATAAAGCTAAAAGGGTCACATTTACTTCTGTATTTATAATGTTATTTTATGTTGCTTTGAGCACACTATTTATTCAAGTTTCTCACCAAGAAATGTGTTTTTTTCAAGACATCATCTAATCACATCATGATACTTTATAATTACACTTCTTTCAGCATTCATTGTTGATGAATACAGCATGAAAGCAACATAGTGCAACATTATAGTGCAACCTGTGGTGGAAATTCCACACTTAATCACCTTCTGGTAAGCCCCTGTCACACTGTCCCGAAATTGACACCAGATGGACACACAAATGTGGAATTGTGAATTTCACACGAAGATGGCCCTGAACTTGGTCAACAGCCGAAGCATGTACGATGCCTACAGAAGGCCACACGCTGGCGCCGGAACCAAACACGAAGGCAACATTTACATTACATTTAACATGTTAAACCCCGAGCCTGTTTTTCAGGTTTCAGGCTCGAAAATGACATTCCCAGAACAAATGACCATATCTTCCCTTCTAAAAGGGTTAAATTAATAATCCTTTTTCTCGAAGTAATGATAAACCTGTGAGTTGGATGTAGAAAAGTCAGATTCAATATAGATGTTTTTTATTTTAAAGAAAATTCAGATTGAACATCGTAAAAAACTGTAAATTATAGTGTCCGTCCAAAAAATATTTTGTACTTATAGTGAAAACTAACCTTGGATGATGGGTTAGTAGACTAAAAGCTTTAGGAATCCAAAGTACAACATATAATAAGTACCCTGTATCAAGGTTGATGCAAAACAAGTGACATTTGACCTTTTTAGATAGATTTAGCGAAAAAAAACCTCTTCTGGGGCCATTTGGGTGGATTTTCCATATCTCTGGCCCCCCTTGCTGGATTTTGACATGTGACATATCTTTCTGACCATCAGAGCCAATGGAATCGAGGGGAACTCCCACATAGTCCTTATTTGGTAATGTGTGTGTGTGAGACTGCCGCATAGCCTAGACCGGAAGCAGCAGCCACTCTGGTGGCTACCATTAGCAGCTAACTTTTGCTCTCCGATTTTTACATAAAAATTGAATTATGGATTATAAATGAAATATTTTTTTTATACAGAGACGTTAAAAACCTATGGATTAACCGATTCAGCCGCGTTTTTTCTCGTTTTAATGCCATTGAACACGTCTTTTGATCAGATTGACAGCTACGGTGAGATGATCTCCCTAGAAGCTCCGTAAAGGTACGTGTTGTGATGTCTGTATTTGCTTCCATTGTCGCGAGTCCGGATCACTCAGTGATGATACTATATACCTAAATAATCTGCGGAACCTCAGCTTTAATCGGATATCTTGTATGTTCACCTACGATAATTAGCTACTTTTATCTTGAGTTCTGTGCCAATGTCCGTTAGCATTGTTCGCTAAGGGGTCATTTAGATGCTTCTTATGAGACTTGTGTTTAGTTTTGGTTAAAATGGTTTGTATCGTCAGTTAGCTGAGATTATTTCCGTTAATCTGGTATAACACATTAATAGGTTCTTAAATATTAAGATCCCCTGAGACACAGTGTTGTGAAAAAAAAAAACAGGGTCCCCGCCGACGGGGACCTTGGGGTTTACATACAACTGCAACGAAAGCAACAAAAACAATTATGCTAAAGTACTATAGGACTTTACATTTTGGAAACTTGAGATTGTATATAATAAAAATTGTCACTGATATTGTCAGACTTTGTTCTTTACTTTCTCCGTCTTTATATGTAGACATCTCGGTCATGTTGTTTACACAGCAACAACAACTTCATGTCAACAGCGTAAACTCGCCTTCAAAATAAAAGCATCTAAATAAAACAGGAAGTCAACCTAAATTACATTTAAGACATACAACTGCAACAAAAGTAACAAACACAATGTAATATCCTTTTCAGTTTCACAGAACACCAATTGGGTTATTTACATAATATGTTTACATGATTTTGTTGTGCAATAAAACAACCAGAGAAGCAATCTGCAAGGAAACATTGCACACCATGGTCCCATCTCGATGTCATCTTACTATAATATGATGGCTACACGACGGCATTGCGAGGGCTTCACGTAGTCGTGTTGCCTTCCTAAAACAATCGGGCAGCTTCTTGTTTCCTTCGTATTGTTTTCGTGAGGCGAAAAATGCCCGATGGCACCGATGATCACACGAAGTAAAGGCGAAGATGACACGATTTGTCAAAATGCATCTTACGTTTCTAACTTGCAATATCATTATTTCCGCTCTCTTCACTCCAGAAGAGCGATCTCTATGGCGGCAAATCTCTGTCATAAATCGCGAGGGCATATGAGATCCACGCGAGCACAAGTCAGGCAGCCGTGGACGTATATTATTTTCGCGAGCACTAAAAACGGCACTCGCGCAAGAGCAATATTGAAGCCTGCAGGGGCTGCAGTAATTTGATTACTTTAGCAAAATATTTTATTCACAAATGTCGCTTTTTCAAAATTTCCCCAGTTTTTATTGCCTTTCTCAAATAAATAATAGTATACAAAAAAAGTATAAAATTATGCAAATGTAAAAAAAGCCCAAGAATTTTGCAAGTTTCTTGGCACTTTAATTTCTGAATGACCACTTTTTTTTCTGTTCAAATGCCCTCAGCTTATTTTTTGGAATGTTTATGATGAACATTGATGTTTATGTGCCTTATTTGACTATTATTGATTCCAAATTCAGTTTTTGAAAGCTACATTTTATATTATCATATGTCAAGACCGAAAAGGTAATTGGGTCTTATCTTTATAATATAATTGTTTGAATACTTTTGAAAAATATGTATAAAAATGTATTATCTAAAAAACTCAATCCATTTATAAGTAAAACAATCATTAGTAAAGTAAAGTAACTTACGTGAGACGTTTCCACAGCCATATTTCATCACGTTGGAGAGGGACAAAAAGTACTTCTTGGTTTAAATCCAGACAACGGCAAATCATAACATAATAATTAGATTTGGCGTTACTGGGACATGGTACGCCCACTTCCTAAAATGTCTCCTTGAGTGAGAGCAGGCCAGAGTTTCACAAGCAGAAGAGCAGGAATTGCTCGCGAGAGCGCAGGAGACCAAGGAGAGCTCAGATGCTGCACATGCTCAAGGCATGTTTCTCCCCTGCAGGCTTCAATATTGCTACCGTAAGATGCGAGCGAGAGACACAAGGAGGTGACGCGAGGACAGAGGAGTCCTCAGGTATTAATTGGGATGTCCTCGTTCACTCAAACATCACTTTTAAACGACGTCTGTTAATGATGACATGTGCACAACTGTATCCCCTCTCATCGGGCTTAACTAAATAACCCTTTAGAACCGGCCCATTTGTTGTTAAATATTTATTTAAATGAATGAATCTTTCTCTTGTTAGTCAAGGAATTCAATGTATGATGGTTGGTCCTGCTTTTATGTTCCGTTTGTGTAAAATGTAGCCTACATTTAAATAAAAATATAATTATAGTAATGTGAAAGCCTTTACTCTGAAAATGTGTGTCCTGTAGATCCCCACATTCAGGACTGTGAATTTTAAATAATTTAACTCCTGAATATCTTAACACAAAACAATACAAATAATTGTTATTTATCAAGATCTAGCCATTTATGAAATAACTTTCTTAATAGCTATGTTTTAGTGACGTTCAAGATCATTAAACATGACTTAAATTGTTAGTATAACCTTAAGAAATGAATTGCACATAATAATTGCCACGGAGCTGTGAGCACGCTTTTCAACTCATTCTTCCAGTTCTCCGTTTTCCTGTGTTGAAATTGAACAGTTGTGAAGGTGGGGGCGGGGCTTTTATATGCGAGTAGTGGAAACACTTCCGCGTAGTCTGCTCGTGTGTATCCTCCCTTTCGTCTCCTCCCGCACCCCTCCTCGACTCCTCCGTGTGCATTTCAGCTATTGGGACGTCCTTCAAAATGGCGTGTCTTGATCGATTTCCGGGTCAAGTCCCGGAGGAGGGGAAGAGAGGAGTCGGGAGGGGTATTGGGATGAGGCTATAGTCTCTCTGTGTGCGGGGCCTAACAGACACGCTGCAGCGGCACACAGAGATCTGCCGAGGACGGAGTTTTCAGAAGTATAGAGACACTCTACAAAGCTCGATGTGGACAAAGCTCGTTTTCCATTAGTGTTTTTGCGTTAGCGCGTTGACACGAGTAGAGTAGTCTGTCCAAGCAGCCGACCAAAAGGCGTCATATTCAGTTGGAGAAATGCACTATTTTCAACCTCCTTAACTCGTAGCTCTGTTGCCCCAATTACGAGTAACGTTATCACACCAGGTACGCAGAGGTGGGAGAAGTACTCAGATCTTGTAGTTAAGTAAAAAATACCATAGTGTAGGAAGAGTTCCTCAAATAAAAGTATGATCATCAAAATATAGTGAAAGTAGCGACAGTAAAAGTAGTGATTGTGCAGATTGGTCCATTTCAGAATAATATATGATATGGGTTATAATGATTGATCATTAAAGTGTTCTCAAAGCTGGTAAAGGTGCAGCTAGTTTGAATGACTTTGTATACTGCAGGGTAGATTGTGAATTTACTCCAGGTGGAACTAAAGTCTGAGTTAACACTTGATTATATTTCACATCGTTCATCCAGATCTGTGAAGTAACTAAAGGGATTAAATACATGTAGTGGAGCAAAAGTACACCATGTACCTCTGAACTGTAGTGGAGTTGAAGTACACATTTAAATACTCCAGTAAAGTACAAGTACCTCAACATTTTACTCAAGTACAGTACAATATAATAACATAATTATATATATATTTCATTTATTTCACATTTAAATAAAGCAATTAATTCGGTTAACAATTTGTTAGTTTTTCCCTTGAAAAAATAACAAAAAGTAAATACAAGAATACCATTAAAGTACCGGATCGATAAGCACTATCGATAAGACTAGTAGTACTGTAAAAAAAACTTAACGGTACCCATCCCTAGATATTACACAAGTAAAGTGTTAAGAGAGTGAAATGTTGCTTTACGAATTTCAACACTTGATGGTGTGACCTTGATTCCAATTTCAGATACCTGTATTTGCTTAATTGAATTGGTTTAAAGAGAGAAAACATTTTGACTAAAATGTAATTTTTCATCGACTAAAACTAGACTAACTATGAAGGATAGAAATAACTCAAATGTGACTAAAACTAATAACCATTTTCGTCTTAAGACTAAATCAAAAACAGCTGCCAAAATTAACACTGCGTGTGTCCATCTGGTGTCAATTTCTGGGCAGTGTGACAGGGGCTGTAAGAAAATAACAACTATACACGCTTTAACCAAAGTTGTGTTATTTAATAAAGAGTTATAGCATTTAACAGAATCAATCTTATTTCCAGCTGGAAAGGCCAGATAACACGTTCCACTGATGTGGTAAGGAAATCTGACAAAGTTAAACAGAAAAGCAATGACTTTATACAGGGAAGAGAGCAAAATATGGGAAGAGGAACAGCCAATGAAATTCTACATTACAGGGTATTGAAGATTGGTGGCTAGACAGGAGTTAAGTGATGATAATCCGCCTGAAAATCGTCACAGTGGCATCCTTCTGTCTGTTGAATGCTGGAGAACAAAAGGAAGCCAGTCTGTGTATTGAAGGTGGGAAGAAGCTTGGGCATGGCTGCAGGCTCGCAGCCATTATATGAGGGTGGGACAAGTCCCCCCCACTTTTTGAAATGATTAGTTTAGACCCCCCCACTTTTACCATGTGGAAAGTCCGTGAATCGGTCTATCTACTCGCTGCACTTTGTAGAGCGCTGTGTCAGTGCTTCGCTATCAAATCCATTCCACTTGCTTATTGAGAGAATGCCCAAATCACCATGTTTTCACTACTACTGTGTACCAAGGCAGATTCTCACATAGCGCGCATGTTCAAGGAGTGTTGCCATAGTGGACAGCTCAGATCTGTTGTATGAAGCGATGCCGGTAGCGGAGGTAAGGCACACACACCAAGTGTTCAGGAAATGGTTAATACAGCGAAAATCAAAGCTGACGATCTCTTGGTTTGATATGTTTTCTCCCCCAGACAACATGGACATAAGAACATTTTTTTCAAAGAAGAGGAAAGTAAGTCTTCAGCTGGCATCAGTTAATCAGTTAACAGTGATGGTGGCGGCGGCAAAAGCGTCTCACTTCTGGAGAGGAGTTTCGTCTTTATGTCATGATAGAGAGATACAAATACTGAATACTATTCAGTGAATAGTTTAGATGAGAAAAGGCATCGAAATGCCAGGTCACTAGTATTTATCATGTAAACAGGGAACATGAATAACCCGATCTCTCTGTGCTCATGTAAACACCATGATGTAGAGACGCAGTCAGTGTGTTTTACTGGAGCCTAAGTTCGAAAAGAGATTATTTTCTGAGTTCTTTAATTTAGGTACTCTCTCTCAAAATGGTAATGTGCATTATGTTTTAATTATACTTCTTATAATTCAGAAGCTTTTTGTGTGTATTTATGTTTTACTGAGTGCTTATAGGCAATTTCCATCCCATTCCTCGGTGAACTTAACATCTGTATGGAGTCAGATCAGTCTCAATATTAATAAATGCTCACAGAAGGATTCACAAATGTATTTTGCGATTTATATATAAATGACTCTCCACAACAATATCTCTCAATGCACTCATAAATATTTATTGTTTAAACTGCTTTTTATTAATTCAAAGACGGCTCTGAATTAATAATCAAATATGTTTCCTTTCTTTATTACTGGATGAAATTACAAAATGTACCCATCATTTTCCTCATGCTAGTATAGCCACATAAAAGTATCAAACCACCTGATAAAATGCACCAGAATACAGGAAATCTATTTTTTTTTCCGTGGTGGGGGACCCCACACCACCCGTTAAAAATGTCCCCCCCACATTCAGGATGCTTCCTACGCCCATGAGCTTGGGAGTGATAGCCGTAGCTTAAATAAAACTGAAACTGTGGGAAAAACTATGAATGAGACTTTATGATACATTTACTTAATGATACATTTACTACAACACAACCTTATAAGGGAAATAAATAGGGTGTTTCCGGTGCAAACAAAAACATTTTCAACCATCCTGCGGTAATGTAGAGAACACAAGAGTTTGGCATCAACTAAGTACCAGAGTCATGGTTCCGTGACTTATAATTTAATTATTTTAATAATAAACAAATCTAAATGGAAACATCATATTAAAGCTCCTGGTACAAGCTAATTACCTGGTGCACTAGTTGTACGCAAAGCGCTGTCCAGAGTGGCTGATTCTTCTGTACTCGTTGAAACTGGCACTAGCAAGGACAGGATTAAGTTATTTGTTTGGGACCTTTCAGCCAAATAGCTTTTATTATTGTATTCTCGAGTAAACTTGCACATCAATAGTCCCAGACAGGAATTCCAGTGTCCCTTTTGACTGTAAATAAAGCATAAAAATGAGCATCATCTGCCCTTGAAAGCAATCAGAGTACTGTATATTTGTGCCTCCCAGAAGCTGTTTCCTCCTCAGCCGCGTCCTCTCTCCCCCGGCTCATTAGCAGCTGCCTGCTGCTTTTAAAGGCGATGAGAGAAGCCACTGTTATTGCTCATTAGTGATGGTGGGGAATTGTGCCATGCTGTATATCGCTAAGTCGAACCTCAACCTTGCAGGAATCAGTTTCCAGGTTGGGGTGGATTTTTCTTCATGTGAGAATGTATCCTTGTTTTTGTTATTGCACACACCTACAGGCTTTTCAGGTCAGTATGTACTTAGGGTCTTCCAAATCATTAAAATCCAAATGACACCAAGAATACAGACCATGTTTTGACAGCATGATGCAAATTATTTGCACACCTTGCTGGCAGCTGAGGTAGATTAGCAAACTCTACATTTAATGGTGGGAATATAAATGTGTGTCAGTGCAGTGTAGTTTTTTGCTTTGTTGGAGATCTAAGGTCGTTCTGGGTTATATCCTAAACTGAATATTCATAAAGTGAAATTACTTCCATAAATGAGGGCTTATGTGTTTGAAATAAATTGAAGTAAGCCTAATAGACTAAAATCTAATTATGATGAAGCGATTTAATGGTGAGATTGATTGACAATACACGGAACCTTTTATTTTTCCAAATGTCACAGTAAGGACAGTCCGTAGTACAGTTTTTCATATTGGAACTTACAGTGTTCATTGTTGTGTGTGTGTGTGTGTGTGTGTGTGTGTGTGTGTGTGTGTGTGTGTGTGTGTGTGTGTGTGTGTGTGTGTGTGTGTGTGTGTGTGTGTGTGTGTGTGTGTGTGTGTTAAACCTAATTCTGCCAGTGTTTGCACAACAAGTTGACGTTATAATGTTTCTGAAATGTGGGTTTCATAAATAAATGAATAAATAAGAAAAGCACAGAACAAAAACACATTAATACAGTTATTTCACACAAGAGACACAATATATGTGAAATAACTAAAAAGTTAAAATTCTAACTTTGGCAGAGTATCGGCCCGTCCACATGGCAGCGTGCGTTGAAGCTTCAACGCAGCTTCCCATTCACTTTGAATGGGGTGACGTCAGGCTTTGCCGAACTGCATTGTGGTTCCATCGCGTCGCTTTGCCTCCGTTGCTCGCTTCGAAAGTTGAGAAAAGTTCAACTTGTCAAGCTTCGACGGAAGCGCCAGCCAATCAAATCATATGCCAGTACAAGCTCTAGCCAATCAAACCGCGTGCTTGTGTGTCCGGGGCGGGAGATTAATGTGATTGGTTGTTGGTGGCGCTCCAGACACGCCCACCGGCAAGCTTCAACACACGCTGAATTTAAGATTTCCCAACTAGAGGATACAGGAGTACGTGGTCAGTGAACTTTTTGCAGAGATCTTTAGAATCAAAATGTGCAACTTTGGGGATGCATTTGTTACAACATTTATCTTTTTTCAAAACGTATTAACTCGCAAATCACAATTATATAAAGTTAATTTCAAGGAGAAAGGGAATTTAAAATAAAAGTGGGCAATTTGGGTATTACCTGCATTTTTTATGTTACAGGACCAACCTTTTTGTTTGTTTTTAACTTTAACATAATTACAAACTTGCCAAGATAGTGCTCCATTATTCCAATAACCAGGAAAACTCCTTCTTAAATGTGTCTTTGTTTTCATTATGTAGATGAGCAATGCAGATATCTATTGTAGCATTTCCTTCCGAATCATGGTCGTAGACTTTACTGATGAATTAGAATTTATTTGTAACTCCAGACCCAACGTAAGAACTTGAGCCTTTTCAGGGGGTGCTAACATTTAAACATACAGTCCATTCTTCTTTTTCTCCGCCGTTACATAGAAGATATTACTTTCTCCGTCACGTTGTTTCTAAAAGCTACAACCACTTCCTGTCAGCCGCGTAAACTCGCCTTCAAAATAAAAGCATACAAATGAAACAGGAAGTTCACCTAAATTACATTATAAGATATATATAAAACTGCAACGAAAGCAACAAAAACAATGCAACATCCCCTTCAGTCTCACATAACACAAATTGGGTTATCTGCATCTATAATTTATATCCAGAATACATATCCACCTTTTGAACAGTAGAGGCATAAAATACAATAATGAAAGCTTAACATGAACAGATTAGGGCCCCTTTAAGACCCCATGCCATGCCATGGTTCCACTAGCAAAAGGCATATCAAAACAAACATGATAATAATGATTTTGTGTGAACCTTTAAAAATACCTATGAGTAATTAAAAATGGCCCCTCTTTGGGGATTAATGTTGGATTAAAAATGTACCTTAATATTTGCAGCATTTATGAATGCTAGGGGGAGGTCCAGGCTTACAGTACGTCCACACGGCGGCGTGCGTTGAAGCTTGCCGGTGGTCGTGTCTGAAGCTCGACCAACAACCAATCACAGGAATCTCCCGCTCCGGACAGACAAGCACGCGGTTTGATTGGCTAGAGCTTGTACTGGCATATGAGTCGATTGGCTGACGCTTCCGTCGAAGCTTCAAAATAGAACATTGCTCTACTTTTGAAGCGAAGTGAATGGGCAGAAGCGTTGAAGCTTCAACGCACACCGCCGTGTGGACGGGCCGTTATAGAGGATTTAAAACCACCATTGTTTTTTTTATGTGATAACCCATATTGAGTTTTTGTGAAGGTCTTTGAGAACCAAAAACATATTTCTGTCATCAATTATAGAATGTCATATCATGATTCACCATGCACTGGAACAAAGCTTTGACAAAATATAATCATCATAGCATTTGAATAACACATGGACAATAAAACAGCCAAATACACAGAAAAATTATTGAAATTGCATTTGTGGATTTTGTAATTGCTTTTGAGAGCAGAGTTAGAGCCTACAGTGCCATAGGCAGCCATTATATTGCTGTTGTATATCTCTCTGATGCTCAAATGACCTTGGGATGCAATTCAATCTGCAATTCAATCTCTTCCAGCCCGCTTTTGAGCTTCAATTAGACTTAAGTGACAAAGGTACAAAGTAAATGTGACTGGCTGGAGAAGAACAAGAAGAATCCAATCTAAAATGGGTCCCTTTGCTTCAAGCACATCTGCTGTGTTCTTTCTGTCTTGGCTTTCCGCTACCATCACTCACACTGCTGAACTTAACCAGTTAAGCAGTTATACCTTGTGATGCATTAACAGAGATATCCTTCCCACTGTGTAAATGATAAGTGAGAAATTGCATTTTGAGGGACAGCAACTTCAATAATCTGCATATTTGCTCATGTAATGTATCATTTGCTGTAAAAATGAATTTAAAAAAGAGTCATCTGTGGTGTTCGCTCTCGCAAATGAAGATTATTTATCTGAGCGCCATGCCAGGTAACGGAATTAGATGCTAGATCATAGAGAAACCCCCAGCATATGCCTGAGTGTCACTTCTGATTAGGGAGGCAATTTTTTCTGAATGGGGGAACGTTATATAACAGTTTTTCAACAACAATTAGGGAATAGTCAATTAAATTAAATGCATGCTTTTGGTCTCATAATTAAAAACCTTTCCTTTATGGGTGTTATACATTATCCTTAGCGTATAGTAAATGGCTTTATAAAGAGCAACTGAACCTTAACTGGATATACAACACATACCAGTAAGCTATACATGTGATATGATACACTTTGATACGATAGTCGTGCAATAACAACTACCCTTACAAAGCTTTAATTGTAGACTTCTAAGATGTAATTAACAGGTCTCACAGTTAATTTGTCCTCCAGAGCAAAACTGATTAAAAGAAAAAAAATGATGTTCTGAATTTACTTCTTTCATAGTCTAATGAAATATGTTTGATTTGTGTTGTTTCTCTATATCTATCTATACATTCAGTGTTAATGTACAATGAAGAACGCTGAGCAAAAATGACAAAAAACAGCGCGGTACGACTTGAATTATGTTTGTTATTTATATTGTCTTTAATATATACAGTATTGCTTTTTTGTTTGATATTGACTAGAGATATAATGATATATTGGAGCATGTTTTTTTTCTTTAATATGAAAACCTTTTAATAAGGTTGCACATTATTTTTAAATTCAATGCAATATTAAAACACATTGCAAAATATCATCAGATGTTTTGTTTAAAAATAAACTTGCATTTACTAACGTGGTCCTGAGATACACTTCAGATACATTACTTACTGCTGAGAGATTAAGGAAAACAACATGGAGCCTTTAAAACCAAATGATATTGATTCAGCAAAGACAGGATTACTTTGACTGTAAATGCTCCCTATAAAATATATATTTTTAAAAAGAGAGCTTTCCTACAGTATAGTTCCTCATTGTCAGTTTGCAGTCAGAAGCAGAACATAAATATGCTCCGAATACATTTTCAAACAGAAAATACTGAGCCAAGATGGGAGGAAGTCAATACAATGTGTCAATATGCAGGATTGAAAAGATACAATCAAATAAAAAAACTTACCAGCATATCAATTTTGGAATTCAGGATAAATCCGTGCAATTGACTGTCACTGAGTTGTTATATATCAGACCAATGTAAAAATATTGATGACATTTGATTCTGGTTAAAAACTAATTGTATAGGTGCATTGAGCAGAAAAACAACCCCATTGGACTGCATTTCCATAGAGACAGGTGCATTCTGGGACATAGTTTCTACCTTTCTCTGGGGCATTGGGGAGGAGACTGCACTGTCTAAATGTGCTGCACAGCATGCATCTGGGCCCGGTCAGGTGTCCTCTTAAGTACCCCCTACATGATGAAGATTAAGATGAGCGGGAAATGAACCTCGTCTCTCCGCATGATTAATGTCCACCAAGTGTAATTAAAGACTTTTAGTTAATTCCATTGTCTCTCCTCCCAGATAACCAATTTAATAATTTCCTCCTGTTGGCTCTACATTATTGAATGTCTTCATTATATGGACTACAGCAGCTGGAACTATGCGTACAGTTGTGTGAGTAAGATTGTTCATTTGAATCTGCTTTCATTTATTTTTGGGGATTCAGCTAGAATTTGTGTAAACTAATACATTTCAAATAATGAGACGTTAGTGTAATGGTTCTAACGAAGGCAATGTTGTTGCTTGGTCGGTAAGTTGATAACTTTGGTGATCACTTGACTCTCCTCTAGTGTTACCAACAGGTCAATATTTTGAACAAGCCATACTATATGGATTTGTACATAATTTGGTATAACCATGGACAAATAATTCTTGGATGATCCAGCAACTTTATTTTCTAGCAATACCATGACGTTGCTATTTGTAGCAAAGTTTTATTGTCAGAGTTTATACTTCTTTTATCTTCACAGTCTACTGTATATTTTCTACTTTGTAATGCTGTTTTAATTCTAATTTAAGATGTTTAAATTGTAGTATTGTTTATTTCTACTCTTTCATTTCTTCTCATGCCTTGTTTTGTTTTGTTTTTTATGATGCTGCAATGCAAACATTTCCCAATTTATGATCAATAAAGAACTCTTATCTTTTATCTTATCTTAGTTTCCAGTTAAATAGCTTAACAACGATTGGATGGATTGCCATTAAACAAATTCATTTTCACCTTAGTTTAATGTATAACTTGTAATCATCTTCTTCTTATCTTCATATACCAAAATAACCACAAAAAGGAAACTGCTTAGTTTTTATATGTTAGCATGTTCATTTGGAGCATTTAAGCATGCTGCACATTGGAGACGGAAACACGTATAAAACTCATAATGTTTTTAACAGAGACCCTTGGTAACAATTCCATATATGATATTGTGAATACAATTTAACCTTATGTAGGTGCTTTTAATTGGCAACTAACAATGTTCGACCCATTTTTTTCAGTGGAAAGGATGCAACTCTCTAATCTCTTGAAATAATCATACATGTACTATATCAACAAAAGGACATTATATTCAATAGAAGGTCAAGCTCTATATGTCGAATTCCAGTGCCTTTATGTTTCAAATAACAGATGTTTACTTTCCACCAAGACTATAGTTAGAATGTGTAATTAGTGTACACTATAAGGGATGTGCAGCAGGAGCAATATTAAAAACACACAGTCAAAATCCTTCCGTTCTTATTGAGGACATGTCAGCAGTCATCTCATGTCCCCTTTTGGATGAAGATTTCGGCGTCATAGTAACAGTGCTGCTGTAGGAACAGACTGCTGACAGAGTATAGTTGTGCCATGCATTTAAGGTCATTTCACTATCAACAGAACAAAGAAATAAACAAGTTTCCTTTTATTGTTAGTCATTGCTTTTTCTTTTGACCCCAGTAAGCTCTTCTTTGTTTTCATTGTAAAACTAGGCCTACATTTCTCCTTTCTATTATCGATACCTTTCAAGTGCCTTTACTGTGCTATATAAAAAAATATACCGTTGTGGCAATTACTGGTCAAAATCTTTTTAAATGATCAAGTCGGATATGGACCGTTCTAAAGCATAACAACAAGAATAGTTTACTTTACCAGTATTGACAGCATTTTTCGTCTAACTTTCCTAACTGTATTTATTTTTAACTGATAGTTGTCTGAATGCATTTTGTCAGCTGTTATCACCTTTTCTCCTTGCTCTTCAAAACAAACACATTTGAGGAGGAGAGGAAATAACATTCTCTTTTTGATAGAAACAAATTGACTTATTTTACCAAACAAAGCATTTCTTGTTCCTTGAAAAATCTTTATACAACACACATTGTTTTAGTAATGCGTGTTCTGTTATGAACTTGGTTACACAAGGATAAGGACTCAAATGCACGACCCGGGAGCCAAAGGTAAAGTATAATTAATATACTTTATTTGTACAAAAAAGGTAACAAAAGAAAATCACTCTTACGAGATGACAAAAAAGGCTTAAACAAGGTACAACAGAAAATCGCTCACAACGTGAGGAACTAAACTTATAATAAGTTTCAGGAGCAAAGATAGGCTTGAATCAAAAAGTGCAAACGCTGAAGAGCAGAACTCTGGCATGAGGACAGGACAAAAACGAACTGACACTGAATGCTGGGAGACTGGGGACTTTAAACACTCAACAACCATACACAGGTGAACACAATCAGGGGCGGGGCTGATACTGATGAGGGAAGTGAGTCAAGGGACCTGAAATGAGGCGTGAAACAAACAAAACAGGAAGTGAGCAATAATAACACATAAACATGATTAACACTTTTGACGGTGCACAACAGTACCCCCCCCTCTAGGGCCGACTCCTGACGGCCCAGGCCGATCATAAAAATCCTGAATCAGGGTTTTGTCCACAATGAATCTCGCAGGAACCCAGCACCTTTCCTCGAGACCATAACCCACCCAATCCACCAGGAATTGCTTGCCTCGACCCCTATTGCGGACCTCCAGCAACTTGCGGACCTTGTACGTTAGGCCACCTTCGAAGAACTGGGGTGGTGGAGGGGGCTTGGAGGCGGGAATCAGCGTGCTCTCATGAACTGGCTTAATCTTGCTGACGTGGAATGTAGGGTGTACCCCCATGGTTCTGGGAAGTCTTAGGCGCACAGATACCGGATTGATGATTTTTGACACCGGAAAAGGCCCCACAAACCTTGGAGTCAACTTCTTGGACGCCACCTGAAGTGGTAGGTCCTTGGTGGAAAGCCACACCTTTTGACCCGGTTTGTAACTGGGAGCGGCCCTGCGGTGGATGTCTGCTACATCCTTCATCCGAGCCGAACTTCGTAGCAGAGATTGGCGAGCTCCAGCCCAAACTCGGCGACAGCGTCTAATCAAGGCGTGAGCTGATGGTACCTTAACTTTCCCTTCGTCGGTTGAGAACAGCGGCGGTTGATAACCATTGGCACAATGGAAAGGCGAGAGACCTGTGGCCGCCGTGGGAAGAGTATTGTGTGCAAACTCCACCCAAGTGAGGTGGTCGCTCCAGTTGGTCTGGTTCTGGAACACGAGACAGCGTAGTGTAGTCTCCAGTTCTTGATTCAGACGCTCCGATTGTCCATTTGATTGAGGGTGGTAACCTGAAGACAAGCTGACAGTAGCGCCTATGAGTCTGCAAAACTCCTTCCAGAAAGCTGAAATGAATTGTGGACCTCTGTCGGAAACAATGTCATTTGGAAATCCGTGGATCCTGAATATTTGGTTCATCATGACCTCTGCGGTACTCTTGGCAGAGGGGATCTTGGTTAGAGGAATGAAATGAACCATCTTGGAGAACCGGTCCACCACTGTCAGAACCGTAGTTTTGCCTCTGGACGAGGGAAGACCTGTCACAAAGTCCATAGATATATGTGACCAGGGACGTTGAGGAATCGGCAGTGGTTGGAGCAAACCCATCTTGACCTGGGACGAGGTCTTATTGCAGGCACACACCGGACAAGCCGCTACGTATTCCTGCACATCCTTCTTCATGGCTGGCCACCAGAAACGCTGCTTAATCCTGTACATAGTCCTTTTAACTCCAGGGTGGCACGAGATCACCGACGTGTGGGCCCAGTGGATGACCTTAGAGTGGAGAGACACAGGAACAAAGAGCAGGTGGTTTGGACCTTTGCTAGGTGCTGGGTTTAATGCGTTAGCCTGTTTAACGTCCAATTCTAATTGCCAGGAAAAGGCTCCGACCATACGGTTTAATGGAAGGATGGTCTTGGGCTCTACCGAAAAAGGTTCTGGATCGAAAAGGCGAGACAAGGCATCAGGCTTCTGATTCTGAGATCCGGGACGGAAAGAGAGAGTGAAGTTGAACCTACTGAAAAATAGAGTCCACCTGGCCTGCCGAGAGTTGAGGCGTTTAGCCTTTCTGATATACTCCAGGTTCTTATGGTCTGTCCAAACTAAGAACGGCTGTTCTGCCCCCTCCAACCAGTGTCTCCATTCCTCCAGAGCAGCTTTTACAGCTAACAGTTCCTTATTTCCCACATCGTAGTTCTTCTCTGCCGCCGTCAGCTTCCGCGACAGGAAGGCACATGGGTGTATCCTGTTGTCTTTCAAGGATTTTTGGGACAAAATGCCTCCAATTCCCTCATTGGAAGCATCGACCTCGACCACAAACTGGCGCTGGGGATCCGGAATGGTGAGAATCGGCGCTGTGGTGAACCTCTCCCTGAGGAGCTGGAAAGCGCAGTCAGCCTGGGGAGTCCACTTGAAGGGGACTTTGGAAGAAGTCAGAACATGCAGAGGAGCAGCTACAGAACTGAAGTTTCTTATAAACTTTCTGTAGAAGTTTGCAAACCCTAAGAACTGCTGAACCTTCTTCCTGGAGTCTGGTGTTGGCCACTTGGAAACTGCACTGACTTTAGCAGGTTCCATCTGCATCTGGTTTGGTGAGATTATATATCCTAGAAAGGCCACCTTTTCTACGTGAAACTCACACTTCTCTGCCTTGACATATAATTGATTCTCGAGTAGTTTCTGCAGAACCTGACGGACATGGTGAACATGGGACTTAGAGTCTGGTGAGAAAATCAAAATGTCATCAAGGTACACAAACACAGAAACATTCAAAAATTCCCGCAAAACCTCATTCACAAAACCCTGAAACACAGCCGGTGCATTACACAGTCCAAAAGGCATAACAAGGTACTCATAGTGACCGCTCTGAGTATTAAATCCTGTCTTCCACTCATCCCCTTCCCTTATTCTAACCAAGTGATAAGCATTTCTTAAGTCCAGCTTGGTAAAAATCTTGGCAGTCTGAAGTAGCTCGAAAGCAGAGGACATGAGTGGCAGAGGATAGCGGTTTTTTACCGTAATGTCATTAAGAGGGCTGTAGTCTATGCAAGGTCTCAGAGAACCGTCCTTTTTTCCCACGAAGAAAAACCCCGCTCCAGCTGGGGAAGATGAAGGACGGATAATCCCTGATTTGAGAGAAGCGGAAATGTAGTCGTCCATTGCCGCTCTCTCTGGCCTTGAGATCGAATACAGTTTTCCCTTGGGAATGGGAGCCCCCGGTAAGAGATTAATGGGGCAATCAAAAGGTCGGTGAGGAGGTAACGACATGGCTTTTGATTTGTTAAATGCTTCCTTAAGATCATGATAACATGACGGTACCTTCTGTAGGTCAGGATAGTCTGGGTGATCAATGACGATCCTACTAGGGTCTGTTGGTGCTTTAACAGAGCGTGAATGTTTACACCTGTTAATGCAATCCTCTCCCCACTCCTTAACCCTTCCTGAGCGCCAGTCAATGTGTGGGTTGTGGATTTTTAGCCACGGAAAACCCAAAATAACCGGATGCTGAGCAGATTCAAAAATGTGAAACTGCATAACTTCAGTGTGGTCATTATTTACAGTGATCTGGATAGGTTCTGTGCAGTGGGTGACTGTAAACAACAAACGTCCGTCTAAAGCACTGGCGGTAATGGGAGAAGATAGAGGGACAGTTTTTATACCAAGCTGTTTGACTATGCCCCAATCCATAAGACTTTCGTCCGCTCCTGAGTCTATTAGCACTCCTTGGGAAATGACCTGATCATTAATACAAATGTTTACCTTGGTAACTGGACGAGAAGGAAAGTCTGTGGAAAACTTGCTCACCAGCGCCCTCCTCTTGGCTGGTAAGCTTGCTGAAAAACCTCCTCTGGTGGAACGGCTCGTGGGAAAAAGCCCCGGAAACTGGGATGTCCGTCACGGCTGTGTCGACGTTCTCTCTCTCTTTCCCGAAGTCGGTTGTCGATCCGGATGGAAACGGCGATGAGAGATTCCAGGTCCCGGGGTACCTCCAGGGGAGCCAGCTGGTCCTTGATTGAATCTGCTAATCCAGTCCGAAAAGCGTTGCGAAGAGCCGGAATATTCCACCCGCTGTCCGCTGCTGCCGTGCGAAACTCGATAGCATAATCCACCACCTGGCGCTTATGCTGCCGCATCTGAAGTAGTCTTCGGCTGGCTTCTGTTGCAGGTGATGAGTGGTCAAAAATACGACTCATAGTGTCTGTGAAGTCGGGTAATGAGTAACATAGTTCCGTGTCTCTGGACCATTCTGCAGTAGCCCAGGCTGCAGCTCTTCCCGTTAAATGGGACACGATGAACGCCACTTTACCATGGTCTGATGAGAAAGCGCCTGGGTTGTGTTGGAAATGCAGGTCGCACTGCACCAGGAAGGCTCTGCAATTTATGGAATCTCCGGAAAACCTCTCCGGGAGAGCCAGCCGTAGTGAGGAGGAAACAGCCTGGCTCGGATTGACAGCGTCAACAGGATCCGCGACATGCAGGCGGTCAGCTGTGACTGACGTCATCGGCGGAGCAGTCTGAAGGTGAGTGATGAACTGCTGCATCTGATCCGTCAGCTGTTGTATCTGTGCAGAGAAGGAAACTTGGAGCTCGGCCTGGTTTCCTACCAGTGCCTGCACTCCTTGGCTGATTAATCCCAGCTGTTCCTCGTGACGAAAAATCCTCACGCCTTGGGCTGACAGGGCGGCGTGAAGAGCTTTTGGGTCGGCTGAGTCCATTGTGGTCAGTTCGTTCTGTTATGAACTTGGTTACACAAGGATAAGGACTCAAATGCACGACCCGGGAGCCAAAGGTAAAGTATAATTAATATACTTTATTTGTACAAAAAAGGTAACAAAAGAAAATCACTCTTACGAGATGACAAAAAAGGCTTAAACAAGGTACAACAGAAAATCGCTCACAACGTGAGGAACTAAACTTATAATAAGTTTCAGGAGCAAAGATAGGCTTGAATCAAAAAGTGCAAACGCTGAAGAGCAGAACTCTGGCATGAGGACAGGACAAAAACGAACTGACACTGAATGCTGGGAGACTGGGGACTTTAAACACTCAACAACCATACACAGGTGAACACAATCAGGGGCGGGGCTGATACTGATGAGGGAAGTGAGTCAAGGGACCTGAAATGAGGCGTGAAACAAACAAAACAGGAAGTGAGCAATAATAACACATAAACATGATTAACACTTTTGACGGTGCACAACATGTTCATCGACTGATAACCCAATATAAAATGCTTTTACTTATACTGCAGTATTCTATGCATTTGGGCTCACCGGCCTGTTCTATACAGAACTATACCTGCACATTCTTGGCATCAGCTCCTCCAATTGTTAATATGAATTTAATAATTTATGATTGAAACTTCATTGCCCTGCGGGGCTCTCATTAGGAGGACTGTTCCTGATCCCTGGTGAGAAGCAGAATGACCAATCAGCAGTGGCTACTTTTTTCTCCAACTGGGCAAATTACCACATGAAAAGTATTAAGCCCAACTTAATTACATTCAGCTCACAGCTGAAAGGCCGAGACATTCATAAAAGTAATAACCCGGTGGTCTTTTTCATTTCTCTCTCTCTCAGGCCTCTCAGACATTACTGAACAGGATGTTTAACATGACTCTTTGTTTGCTATTGTATCATTTGATTGAGGTATTAGCACGAGCTGCGTGATATTTCTCTGTGACAAATCCTTGCTTTCTCCACAAATCCTTTACTTATTTAAATTCCCTTTTCTTTTTCTCAGGGGAAATCAAAGTTGAATGCAATCACGGCGTCACTTTTCCTCAGTTCAATCTCTAATTATGTCGTAATGACAAACACATTAGCATCAAATCTTACTGGAAACATGTTTATCACAGGCACAAACAATCTTATCTCCCGGCCTCTAAACCTTTTCTCCAGGATGAATAATCCCCCTGGTTTATTCCACCTGTCAAACCACAGGCATTGCCATCATGTTGAATTATCTCACTCAACTTTCTGTTGTCATCTGACACAAAAGTAAATCTTGTGCGAGCTGCGCGTGCAGGTCTCGGAGACAGTTGGCTAATTAAAGTGAAATGGGGCAGATAATAGCTTTTTTTTTTTTATTCAGCCAATTTAATGAGCTTATTATTTACTATGAAAAGGAACGTGTCATAACCACCGCCCCCCCCACCACCACGACCACGCGAGAGCTGCTGCCCACTCTAATTCCTTCCTGCTGTGTTGAGACGTGGCCTCCATAAATTTCAATGACTAAAGAAATATTATCTCAACTAATGAAATAATGCTTATCCCACTCCAACACTCAGAGGTCCCCTCCAGGCAAATTGTCTCAAGTCATTCTAGGGAAATGGTAATTAAAAGACAAACTGCAGCTCGAATAAAATGATCATTTGCCTAGCCGAGGTCCTCCATGGAATTTAATTTTTATAAAAGTAAGTTATTATAGTTTTATGATGGTGTCAGGCTTTTTCTTACGGCATTGATGTTCTTTTCCATTAAGAGTTTGAAATGATGCTCCAGTGTCATAGTAAAAAATGGGGTCACTCATGCATCGGCTTATTGGCTCTAAAGGCTTTCACTAGCCGTTCATTTCAGAGGCACTCTTCATTTACATACACGGTCTGAGAGCATGTCAATGATGTTGATTTAATGAGTTATGTTGGTGCGTCGCACCGGCACAACAATGACTTAGCCCCTTTATTTTCTCCCTCCTCTTGGGCAGTGATTTGTTTTCATTGCTATGCATCAGGTAATCGCATCCATTTTCTTTTTGTGATCACTGAATCGGGTGACATCGGGTGACAACAGGAAGTGGCATGGAATCTGACAATGAAATATATCCTGCTGCTGCTTGAGTGGCCCAGAACCCTTAAGTTTCCTTTACCAATGACTACATTCGAGCAGTTAACTCAGCACAGATAACTGAAGGAGACTACCGTATGTCCTCTCTAATGAGAAGGTTCAGGTCATTCTGAATGCAGCTAGCTACAGTAAACCTCAGAGAATGGGGCTACTTGGAGATCTCTTTTTTCTTTGGGTGATTTATTAACTGAAAAGTGCCAATTAGCACAGAACAAACCGGCAACATTATAGACAGCGGGAGCAAAGGTCGCACCAGTGAACTTGACCGTTGATGGCTCCATCGATCAACAAAGGATTTTAGTATCAGAATGAATAATGCCCTCCATGTGTTTGCCACCGGAGCGTAGGAGAACTGGGTCAACTGGATGACAGAGTGTGTGTGTGGCACCAGGCCTCTTCAGGGATGGCTTTTGAAGCTTTTGATAGGTTGAAGCAGATCACTGTCATTGTTGTGTACCATAGCAGTTCTGATCTCTGACTTCAAAATGACAAGAGAGACAGAGAATCAAAGATAATGCACAATCAATCTGTTCCCCCGTGACAGCTCAAAGAAAGCTGTATTTGAGCAGAAACAAAGGACCCTACACAGGATTTATATAAGCTGCTTCATCTGTCCGGCGTAGCCTGAGAAAAAAAAATGGGGGGGGGGATATATCTTCAGGACTTCCAGGCAACAGAACGTGACCTTGTCACAATGAGAGCAAGCCAGCAACCAAGCCTGGAGGTGTCACCCACTGACAGCCTTACCACAAATTATAATTTTCTCACTTTTTCCCCCCCATTTCTAACATCTACCCTCGCCCGGCAGCTTTAGCTCCCTCCCAACCTGAACACACCCACTACTCCTAGTTTGGTATTTATCATCTGGTACTTATTTCATATTTTCTCCTGTTTTCACTGACCCACACAACAAAATAATGTCTGCCTCGGAGCAATTAATTCTGGCATGTTGTTCCCCTACTTTGCTATGCATGTTGTGTATGAATACCCTAAGGTCAGTGGAGGCATTTATGGAACCGGTCCTCCATTACTCATTCTAAGTGCGTAGTTTGACACTTGTGTCCCTTGTGGGCCCCCATGGGACTGATTTCTCTCTCTAAAAAGATGCATTGATGCAATCCCGCAGCAGGGCAGGACTCTTACAGCAACGCAAGTGCTTCCATTATAAGAAGTCAGTGGTGTTTGCTGTGTATTGATGCAGTTCGTCATGAAGAGTTGCTTCTTGTGAGGGCGGATGGCAGGTGGTGTTGATCAAGTTGCCGGTTAAGATGTGGGTGTGTGCCTTTATATCTGGTTCACGAGCAGGTGGCCACTGACACCGACATTTTGCGACGGATAGAGAACAGGCTCTTGAGCATGAAAATGTAAGCACCAGTACAGATAAATAGGATAAATTCATTGTTAATTGTGTTTGTTTCTTGGGATTGTAATGTAAAAATATTTTTCGCCAGAGTTGGATTTGCTGTATTAAATAATTTTGATTTCCCAGATATCTAAAGGTCATTATTAGGCCTAATATTATCACCTTCTGAGACATGTAAGCCTTTCAATTAAGTCTTGTCTCAAGTCACTTATTTTATAAATGTCCCGGTTTTATTTAAAACATATTTTACATAATGTTATGCTATTTATTTTCCATTGTTACTGTTACATGTTGTTGTGTGTATTGTTGAATTCATAGATAAGCATTAGTGAGAGTGAGCATTATCTTACAAAGTAAATCTCGGAAATCTCAGAAACTTGATAATGCATGATAAAACATGGAAATACATTTTATCTGTGACATCTTTGCCATAAATATCCTGTTCCAACATTTTCCTATTTTAGAATGTATTCATTAAATGTTATTCCAGAGAACATAACAACTGAATAGGAAATAAAACATTTGGATAGCAACTTGCATTAAGATGTAAGAACATCATTTTAGCCTATTTAGGTTTGATATCCTTTGAATCAGGGAGCAGGTGGTTTAACAAAACAAAAACACGTTTTGTAGCATTTTTAAGAAGCCCACATCAAAAGCACACATGTGTCACACCTGTGAACTGAATCAAATTTGGAAAATCAATTATGAATAGCTGGTAGGGGCTGGCATCAATCATTACCGACTGCTTTCTCCTCAGAGAAAACCACATTGGACAGTGGTACCAACTTTTGTTCAACAGGGTCCAGGTCTTTACTTGTTTACCAACTGACATTTTGTGTTGTGTGAAATGTAATGTGCACAGCCTTGAGAAGCTCTTGTTGCATCCTCTGCTATTCTGATGAGATTACTTACATTCTACGAGAAATCCTTGAATCTAACAAAACCCTTAGATGTTCTGACAGTAAAACATCTCCTTCTCTTTGCAAGGATGCGTTTGCCTACTGTTGCATTGCATTTTGTCCCCTTCAAACATCTATCGCCCTTGGGATGTCGGCACAGTCGTAAGACTTCTGAAAGATATCCACAGAACATAAAAGCATGACGCATGGATATGAATCTCAACTGAATTGAGGTAAATCACAGACGTACTGTCGGTATGTTTGTGTGGGGTGGGGGGGTGTGGGGTCAAGGATCTCAAATGCATCAAGACAGATCTGTCGGTTCATGTAAAACACCCACGTAAATGTCATGGTGCACCCCTCCCCCGATAGCACTTATTCCTTTTTCCTTGCCATTCTTCCCTCCTCTGCTCTTCTCCCAGGGCTGACTGACAAGCTGCTGTGGTCTCTCACCTCCCTCCAGGTGACTAGTCTGGCGGTAATCACACCATGGGCCTGTGATTTCATAAGTACACTTCACAGTGACAATTTGGGGGGAAGAAAAAAACCTGCCTGGATGTAATGATGGGAAAGGAAAATGAAAAATAAGAGATAGAGGAAAAAACTCATGTAAACTGTGATCAAGCTGTCAGATAAACCCTAAGTCTTGTGTAATGTAATGTAATTGTGAGTGATAGGCCTCCGGAGCGAGCTAATGAAGTCCCACATTTTGCCTTTGAGCCCAACTCTGTTGTTGTTGAGAGAGTGAATCAATGACTCTGTACAAGGTCCAGATAAGAACATTTTGATTTGCTAACAGGCTGACAGACAAACAAAACATGCAATTATACTATAGTTATTCATATTTAAGGAAATTAACTACAATATAAATTATATTGTGCTCTTGCTGGGATTATATTTCTGCCTCTTATATTATTGCGTCTGTTTTGACAATATGAGAAACTGAAATGATTTTAATTTTAAAGAATTGTAATTATATAGCAATCATATATGATCATATGCACAGCAGCATATCTGAAATTAAAACAATTAAATAGTAATCATTAAAAATGTTCAATTGACAGACATTTAAATTGAACTAAATCTGGCTATAATGAATAAAGCAAAATGGATTGTAATGCAAAATAAATTGTATTTCATCAATCAGCTCAGCATATTGCAATTAATAATAATGGGACTTTAAACTTCGTTTTATCTGCCATTGTATGTAACATGCAATAACATCAGATCATCTTTCAGTTTCTTTTCATAAAGCCATGCCATGTTTTAGCAAGTTTCACCACAGGACCTTATATCAGTTGGAGTCATTGTTGAAATCTATTTATAGTCATCTTTGATGTGCTTGCTGCACTGTCAGTCCACTCCCAGGAGGAATTGCATGGGAGGTTTCTCCTGTCCTTGCACAGGACAGATCTAGTCAGAGAGATGCGTTTACTCCCAGCAAAATCTCCCGTTTATATCTGAGAACTGAAGATAAAGTGCATTATGCAAAAGATACTCAGTTTACTACCTAAGGAAGAGTTTCAGTGTTTTTCCACCCAAACATTTCTCACATTTTGTTAAATATGGCATCAAGGTTGGCGCTCCTACACTGTTAACTATGACGCCCTACCATAACTGTAACAAAGGTTACAATTAACTTTCATGAATCGGATTTCTATGAAAATGCTATGTCTCTAGACAAAAACCAGGACATTGGTAGCAATTCTGAGGTAGCCATGCACAAAATATTTACCGCCTATTTTACTGTTAATGGGATCATAATTTACTAAATCAAAATCCTTACAAAAAAAACTCAACACTTACAATTGAGACCAAATAGTCATGTTTACAACATTAACCGAGGTAAAATCATATGAACAGTTATGTCAATTTCTTAGACTTTTATTAAATCAGACTTAGTTTTGCAGAGGATTCTCCCCGATGGCCAGTTAAGACAATTCAAGTTTTAATCACTTTGGCATTGGCTTCCGTTTTCAGACCTGGAGGTTCTTGTCTTTCCAAAATAAACGTTGTGGTCACAGCGAAAAATATTGGTTAGGTTTAGGCAACAAAACTATTTAGTTAAGTAAAAGAAATGATTGTGATTTGGGCTTGAGTTTGTGACCGTAGTCAAAGCTGACTTTTGGTTTCATATAGCACTGGTTTCCTGGCTAAGATTCCGGAATTTGAAGACCCAACTTGACCTTTTCCCTACATGAACTCATACTATGTCATATGACTTTGATTTAATTCCACCATTATTACAGCTACATAGAGAGTCGTGGCCTGAAGCTTGGGGCTACTATCCAAACTGTCTTATTTGACGGGAGAACAGGATTCCCCACCAACACCTTCCCCCAATTCCCCTCCTTGATAAATCATTCTGGCTTACACACAAATATGGTATGATGAATCGCATGTTGATGTTAGTGGCGGCGGGAAGGGACGGTTGGGAGATGGGGGCTAAGGGTAAGAATGTGCATGACTGTTATTTCTCTCATCTATATGTCTCTTTCCTTTTTAGATCTTCAAAGTGCATATTCTAGGAAGCTGCACAATTGCTGGCAGGTGGAAATGTTTCTTTTTATTGGTACCATCAGAAGTGATGCCGGCTGCTACAGTGACTGATGGGGGAGTTGCTTTAAAGACACTGAGGACACACTAATAAGGCTCACATTCACCCAGGATAAACTGAAAGCATGCTGCTGAGTTTGAAAAGCAGTGAAGTGAACATGGCATTTTCAGCATCCAAGCAGTTTCTGGTTTAAAGCTTAAAATTCTGAACACAAAAAAAGTCCATCATCCTCGCATAGAAAATGATGAAGCCTTACAGTATCACATACAAGGACAAATAATCAATAATATGAAGCTATGCCAAACAATGAAAAGTTATTTGTTGAAAGGGCAACTAATTTCCACAGCGAGTGTTGTCACTTATTCTACTCTGAATTCAATAAGGTTACTATTGCTGGTCAGCCGCCAGTTATCACCTCACAAAAACCTTTCATTAGCAAAGAAACAACAAAATGTTTTTAGCAATTAATTTGATTATTTGATAGAAACCATGACTCCTCATCTCATGTGGGTTTATTTTGGTCAGATATTTTGACACCATGTTATATTAAATATTTGGGTTGGGTTGGTTAACTGTGCTTCTTTCAATCTGAGAAGGAAGTGTAAGTGTATTAGTCAGGTTCACTATATACTTGTGTGGGATTTTTGTGGGGATTTGCAATACTATACATTTTTGGAAAGGATATTGTATAAGGATTCAGAAAATCCATGTTTCCATTTGCCCAGGTGTTTATATGGCGGCCATATTGGAATTTCCAAAATGACCACCGTAAAATGTAGGTTTTGTAATATCTTGACTTCTAAATAAGCTAGAACATTGATTTGAACTGCTAAACCCACATTTTCAGGATCAAGGAATCCAATGGTGCCAACAATAATTAGGTAGAACTCACTAAATTGCATGTTAACATAACTTTTATTGAGGACTTAATAGATAATTGACATTAACTGATTAAACTGAGTTTAAAATTGTGAACTTCAGTATCATCATGACATGCACATTTTGTAACCACAGAAAAGAAGCAACCTTCTTCATTAGACATCTAAATGTATACACATCTATGCATCACCATCACTTTCATCCATCACGGCATGGGAATCATTGTCGTTCTGGCACTGGCTACTGCACTGACACATATCAGTACAGGCTAAGTCATTAGCTCGGCAAGAACATCTTCCAGAAGAACAGTTAGATTTACATCTGCATTGAACCATCTCAATGACGGCCTTTGGGGCTGTGAGGACCTCTGTGGTTGTTGGTTTCATGCCATCCGAGTCTCTGAAGTACCCATTGTGCAGGGGGTCCGGCTGCGGATCCTGCAGAGTAATGGCTGCCTGTGCCCATACCCTGGTTTGGACATGGACCCTCAAGATATGCTGCTTCAGAGCTCCAAGTGTTGGAGGGAGCTTGTCACTCTCTGCCCTGTGTTTGCAGAAGAGATACCATCGTAGTTCACGAATTGTCTTTATGTTGATACCCTTGGGTGAGTAGGCTGCACATACAAAGGAAGCCAGTGTGGACAGCATTCCTTCCGCTACTTCTGCTTCATCCAAAAGCATCTGCAGAGCATTGATAATATCTTCATCTGCTTTTAAATAGATCTGCAGCCAGGTTGCCTTGTGTATATGGGAGAACCTGCCTGTGTTGTCGGCCACAGTGAATGCATGGAAAGCTGGCAATGCCTTTGCTCTTTCTTTACCTAGAGCTCGCCACAGTGGTTCAATCTGCACAACACCAGAGGCCATCAAAACCGATGTGTTCTTCAGCAAGAGATCATAGTTTGCTGTGACTAGCACTAGAATGTCTGTATCTGGTGAGAAGAACATCAACTGTGCATCAGCTGGGTTTCGGTGTGATGCCAGCACAGCCTGGTGGATCAGCAGCGTGTCTGCTTCTTCGTGGTTATTTTCTTCAAAGAGCAGTTGCTCCTAGTGTTCCCAGAAGCTGACGTGATGATCAGCTTGGAGGATCCCCTGTTGTATTCTAGAATTTTGGCTGCAAGATAGTCAGTCAGATCGGGCTTCGTCTGGTCATGAGAGAGGAACCTGCTCAGTGGGATGTGTTTGATGTTGGGTGTCATCTCTGACTTGGTACTGGATAGCTTTTCCTTGTCTTTGTTTATCTCTGGTTGCACTCTTCAGAGAATCTGTCCTGTATGTGTCGAACACACATATGTGACCTGCTCCATCGAAATCAGTCGCATTGACCCGAAGACACATTTTGAGTTGTATACACTGTTGGAAAGAGGATATTCCTAGCTTTCTAATGATATCAGGATTGTTTTTGTACTCCAAATATTAAGCGAAATATGTCACATTATATAATGACTGTCACCGAGTCATCATTTTGAGAAAAAGGCCTTTAAAGTTTTCTCTTCTCTGGAATCCATCGATCTCATTGATTATTAGCGGAGCAAATGATCAAAATACTACGGAGGGAAGATATTTTCGTTTGGAGGGGAAGCTCGCGAGTGTGTGTGTATACGTGTGTGTGTGTTTGTGTAATTTTGCGCTTGTGAGTATTGTTTTGGTTTCCCGGGGAAAACACTCACGAGAAACACTGGCTGTTGTTATGCCTGCAGTGACGTTAAATTACTCCGTTCTCCGCTTGTAATTATGCCGTTACAAGCTTCAAAGTTGTATTTATCCTCTGAATTTGCCGAAACAAGTTTGATATTCTGAAAGCCAAGAATTTGTTTGATTGAAATCAGATGAAAACAAACTGTAACGGACCCTGTCGTGTTATCTATGATTACTATACTCTTACATTCATAATGTCAGCCGGAGGGAGGGGGGGCGGCGCTGCGGAAGAGCAGATTGCGAGTCCCTTTACAAGCTTCAAAAATGTATTTATTGTGTGATTTTGGAAATAAAAGTTTCATATTCTGAAAGCCAAGACTTTGTTTGTTTAAAATCAAACAAAACACCTGAACCCCGAAAAAATAGTTGTTTACGTAAATCCACGTTTATTTTGAAATGAGCCGTTGCGACTTCCGACTGATTTCGATAGAGCGGGTCACATATGATATCATAATCTCTTGTTAGTGACATCAGTCTGTCATTGAAGCAGCCACTCAGATCCTTGACTGTCACTACAGTGGCTGGTTTTTTGCTCAGCCTCTGCACAAGCACCATGCCATCCACCAGTGCTATCTTTCGACTTGGCTGATCAGTAGATGTGGTGTCTGTGAATCCTGTATCCATTGCATCTTGGTGGGTAGCACTTCCAGCTTGAGGCAGCTGATGGTCTTCATGGGGCACATCTTCTCTTGTCAGCTTCTCAAGGAGATTGATTAACTTGGACTTGGCATGGCAGGATTGTTCCATTAGAAGCTAACAGTGCCCTTGGTGTTAGAGTACATTCATAGTTTCCTATGGCCTCTTTCTGGTTGACATCTCGGTGTGACCTGGCAAGTACCATCAGCCTTGCAAACAGGTCATTGGTGTCCTTCAGATCCACAGTATTGTCTCGGAGTTTCACTGTAATCTTCTTGTTCCCAGACAGGAACATCTTATTGTTCACTTTCTTCACAGGGGCCCAGAGGCTGACATCTCCATTGATCCGCTCTGACATGTAGTCTTCATACAACTTCTGGCCAGTGACATCAGCATTCAATATCTGTGGTACATACTCATCTGGGATGTAGGCAAGTGTGATTACATTGTACAGCTTGTCACCTTCAGTGGTAAAGGGGTTTCCATGACTGAGTATGGCTGCCTTGATCTTGTCGATTGTACCATGTGCCCTCTTGTCTGCACTTGGCCCAAGCTCATGGTGCTCTGTGGTTCTGTCAGCTTCCATGTCAAATTGACTCTTGAACTCTTTCGACAGACGTGAAAGTTCTGGTGTGACCATGAAACATCTCTGTCTGGCATTGGCATTGTTAGAGATGCCAATAATCCCAGAGCGAATGTTCATCAGCTTGTTCAGATGTTCGCATGCGTGGTCTGTCCCAACGGACACAAAGGGAATGACACTCTTGGTGACAGATATATTACTTGCGTGTAGTTCCTCCCAGGTCTAAGGGTGATTGATCCTCAAGTCATGCATGTCTGCGATGTATCTTGGCCAGAGTCTCTTGTACTTGATGTGATCCATGGCAAAGAACAGCTTGCTCAGTGCTTCTCCAGCCTGCAGATGGAGTTCAAGGTCAGCATTCCGAGTTGCTGCTACGAAGAACAGGATTGTTTCCACCCGCTCATCATGACCTTGAACATCGCATGCTGGGATTTTTGTTCCTCCCATTCTTGGAATGCTGTGATGACTTCAGCAGTGGCTTCCAGGAGGGTCCTGTTGACTTGCTTCACAGATTCAGCCTTGATGTCTTTACCCTCCGAGCAGGCAGCTTCTACTCCCTCGGTTGCCTTCAGGCACACATATTTCAGTTGTGGGTTGTCCTTGAAGAACTCCTCCAGAGCCATTTCATAGAGTGCTACATACGAGTAGATGTGGGCATGGAGAGCTCGCTTGTAGTGTGTGCATTTCAGGATTTGCCTTGTTGTGGCAGGACCATAAACATCTGCTTCCATCCAGGCATCATCTATACCCGAGGTCTCCATGGAGGCACCAAGGGCTCTGAGGGCAGCCATGATGACATGCAGCTCACCCAGTCTGGGAACAACCATCTGTTGCAGGTCAGGTCTGGCATCTAGGAGCTGCACCACCTTCTCATAGAGGGCCATGTCAAAGGTAATGACTGTGGGGTGATCTTCCCCAACTGCCAACTTTATCAGCTGATTTGCTTGCATGATGATGAGACAACAGTGAGTTGTATCCTGCCCAGCCTGGAATATTGCTGGAAGTTTCTCCTGCTTTCATTCTGGATAATGCAGATGCAACAACCCATCCTAGATATGTCAGCTGATAGGATTCTGAGATTCCCTTGCTGATGGCAAACTGTGTAAAATAACCTTGAGGGATGACACTTCTCATATAGTAGGCTATGTGTGGTCCACAACAAAATATCAGAAGTCTGAAGAACAGGGCCGTTGCCATAGAAGACGAAAAACTGTGGCCTCGCATAAGATTATTATTTTTTTTGCCTGAATTGAATTTATATTTATCTATAGAAAATAATGGTCTATTATAGAGTATTTGATGAAAAATAATCAAATCAATTTGTTTTTGTATACTTAAAAAAACTTTGCACAGGTCATTTTCGACCGAGTCATGCATCAAAGGGTTAATGTTGTAAAGTGTACCTTTGTAACTACCACCATTGGATTAATTGACCCTGAAAATGTAGGTTTAGAAGTTCAAATCAATGTTCCAGCTTATTTAGAAGCCGAGATATTACAAAACCTACATTTTACGGCGGCCATTTTGGAAATTCCAATATGGCCGCCATATAGACATCTGGGCAAATGGAAACATGGATTTTCTGAATCCTTATATAATACCCTTTCCAAAAATGTATAGTTTAGCAAATCCCCACAAAAATCCCACGAAAGTTAAAATCAAGTTATAATGAACCTGACTATATGTGTGAGTTTAATATTATTATTAGGGCTGTCAAACGATTACATTTTTTAATCAGATTAATCACAGCTTAAAAATGAATTAATCATGATTAATCACCATTCGAACTATGTCCAAAATATGCCATTTATTTATGTATATTGTTGTGGGAATGGAAAGATAAATGAAAGAAGGCGGATATATCCATTTCACATACAGTATCTATGTTTATTATAACGTTTTTCTGCGTGTCAAAATGAAAGACAGCACACACACCTATCAATCATCAAACCGTGGGGTCTTAATTCATTACGTGTTGATTTCTATCAACGGGGGGGGTACTTCAGGAAAGTCGACGGGGGGGGGGGGGGTTAGTGGAGTACTTCATGACCACAGAGTGCGAACGTTGTGATCAGCTGTTTTAGCGCAGTTCTCCAGTGAAGGGGGGGGGGAGTCTCCCTCCGCAGCCGGCTGGCGTAGTTTTGGCACAATTCCGTTGTACAGACCGACGTTAACAGCAGCCCTGTCTGTGCACACAGAGACCGACTCTGTCGTCCGGTGATCTAACCGCCTTCTGGAAAAGCTTCACAAGTACGTCGGTACGCAAATGCGCTTTGTGACACAAGTTTCAGATTACGCACATAACCTGCGTACCAGTTATGTGCACCCCTGTACTACAGCAAAAGTATTCTCCGTCGGGACTTCCTGCAACAACACCGACATTATCAAAGATGTTCTATTGAGAAGACGATCACTACGTGACAAAAGTTTTCAAAACCGTTTCTGGTCTTCGGTATTTCCAGACAAGTGGCTACTGAAATCAATCTTACTAACTACTGTCTGTGCAATTTACTCCGCGCGAGTTGGCGGACTTTATTTTGCTTACTTTAACATCATTTTTCATGGTGGGGCTAAGCCATTTCTCGGTATGGGTGTAGCCTACCCCAGCCATACCCTGGCGCTGCCACTGGTGGCACGTATGGGGCGGGCCATTCTGCACATGCGTTAACCGCCGTTAACGCGATAATTTTGACAGCACTAATTATTATGTAATAAATATGTGTGTTTGCACATGTATGTGTTGATATTTTAGTCGGAATGCTGTTAACAGCATTCCAACTACTTGTTCTTCTACGCACAAAATTCTTTATTATTCCGCCTGTTATTTTGGCCCTCTTCTTCTCCCACATTCCACATCGCAGAAACTCCGTTCAAACATCAAAACGTTCAGCCCAGTCGGGAATCAATGGCTATTACTTTTCTCATTCATAACTTTCATAATTCCCGAGATATAGCCCATAATTCATCACATTTTTAACATTTTAACTTTAACATTGCGCAGCTCGTTAAGGCAGACTGCATGATGTCAGAGTTACGGCTCCTACACACGGCGGCGTGCGTTGTCGCCTGCCGGCGGGGGGGGCTGAAACTCGACCAACAACCAATCACATGAATCTCCCGCCCCAGACACACAAGCACGCGGTTTGATTGACTAGAGCTTGCACTGGCATATGATTCGATTGGCTGACGCCTCCGTCGAGGCGGCAAAAGTAGAACATTGCTCTACTTTTGCAGCGAGCACTGCGAGAGAAGCTACGCTTTGCTCCCACAATGCAGTTCGGCGAATCGTGACGTCACCCCATTCAAAGTGAATGGGCAGAAGCGTTGAAGCGGCAACGCACGCCGCCGTGTGTAGGCTCCGTTAGAGTGGAGGACAGTTTGAAATTTGCCTTCATATTTTTTTTTAAAACTGCCATAATTCCCAAACCCTACATTCCTGAGACATAATTTTTCATGACAAACGTAGGAAAACATCTCGTAGCTTGAAAAATGACCAATAATTAAGCACAAATAATTAAACAAAATGCCTCTTGAGGGCATGAAGTGACAAACACTTTCAACATGTCTCCATTAAAGCCCATTGTAATTTCAGGCTGATATTTCCTCACAGCAGCAGCCGCACAGCTTTAGTTAATCTGCCAAAAAGGCCACATTATTGACCCGAAAGTACACAAAAAGCACACTTCAGATACTCAAGTATACTTGAGATACTTCACACTTTGAAATTTCACCGATATCTGTTACGGTCAAAACTTTCACATGTAAGAGGTTTATCTCTCATTCAGAACAATGGAAACCTCTGATCTCTGGACACCTTGTTAGCTCAAATATAAACACCTGTGTCATGGAACACGATGATGTCATAAGTCCAACTGACATGCTCAGAGCAGCAGACTTCAGATCATGGTTAATGGTCCTGCCCTCAACAGCTCTACGTCAATTATGGGGTGTCATCATATGCCGTTTCCATGGAAACGCATCCCTCGCCATAAAAGACGATGTCACTTTACATTAACTCCTATGAAAATGTTCAAAAAGTGCTCAAACTTCACACGTGTGCGAACAGTCCAGCCGTGAAGACATCTAAGGGCCAGTTTTGAGATTTCTTCAAATGCCGTTGCCATGGCAACACAATGCTCGCCATAGTTTTTTATAGTTTATTTATTTAAAGGACACTGCACATTAATCCAATTGCTGTAAATGAGCCAGTATTAGCCAGCAGGCTAATTTTCAACTGTTGTCCTTGCCATGAAACACGGTTTTCTCATAACTTCAGTGAAAATGCTCCAAACGGCCCAAAACTTCACAGGTTTGGTAACGATGGAGCCATCAATGCATCTAAGCGTATTATGGGGTGTCATCAAATGCTGTTGCCATGGCGACAGATCACTCGCCATGAAACACGATGTCGCTGTAAGTCCAATGGACACGGTCCAATCGTCCCCCAATCTTCACTTGAATATCACCGCTCCATGCCTCAACAGCTCTACGCCAAATCTGAGATCTCACCATATGCCGTTTCCATGGAAACGCATCCCTTGCCATAAAAGACGATGTTGCTATAACTCCTATGAAAATATTCAAAAAGTGCTCAAACTTCACGTGTGCTAACAGTCCAGCCGTGAAGACATCTACGGGACAGTTTTGAGATTTCTTCAAATGCCGTTGCCATGGCAACACAATGCTCGCCATGAAACTGCAAACATCGCTGCTACAACCCATTGCTGCAGATACACGCTTTACAACATCAGGAGGATATGTCCCCAGCTGACCCAGAAAACAACGCAGGTTCTGGTCCAGGCTCTCGTCATCTCACGCCTAGACTACTGCAACTCCCTCCTGGCTGGTCTACCTGCATGTGCCATCCGACCTCTGCAGCTCATCCAGAATGCAGCGGCTCGTCTGGTCTTCAACCTTCCAACATTTTCCCACACCACTCCGCTCCTCCGCTCACTTCACTGGCTTCCGGTAACTGCTAGAATCCACTTCAAGACACTGGTACTTGCGTACCATGCTGCGAATGGATCTGGCCCTTCCTACATCCAGGACATGGTTAAACTGTACACCCCAGCGCGTGCACTACGCTCTGCATCAGCCAAACGACTCGCTGCATCCTCGCTGCGAGGGGGACCCAAGTTCCCATCAGCAAAAACACATGGGTTTGCTATCCTGGCTCCAAAATGGTGGAATGAGCTCCCCATTGACATCAGGGGCCTAATTTATAAAGGGATATACACTCAAAAAAATGGCGTACGCCAGTTTCTACGCAATGTTTGCGATTTATAAAATACTAACTTGACGGGAAAATGTGCAGTCCTCCACGCAAACTCTGACCCATGCGTACGCACTAAGCACAAAAACGGGAGAGACGAGAAACTGTGACACCGTTGGCAGAAGGAAGAATGGAGAGAAATATGTGGAAATAATACCATAAATAAAATGTTACCTCTCATTTATCATATGAAGAATTCATTTTCAAACATTGATTAAAGCCAATCTTAAAATGATTTAACAAACACCTGTTTGAGACTCCTCAGTGCACACAAAAACATAACTTGGATAAATAAATAAATACGGATATGTTATTTAAAATCACCTTGAATATGTTGTGTTAATGTTATGAAATGTTTTCTCATAAATGATGCGGTAAGCAGGAGGACAGAATTACGTCTAAACTGACGCTGTTTTGCATTTCTATAGGTTGTAGATACGAGCATGGTTTTATATACTATCACGTTTAATCGTGTTTTATGCCGTTTGCCAAGACTTGATAAGTCGCTCGTAAAACACAGGAGGTATGGAAACTAAGAACACCATATGTGGTCAATTGTACAGCTAATATAACACAACACATTAGTTGTATTTCCTTTAACTGGTGGATATAGAGTTGCTGCGGGGGGGGGGGGTTGAGATGCACAGGCTGCAGTGGAGACGCTGCGCACAGCTGATCGACAGCTGGGACACAAACCACCAAATACAAAAAAAATAATTCAGATCCAGTCTCATGACTCCACTCCGGAGGGATTCCCCGATAATTTCTTACAGTTTCTCATCAACGGGGTGTCTCCTGTCCCCGGTACAAACACACTGCCTGAGGAAGGCTATGTGTATTTATTTTGTCATTAACCTTTTTCGGACCACTTATTTATTTATTTTGGTGACGATCCGACCTCCATGCTGCTACTCTGGTTCAAACTGCATCCACCAAACAATATGATTTATCTCGATCTCCCCAAAATAACCAAAATCTGACACGGTGTGAGATGTCTTTTTTAGCTGTTCTGTCGTCATTTCCTGCGATCTTCTTCATAAAGTCAGTCAAAAGGAATGAATGAATGGGCGTTTCTTTGACTATTTATAGGCAAATATGGGCGTTACGTGAAGCCCGCAAAAGCTGCACCGCATTTCGAGTCGATTGTGATTTATAAAGGGAAACCGACATAGGAAGTGCCGTACGCACTTTCCTTGCCGGTTTTTTGAGCATAAAAAGACTGGCTTTTTGGGAGCGAGAGAGAGAGGGGGGGGTTTCCCCCTGGTATACTCTCTCCCGGTAGGCTCTGGGCCTCAGAGCTGGGTAAATAGCTCTCGGTAAGGTTCTCTCTACCTGGAATGCGTAATTATTACGTACAGGATCTTAGAACTAATAATTCTAGTTAGACCTTGCCTGGAATGCGTAATTATTACGTACAGGATCTTATAACTAATAATTCTAGTTAGACCTTGCCTGGAATGCGTAATTATTACGTACAGGATCTTAGAACTAATTAGGAAACCTACGCCATGACGAGGAAATTCCTTTTGAATTTCGTCGGAAGACTTTAAATGGGAGAAATATGAATTAAGGTTTTAGATAAAAATATAACCCCAGCATGATATGTTTCGTATGATTATAATGTGTTAAAGAGAGAAGGTAAAAACCCTGTATTAGTTTGGACCTATTTTTCTTCAAATAAACTGATCTCACCTTTTGGACTGGGACAACTAAAAGAAAATCTGTGCTCTCCTCTCCTGCTTCAAAGGTAAGACTGCACCCTGCCACACTCACATTTAGGTAGGAACACACCTCATTTACTGATATCAAAATCCTTCGGGATCCCTTAAACAGATTAAAAAGAGTTGTCTGAATAGAAACAGCAGTTAATTGAACCTGGTTCTTCGGGGAGTTAATAGAGGTGAGATCTTGCTGACCTTGGTGGATCTGAGCCAAGCAGTAAACTTACATAGACTCAATAACTTCGGTCAGGTCAATTAGTAGGTCAGAATAATTTACCGGAATAAATTAACAGGACCTCACTAACTCTAAACATGGCGCCCAACGTGGGGCTCTGTGAAAAGTAATACTTTTACAGAGTCAAAATACAAGAACCAAAACGGCCTAGTGAAAAAAGTCGATGAGTACAAATCAGCGAAATACAGGCTGAAAGTCTTGTTAAAATACCTACCCGAATCCTAGAATATATATTTTAACCTAAAAGTGTAGTAATTTAAGTTGATACTATTGCACCGGACTGAGGGTTATATTATATCGGATATTGCTGTCTGTTAAAGAAGCTAAAGTAGGTTCTTCTTCCCCTAGCCAAATTGAGAAGCCCATGTGGTCCCTTTAAACACAGGTTTGGTGGCTAGTAGTGAAGTCAGCCGTAGGAGCACTGCTCAGTACCTGTCCAATTACTTTGAAACTTATAGGTAGGACTTGACAAAGAGCTGCGGTTTGAACTTTTGCGTTAAAACATAACGTGGGGAAGAGTTAATAGGAAATTTAATAAAGATAAACATAGGTCTAAAGGTACCTATGCTGTTGAAAAAGCTCGAAGCTCGATACATAGCACTCTTAACTGAGGTATCTGCATGAACTAGATGAATCCAGAAGAGTAACCTAGAACCAAGTGACGGTATAGTCGGACTGTACACCCGGCGGGAGTAATAGCCTAGGAACTTGCATGTGTATAAAAGAGTGAACTTAAACCCTTAAAAATAAAAAATAAAAATAATGGCGGATGAGGTTAGAACGCAGTTTAATGACTCAGAGCCAACCACACAGGGAGGGATACACAGAAGCTAGATCCGGACCTTCTGCTCCCCCTGGTCAGCTTAGCCCAGACCCACGGGCGTACCGCGACCTAAATACTTTCCTGTCAGACTACCGTTTGGACAGAGAGCAACAAGCAGGTGGTATAATGTCTGAGACCCTACCTCCACCCTACAGGGATAAAAGCTCACAAATGCCATTTATGAGTATCCCATCTACTACTCCTAGAAGAAAACACATTGTTAGACATGATATTCAGGAAAAAGGAATGTTGGAAATAATAAGGGCAGATGTTGAAAATCTTAAACTGGATCAACAAACCATGTTAGTGAACCCTCAATTCAATTCAATTCAAAACCTTTATTTATCCAGGTAAAATCCCATTGAGATCAATGATCTCTTTTTCAAGGGAGACCTGCTAATAGGAAGCTAAAACATGCAGGAGGAATAGCAGTAGCTCTGGCAAAGAGAATAGGTCCTAGCATGAAAGCACAAAGTGATAATATGATAAGGACTATTAAACTGTCAGAAGGCAATGTGGTGATCAGATTACCCACAAATATCGGTTGTTTTGCATGTACTTTTAAGAAAAAACCTATGTGGGAACTAACAGAAGAAACCAAACCCCAACAATATCTTCAAAACTAATATGAGGAAGTTTTTTGCGAAGCTAAAGCTCAAATAATTTACCAAAATCAACTAAAGTATTTGCTCTTGACCCCTTTTTGGAAATGGGATTTTCCGTTACACAACAGAAGACTCAATTCAGGCCTTAAAGAACGCTTTAAAGACTAGTCAGGGAGAGTTAAATGTGGTGCTATTTTGCTCATGAAGGAGCTTACACTTTTGGAAAGGATTTCCTCCTTTCTCTGCTCCTGAGGTGCTGCAGAAAAACGCAGCACACGGGGTCAGAGACAGGCGTGACCTCTGGAGGGGAAGAAATCTGAACAGACCACGGAGCGACCCATTAAAAGTTTTATGGCCTCAACACAGAGAGGAAGATCTGGAGATTGTAAGGAACTCTCCCAAAGCAGACTACCCACCCCCACCCAGTACAAGGGAAATAGTTCCTCTCACCAATGAACAAATCCACTCTTGACCAAGTCGGATCTAAAATAGACATAGCTCCAGTTGTTAAGAAAAGAGGGAGATTCAAAAAATTATCTTAACACCAGAACAAAAAGATCAATATCAAAAAGAGTATGTTGTGACCCATTCTCAGAAACTAACAATGCGAGATATGGAGAAAGCTTGGGAAGTTCATCGAGCCACGAATGATTTAGGAGGAGGTGTGGAGATAAGGAACCAGGGTGATAGAACATCTGTGTTATTCATGTCCATGACTTATCCAGGAACAGAGGAAAAATTCTCTCCTGAAGAGAAGCATCTAGCACTTGCATTCAGATTTTATCCAGCCCTGAGGGAAATGTCTCAAGGTACCAAAATGTGCATATACACCCCTTATTTTTCAATATCTGAAGTTACTAAACAAACTGTTCAGGGAGCAAAAGCAATGATGAGTAGATGGGGAAAATGGAAGATGATGATGTCTGATCCAGATGTGGAGGGTAGAGGACCTCAGGAAGTAAGCCACAAAGGGAAACAATGACACCTTTACAGAAAACCGCTGCTCCAAAGATAACACAGTTTACAGATGGGAGTTTGCGAAAAGGTGACCAAGCAGCCACTTGGGCCTTTATAATGAAAACTAAAGCAGGTGAAGTACTTTGCAAGCAAAGGGGTGCAATACCAGGTACAGCACAAACTGCTGAGGTAAATGCCATTTGTTGAGGGACTTCTTTTTGCTAAAAAAGGTAAAATAACACACATCCGTATAGTTACTGATAGTGATTATTGTTACAAAGCGGGTAAAGAAGAGCTTAATAATTGGAAACAAAGGCAGTTTACCAATGTGAAAGGTGATGCACTGACACATGCCCATCTAGTGAGGGTCTTGTTGCAGAGTTAAGGGCAGGGATTCCACCTAGAGTGGAATCATGTCCGTAGCCATACAGATAAGATCGAATTTGACTATCAGGGTAATAGAGAAGTTTTACCTTGCTTAAAGCAGTGGAAGAGTTAACCACCTGACTGCCATATTTCCTAGTATATGGAAAAAGGGTGGAAGCATTCACGTACCCCCTGAAGAAGCTCCTCAGGTTGTGCGTGAATTACACAGCAGTTTAGGCCATGTGGGCCTATTTCGGATGAGAAAATATTGTCTCCACAATAAAATCCTCATACCGAAACTGCGATTGCACTTACAACACACATGGTCAACATGTCTTCAATGTGCAGAGGTGGATGGGTTCAAGAAAGTTCATCCTGAGCATCTTGAAATAATAGAGGAAGAACCACTAATCAGTTTTAGGGCTGACATAGCAGGTCCTTTTCTGACCTGCACTCCCAGTGGGAATAAGTATTTCCTTGTGACCTTTGATAATGGAGGGAGTCATAAACATGTCTATCCTCTGACCAGAGCAACTGGAACACAGTGTCTGCTAAAATGACGGAACATATAAGTATTTTTCCTAAAAAACTGAGAGAATAAGAATGGATAATGCAACTCACTTTAAAAATGAGAAAGTTTTGTCACTCTTGCAGGATAAAGGGAATCACACCTATCTGGTCTTTACCATATAAGTATCAGGCATTAGAGCAGCCAAAGAGTGGAGTATAAAAACTGTAAAACAAATTGGGACATTCCACTCAATTTGACAAGGCTGAATATATTCCTATATGTATGGAAAAGCTACCTAGGGCAAAGGTCAGGTCATATCTAACTATCACACCTTTTCCGTTTAAGGCGAGACACGGCAGGCAAAAACATCGTTTTTCAAGTACTGGTCAATTTTGAGATTTTGTGCTATTTTGATTCTATAACATGTTTTCTTTCAGGCTTTTGGAAGGAAAACGTACAAAATACACATTTAAGTGTTTATTTTACTATAGTTTGTCTATTTGCGTCTGTAGATTTCTCCTAAATTCACCAAAAGTTAGCATTCTAACGTAACATAAAGTACCGCGGCCGCTGTGTGCACCATGTCAACAGAGATATCGCTGGAAAGCTGTGTCTCTCCTGCACAATCTCATCGGATCCAAATATGGTCATTTCCTTTGTATCAGCAACCAATCGTGAAAGCACAAAGGGGTCTTAAACCAAGAAACGAAATCTCATTGGCTGGTGTCAATTTCTGACAACGTGATTCGTTCAGATGCGTCACGTGGTGTACTAAAACACTTCCTGGTTAGCTTTCCGCTCGAAATTGAAATCTCAAAATAGCAAAAGAACGGCGAAAAAAACGTTCACAAAGAAGACGACAACAATTGTCACTTGCACGAAGCAAGGTTATACAAAAAACAAATGACCCCGAACATGAAATACCTTCACGGAGTGCGTCGATGTGCAAGCTATCATCCAAAGAACAGGAGGGTTTAGCTAGCGCCTCACTGCAATCTTTAAAGGTTGTTTTCTCAAAATGAGTTTTTTCTCCTACTCTGAGTTCGAAATTTCAACTTCAGTAGCACGTAGAGACACCAAACCTTCCAGTTATATTCCTATCAATATTATGAAGGCTTTTACAGAAGGGTTTGTTCATATATCATTCATAGCCTGAATTATACAACATTTTATACCTAAAAACATGGCGAAAATGGATATTTTAGGGCTGTTGACAGTATTTTCTGATTTATGGAGTGATAAAGAGAGATATCCAATATCCCTTCTGTAAAAGCCTTAGATACTAATATGACTACAAAATGAAACAAGAATTTTGAACCTGGCTTTATCCAAAGTTCAAATTTCGATTCCTGAAATGTGTTAAAATATGTGCATATTTAATGAGATAATGGATAATTTGCATATTTAAACATGCTATTTCAGAAAACTTGTAATACAAAAGACAATTGCCTTATTGTAAGTAATTAACTGGAGAAATTTCTAGCTGATACCTTTAAGTTAAAAAAATTACCCTATTCACCTGGGGTGTCTCGCCTTAAGTTCAGAAATTGTGTATGGGTGACCAGAAAGGGGCGAAGTCCAGAGAAGGGTCAGCTTAAAACTAAATCAGAAGGTTTGGATACAGTGAAGTCAATCTCTGGGAACGTAGTTTCACTCCAAAAGAGAGAAGGTTCACCCGAGCCAACTGAGTTTAGAATCCAGATAGGAATATGACTGCGGCCTACCCATCCACTGTTGATGCTATCAGTCTCACATCTGTTACGTGCTCTGTGTTTTTCTCTGTCTCTCTGCTGCGCAGGTGCACCTGATCCGCTCCTGGCTCCGCCTCCCCCAGGTGTCCTAATTGCATTCAGCTGGGGACGACTTAAAAAGGGAGAAGCTGGAGGAGAAGAGGGCTCTTTTTCCCGTCCTGAAACCGAGGGATTACGACCGTGGCTTTCCTTTCACCTCGTGTGGATATTTATGTATATTTATGCTGTATTTCTTTGTGTGAACTCTGGAGGATATTAGTCTAGGTTTTTCGCGGCTTTGTTTTCTCCCGCAGGGACTTGTTAGGTTTCTGGGTAGCGGAGGGAAGCTCTGGGTCCTACGGCCCGTGGTGTGGCTGGCCCAGGCCCCCTTTGTCCTTTTGTTTATTTCCTGTCCTCCAGTGCATTGTCATTTGCCGGTTGGCCATGTAAGTACGGATGTAGCAATAAATGAACACTGTTAAATGCTGCGTGTTTGCTGTGTTTTCTATGTTGCGGGTCTCCCCAACGAGTCTCTACCATTAAGTAGAGGGTGAGTCGTAACACATCACATGACATGTTTTGCACACACACGTGGCAGTTAATGTGCTTTCTTCCACAGGAGAGGATGTTTTTTTTTTGGGATCTTCCCGCAAGAATTTAGAATTTGTCTTGGTAAATTCTGTACCAAGGGATATTTGATAGAGCAAAAGAGGGAATTTAAATCTGAGTAACAAGCAATAGCTCAAATGCAAAGGATTTAGCAGTAGAACTGTTAGAATCTTTAGTAAATTATGCAAAGAAAGATGGCAAGACGAAACTCTGTCTATTAGCATATGGATCATTAGAGCTTGAATGGAGAATACCTCAGTATCAAAGAGTAAATGGAAATTTATATTTTCTCATTGTTTTTTAATTTTACACTATTAGTTTTCTTTTCAGTTATTTTTAATTGTTATATGCCTACACCCTACAACAGTATTCATTTAAATTAGATTTTTTTGAGCACATCTTCCTCCTTCTTTTTTTGCTGGTTTTCACACAGCATGGAGGTGTAGGGCTGTCAGGTCGTTAAACTGATAAGAGTAAATTATGGCCCAGTGCTTTCTGCCGTTAGAGGCCAACTGAGTAAGAGGAGAAACAATCACCTTGCTGTCTATAGAAATTCCAGCGCAATATGGAATACATGACCCTGTGAAAAAGTCCTTTGGGAAGTTTTTTTAACTGAAACAACTCTTTATGAATCAGAGAAATAATTTATACTTGATCTTAGCTATATTGTTGAGATTTATACCTCAGCAATCTACAAAGAGGATTTGAACCTGCCTAGCGGGACAACTTCAGTCATAGTGCCTCAAGTGAAGCCAACTCCTGGACCCAGGAAACCTGTGCAGCATGGATCAGCGGCTGAGTCACCTGTACCCCTGCCAGTGGAGGATGATGTTTCTTCCAGCTATGTGGGACAGGCTGCATCTCTACCCGCTGAGCCACTCAGATTGCAGTGGATTTCCCAAAAAAGGACGATGACTACCTGATAACTGCATGGTCAGATATCAGATGCCAGGTAGCAGCAGCCCTACCTACCCCTGCCACTGGTCCACTTCCCCATCTCTAACCCGGCGACTTCGTGCTGGTCAAGGACTTCTGGAGAAAGAGCTAGAAATCCAACCGTTGGCAAGGTCCCTACCAGGTGCTTCTCGTCACCCAGACAGCGGTCAAGGTCACCGAGAGAGCCACGTGGGTCCACGCCAGCCACTGCAAGGTCGTAGTCACAGGCCAGGAGAGACGGTAGAAACAGACAACAACAAGTGACGTGCCAAGTCACCACCAGCACCACACTCGCACCACATACACCTAATCTCACACTGCACACACAGGATGTCATGAGCGAGGGCCAGCTAAGCTGTTTAATATGCCTCTGGTTCCTGGTTTGTGCTATCATTATGTGGGGCCTCATTGACCTTGTCACAAAGTCATGAGCGATTATTGACGAGGTCTAAAAAAATCCATAAAAACTGTCGACCGAGTTATCTGGCTTTCGTTTGGAGATGTCGTCCAGGGAGGAACCTCAACCCCTCCATGGTCAGGGTCAAGGATTTACATCAGATAGCAACATGGATTTAGGAGTCTACACTGGAACAATAGATGGGCCCCCCGCTCCTGCAAGTGCCAGGCCGAGTGGGAGTGCGCACAAATTTATGATCATCATGACTCTTTTTACTCTAGTGCCTGACCTATGGGTCACCGAGAACATTCCAGTGAGGTGCTATGTTTTCGGTGTTTTTCACACCAGGTTCATCAAAGGTCGTCCTGATTACACATACTGAAGAACTTTTCATGATATTGATGCTTGAAGTTTTACGTATGTAATATGTATGCTTACAATTTTAGTTGTTGCTGTTTGATAACTTTGCGTTTTAAAAAGAGGGTGTTGAGAGCTTCATAGTATGTTGAATACTTAAAACGAAAGTTAGTTATATTCTTGTATAACCCACAATGAAAATGCTTCATATTTTAGGTTTTTCTATATTTACAGCATAAACAAAACACAAGTGGTTTGTTAAGTTGAGTGTGTAAGGTCTATGATTTATGGGTGTCGCTGATAAGGAAGAGGGCAGTTTCTTCCCCTTTTCTCTCACAGCAGTTCACAGGGAGGGGGGCTCCTGACTTAAGGAGAAACACATTGAGGCCTCAAAAGGGTGGTTATGTCATAGCCATAGAATATGTCTGGTCATGTCCTTTTTTACACAAACATGGGAAGGTGTGTCTTATGCCATAGCAAATAGAATATGTCCAGCCCTGTACATCAGTGGCCATGCCCAGTTAGGTTCATTGGTTGGTAAATAGAGGGGGGGTTTTTCTATCCGGTTTTTTGAGCATAAAAAGACTGGCTTTTTGGGAGCGAGAGAGAGAGAGGGGGGTTTCCCCCTGGTATACTCTCTCCCGGTAGGCTCTGGCCCTCAGAGCTGGGTAAATAGCTCTCTGTAAGGTTCTCTCTACCTGGAATGCGTAATTATTACGTACAGGATCTTAGAACTAATAATTCTAGTTAGACCTTGCCTGGAATGCGTAATTATTACGTACACGATCTTAGAACTAATAATTCTAGTTAGACCTTGCCTGGAATGCGTAATTATTACGTACACGATCTTAGAACTAATAATTCTAGTTAGACCTTGCCTGGAATGCGTAATTATTACGTACAGGATCTTATAACTAATAATTCTAGTTAGACCTTGCCTGGAATGCGTAATTATTACGTACAGGATCTTAGAACTAATTAGAAAACCTACGCCATCACGAGGAAATTCCTTTTGAATTTCGTCGAAAGACTTTAAATGGGAGAAATATGAATTAAGGTTTTAGATAAAAATATAACCCCAGCATGATATGTTTCGTATGATTATAATGTGTTAAAGAGAGAAGGTAAAAACCCTGTATTAGTTTGGACCTATTTTTCTTCAAATAAACTGATCTCACCTTTTGGACTGGGACAACTAAAAGAAAATCTGTGCTCTCCTCTCTTGCTTCAAAGATAAGACTGCACCCTGCCACACTCACATTTAGGTAGGAACACACCTCATTTACTGATATCAAAATCCTTCGGGATCCTTTAAACAGATTAAAAAGAGTTGTGTGAATAGAAACAGCAGTTAATTGAACCTGGTTCTTTGGGGAGTTAATAGAGGTGAGATCTTGCTGACCTTGGTGGATCTGAGCCAAGCAGTAAACTTACATAGACTCAATAACTTCGGTCAGGTCAATTAGTAGGGCAGAATAATTTACCGGAATAAATTAACAGGACCTCACTAACTCTAAACAGGCCCCAGGACAGCAGAAAGCCTTCACATCTTCCGGCGCAGACTGAAAACTCATCTCTTTCGACTCCACTTCGAGCAATAGAATTACTAACAAATAACTGCTAACAGAGCACTTATATACTAATAAAGGACTGGCTTATCTATAGCCAGTTGAGTAGCACTTGAAATGTTTGGCTCTATGAAACCTGATGTACTTATATGTACACAAAACTAAGGCAACAGGGTGGGTGGAGGGGGTCTGGAGGACGGGTTTGGGCTGACGGCCCAGGGGCACAGCGGAGGACCCGGAAGGGGTCTCGGGCGGACAGCCCGGGGGCAAGGCAGAGATCAAGGATGGGGTCTCGGGCGGACGGCCCGGGGGCAAGGCAGAAGCCGAGAAGGGGGACTCAGGCGTACGGCCCGGGGGCAAGGCAGAGTCCCAGGTGGGGGTCTCGGGCGGACGGCCCGGGGGCAAGGCAGAGTCCATGGTGGGGCGAAGGCCACAGCGGGCGAACTCAGGGGGCTGAGCATGAGGGCGAAGGCAGCGGCAGGAAGAGTCAGGTGGCCGGGCCCAAGGGCGAGGACCGTGGCAGGAAGAGTCAGGGGGCAGGGCCCGAGGGCGAAGACTGCGGCTCTCAGGGGGCCGGGCTCGAGGGCGAAGACCAGACAGCTCCGGAGGCCGGGCAGGACCGGGTGTCGGCTGAACAGGAACCGGAGCCGGTGGGACAGGCTTCGGCAGGATCCCCCACGGAAGAGGACCAGGAGTTGGCAGGACCCCCGGCGAGACAGGTGATGGCGGGGCCTCCAACGGAACAGGACAAGGGGTTGGCAGGACCCCCGGCAGGAGAGTAGTCGGCGGGACCTCCAACGGGACTGGACATGGAGCTGGCAGGACCCCCAGCGGAACCTCCATCGGCACAGGACACAGGGTTGGCAGGACCCCCGGCAGAAGAATCGTCTGCGGGGCCTCCAACGGCACGGGACATAGGGTTGGCAGGACCCCCGGCAGAAGAGTCGTCGGCGGGACCTCCAACGGCACAGGACATAGGGTTGGCAGGACCCCCGGCAGAAGAGTAGTTGACGGGACCCCCAACGGGACAGGACAAGGAGTTGGCAGGACCCCCAGTGGAACCTCCAGCGGCACTTGAGTAGGGACTTGAGTAGGGACTTGAGATGGAACTCGAGAGGGAACTCGAGAGGGGACTTGAGAGGGAACTCGAGAGGTGACTCGAGATGGGACTCGAGAGGGAGCTGGAGGGGTGACTTGAGAGGGGACTCGAGAGGGAACTCGAGAGGACACTCAAAAGGGAACTCGAGAGGTGACTTGAAAGGAGGCTTGAGAGGGGACTCGAGAGGGTACTCGAGAGGTGACTTGAGAGTGGACTCGAGAGGTGACTTGAAAGGAGGCTTGAGAGGGAACTCGAGAGATGACTTGAGAGATGACTTGAGAGGGAACTCGAGAGGTGACTCGAGAGGGGACTCGAGAGGGAGCTGGAGGGGTGACTTGAGAGTGGACTCGAGAGGTTACTTGAGAGTGGACTCGAGAGGGTACTCGAGAGGTGACTTGAGAGTGGACTCAAGAGATGACTTGAAAGGAGGCTTGAGAGGGAACTCGAGAGGTGACTTGAGAGGGGACTCGAGAGGTGACTTGAGAGGGGACTCGAGAGGGGACTTGAGAGGAGACTCGAGAGGTGACTTGAAAGGAGACTCGAGAGGGAGCTGGAGATGTGGCTTGAGAGGGGACTTGAGAAGGAACTTGAGAGGAGATTTGAGACGGTCGGTTCGCTAACAGAACACGGGGGGCTGGAGTCGGCCGGAATACCGACAGGACACGGGGAGCTGGCGTCGGCCGGAGACGAGGGGCTGGAGTCGAAACCATGGCTGCTGTGGCCAGGACTGAGGCTAGAACCATGGCTGCTGGGGCCAGAACTGGGGCCGGAACCATGGCTGCTGGGGCCAGAACTGGGGCCGGAACCATGGCTGCTGGGGCCAGAACTGGGGCTGGAACCATGGCTGCTGGGGCCAAAACTGGGGCTTGAACCATGGCTGCTGGGGCCTGTACTGGAGCCGGAACCATGGCTGCTGGGGCCAGAACTGGGGCTGGAACCATGGCTGCTGGGGCCGGAACCATGGCTGCTGGGGCCAGAACTGGGGCTGGAACCATGGCTGCTGGGGCCTGTACTGGAGCCCAAAGCATGGATTCTGGGGCTAGGGCTGCTAGACTGGACCTGCGACTCCTTTTCTTATGAGCCTTTTGGAGGCTCCCCTCCACTTATCAGTAGTGATGTTACGTATTGCGCCGAGGCTTCGGAGCGTGTGTCGATTAATCCCCGAAGCTTTTTGTGAAGCCTGTATCGAGGCTTGTATCGTTTTGGGCCAGTGACGTCATCGATGACAAACGAAGCCTCGCTGCCTGTCGATACCACGTGACTGCTTCAGGAAGCGCTTCAGATCTTGGCGCGTGCTTCTGACAGATAAAAACCCATGGGATTCGAATCAAGATGTGTGAGCCTTGTGAGAGGAGAACACTGTCGTTTGCCAGTTTTGGTTGTATGATATTTTTGCAACTCATTAGAATGGAGCCAGCAAAGAAGAGAAGGACTTCCCCGGTGTGGGAACACTTTGATCTGATTTCACCCAATAAGGTAGGTTGCATACATAGTATATTACAACAGATGTATTATGTTAGATTTCGTACGGTTCATTTTTTTACTTTTTCTATTTCATTCAAAGGTGAAGTGTTTATTGTGCTCCAGACCAGGGCTTGAGTGGATATTCGCAGCGTCTTAGCGGAGGCTCCCCAGGATGTTCCAGCGAGGCGGCGGATCAGCGCGACCCTGGATGTCACCTTGGCCTTGACTTCTTCCAGGTGTTTTTTAAAGGATAATGTCCGATCCAGACGCACTCCAAGATACTTCGGGGCTTGCTGGACCTCCAGACATTTGCTGTCGACGCGCACCTCAAGTTCCCTCCTGGCTTCTCTGGTGCTAAGGTGGTATGCCGCTGCGACTGTTTTTCCGACGCTGAGCTGTAGACGCCACCTTCGGAGGTATGCTACTAGTGTGCCCATGTCTTCGTTAAGACCCTCTTCCATCGCCTTCCACGTTGGTCGGCTCAGCATCATGGCAAGATCGTCTGCGTAGCCATACTTTCTGGATGTTGTATCAGGTAGGTCGTGGATGTAAACATTGAACAGCATCGGCAAAAGAACAGACCCCTGCGGTACCCCGTTCTTCAGTCTTCTGAGCCTACTGCACTGGCCACTGCTGGTCTGGAGGATGAAGCTACGGTTGGAAAGTGTCTCCATGATGAACTTCACCATGTGGCGGTCCGGTATTGTCCTCAGCAGCTTCAGGTGGAGTCCCCGTAGCCACACGGTGTCATATGCAGCAGTCAGATCCAGGTACACTACCCCAGCTTTCTCATTGTCCTGGAAGCTGTCCTCGATGTCCTGACAGAGTAGTGTTACCTGGTCTGCTGTTGATCTTCCACGACGGAAACCAGCTTGTTCCCGTGGGAGCTGTGAGTCCACCACTGGCTCAATGCGGCTATGGATCATCCTCTACAAGATCTTAAATGGGACACAGAGCAACGCGATTGGTCTGTATGACTTGGGGTCTTCTGCAGATTTATTTGGCTTCAGCAGAGCTATGACAGAGGCACGGCGCCAACCCTTTGGTAGCTTTAATCTCTGGTAGCATGATGTATAGAAAGCACAGAGCCAGCCAGTTGTTGTTGTGCTCTGGTGGATGACGAACTCCGGGTGGATGTTGTCACGGCCAGGGGATTTGCCTGGCTTGAGCTTTCTCATGGCCTCACTGAGTTCCTCTGCTGTGAATTCTCCCGAGAGGTTAAAATCGACACTGGCCGCTCCCGAGATGCAAGACACCTCACGCGATGTCAGTCGGGCAAAGGCTTTGTCAGCATCCGGGAAGCGGCCGTTCTTCAGGAGCTGGGATGCGATGGCGTTTGCTGTGACTGGGCAGCTGTGGGGTGTTGTATTTCTGCCTATGAGCTGGTTGATGGTCTGCCACGCCTTGCGACTAGAATGGGTGAAGTCGATTGATTCAACGACCTCTGTCCATCTGGCCCTGCAGGTGATATCCAGCTTCTTGAGCAGTGCTGCTGCAGTCACATCCACCTCTTCTCTGGAGCTAGCCCTCTGGTGGTCACACAGAAGGTGGCTGCATTCCTCGTCCCAACCCGGGATGTAATTCCTGTTATAGCCACGTGGGATGGACTTCTTTGCCGCACCCAGGAGGACCTGGCAGTAGGCTGAATAGGCCGCATCCAGGTCGGCTGTGTCTGGGTCTGGCAGGCCAGCTGACCTTCTTTCAGTCTCCTCAGCATACGACTCCCAGTTGGCCTTTCGGAAGTTCCATCGCTTGACGGGTTTCCCTGGTACCGGTTCCACCAGTGATGGGACTTTAATGATGGATGGTCGGTGATGTGAGCGGGGAAACCTGTCTAGGACGCGTCTCACCGGTATCGGGTCGATACTGTGGCATATGGCGAAGGCCAGGTCCGGGTTGGTGGAGGTGTTCCAGCGTGCAGAGAAGAAGGTTGGAGGCTCCTTGGGGTCATACAGCAGCAGCGCATCAGTGTTGGAGGCCCATTCACTCAGCGCCACTCCATTAGGTGTTGTGTAGTTGTAACCCCAGTCTGTGTGCTGACAGTTGAAGTCACCTGCATAGATGGCGGGTGCAGTTATTGGTGGGAGTGACGTCGTGGACAGCTCTGATGGTGGGGGCTTATATACGTTGACGACTGATGTTTCCTGGATTTTTGTAACCAGCCACTCGATGTTAGAGCCTGGTGGGGATTGGCTACTGGCTGACCAGCTTATTTCAGTACGGACGAACGTTGCTACACCGTGTTGCTTGCTGTAGATGGACCCAGCGAGATGGAACCCAGGGATCTTGAGGATGTTGTCTGATGTGCAGTGTGTCTCCTGCAGGAGCAGAACCGCTGCCCCATTGGAATCAGCCAGGTGACGCAGGACTTCGAGTTTGGCGGTTGTTAGGCCCTCGACATTGAGTTGAAGCACTGACAGGCCTCGCTTTTCGACGGTCGGGATGACTGCCAGTCCGCCGGTCCTAAGCCTGCCAGCTTGACGTTTGGTTGGCGACATTAGTTTCACAAGTTGGTCTTGCACCATTTCTTGTTACTTGCAGAGGAGGCCATGTGGAGGCTGTCGTCTTCTCCTCCATGTTGCCATGGCGACAGATCACTCGCCATGAAACACGATGTCGCTGTAAGTCCAATGGACACGGTCCAATCGTCGTCCAATCTTCACTTGAATATCACCGGTCCATGCCTCAACAGCTCTACGCCAAATCTGAGATCTCACCATATGCCGTTTCCATGGAAACGCATCCCTTGCCATAAAAGACGATGTTGCTATAACTCCTATGAAAATGTTCAAAAAGTACTTCACATGTGTGCTAACAGTCCAGCTGTGAAGATATCTACGGGACAATGCCCGCCATGAAACACGGTTTTCTCATAACTTCAGTGAAAACGCACCAAATGGCCCAAAACTTCACAGGTTTGGTAACGATGCAGCCATCCACACATCTAAGCGTATTATGGGATGTCATCAAATTCCGTTGGCATGGCGACAGATCATTCACCATCAAGTTAGTTCAAAAGTTTGCAGTTCAAATATTCTGCTGCTTTTCCAAGCCTTTTTACTTTATTTTCTTCTCTCATCACACATTCAAGCCCCCAGTGTTCATGTATCATTTCAATCTAAATTCTTCACTTTCTTCTTACACATTACATTTCAGCATAGCAGTTTAGCGTCAGCTTTTCAGCATAAAGCATTTCCACTAGGAATTTCTTCAGGAATTGCATTCTCTAGTCCTTTCTAAAAACCCCGACTAAAAAAGTGTTCCCTTTTAGTTTAATTACTTACAAACATTTCCTTTTATTAATGTTTTGCTCATTTAATACCAGATGTCGGTAAGATAATAGGTGTTTCCTCTGAAATCCTCCTCCTTAGCATTAGCAGAGTTTCCCCATAACCTCAGTAATAGAAGTAATGAAACTGAATCAATTGAGAAAGACCATTTGTACTTGTTGTTGCTGATGTGACTGATCAATCCCAAGTGGTAGCCCATTTAAGTTCAGCATTTACACAATACAACTGTTTTGACAGTGGGCTGAAAGAGTTCTTAGATTTAGATTTGTTCAAATGCTTGGCTTTTTAGTTTTTGAGCAAACCCTGGTTTGCTGTATAAAAGACTTAAAACACATTTAATTGTCATTGTTGTTTTGTTTACTTCCAGTTTTATGACACAAACTGGAGCCATTTTAATTGTAAACACAACAGCAAACAAAAGCCCTCGGCTTTCGAGATGATGAGTTAAAATGACATGCTTGGTACCTCATTTTAAAATGCCTTTCCATTCTTTAAAAAATAATAACCACAAGTGTTGCAAGCAAGTGGTGTTAACTCTGACATATTGTCATGTTTTCATGCTGCTCTTGATTTTAATAATGCATCCACTGCACTGTACGACTTATCTGTGGTTGAGTCAGAGTTCAAAAAAGGAAAAAAATTATATCTTGCAGTGTCATAACTTTCCAAGATACAGGTTGTCAAGGATTGTCTCTCCTTGCTGCAATGTGTGTGGCAAGTTCAGCTAGATGAAATCCCTGTCAGCTGTGTCACCTTATTCCCGGCCAACCCCAGAATCCCTCGGAATTGTGGGAACACAAAGCCGTTATAAATTATAAATAAACCTCCCGTCATTTTATCTTGGGCTGCAGGCAGTCTTTCCTCACAAAGCGGCACAGTGACTGCACACTGCGCTCAGCCAGGTTTTTCTTTCTGTAGTCTTTCTCCCAAAAACTAAAGGAGTGGTCTCAATGTAATCAGAAAATGATTCAGTACAGGACGTAAGCCTTTCATATCTCCATATGTTGAAAGCCACTTTTCTTCTTAGGTCTGCACCATTTGGGTAAGCCTCCTTGCCCAATTAGCCATCCTTAAGCCTTTGTACATGCTGGACAAAAGAGAGACGAATGTTAAATGGTCTGATTAGTCAGTGGTAATTATATGACTTTCAATGGCACAAACCATCTCTTCTTTCCCTGACCAAAGTGGCAGAGAAAGACAGAGTGTAGACAAAGAGAACGGTCATTTAAATGGAGTGCACCGTGGGGTTAGTTTCTACTACGACAGCATATAGCTTTTAGGGCATAATGAGCTGAGTCCTAGGAGGACACCTCTAGATGCATTTCTTTCATACACCCCATTACCATGTCCTTGTTTTTCACAAATTCAATTAAGGCTGCTGCGCTTTCTGCACATTAATGTTCAATAGAGTTTAATGTGTCTGATACTAGGTGTCACGAACGTGTAAATGTGCTGGGTGGACTCTGAAAATGGGAAAATAAAAAGAGCTTTAAAAATCTGTATTTATGGCAGTCGGCTGTATTAACATGCAGGGGGGCAATGGCATAAATGAGCTGCTTAGCCCCATGAACCCCCAACATATGTTCTGCTTTGCAATAATATAGCCAGCTTCAGATGTACAGCATGAAAACATTTTCGAAAATGTGACATAAAACAAACATGGGGAAGGTCTCAAACCTTAATCGGCCACACAATCAGGCAGTAGGAATAATATGTAAGGAAACGATACAAAATGCTTTTCTTTTGGAGTCTTAGTCAAAATGATGGTTTGAATAATTGGGGGAACTTCTTCAAGAATAGCAATCATACTGCAGGACAGATCTTTATCGCAATATAAATGTTTTTCTCTCCAATGACAAGAATTTAGTTTTAGGCCTATTTAGTGTTTTAAGCGAATAAAGATTTAATTCCTAACGGTCAGTGTGTAGTTGTTGTTAATCTGAAGATGGATTAACATACGAGTCAGGATCAGGTATGCAATCATCTCTGTCAAAGGCTTAGCCAAACAAATGGGTAGAAGCTTTTGACTCAGCCAAATCTCACTAATACATTTAATACCAGCTCATACTGAGTTACACTTACTATAGCAGCTGCTCTCCTAAAGTCTTCCATCATGTGTAAGTCATGTACAATTAACTGCATATTTGTTCTTTCCATTACAAGAACACACACAATGACTTAAAGATTTAAGGGCATGCACACTGCTAAAAGATAAAAGTTACACTGCTTGTTGTTATAGAAGCGTTTTTAGACAAGAAGATTATATTCATTGGAACAAGTTTACACTGTAAGGCTGACAATGACTTTGCTGGACCACTAAAATCAATTGTTATAGCAGCAAAACATAAAGTAGCACCATTAGCCTTTAACTTACAGCGGACATAAGTGATAATTATGTCAATAACTCGTCTCCATGATCATTCAGTGAAGCATCAAGCAGACATTAATGGACATTTTTGGAGATTAGTAGCCAGGGGAAAAACATTTTCCCTTTCATGTTTATTGGTAACAGTTTGTTCAGTATTCCAGATCATTCGCTGACCGCTAAAATCCTGGCTTCTTGGCTCATGAATGTCACTTGTGATGTCCTCACCTTCAGAGTGGTATCAGCAGAAGGTAATGTGTGCAGAGGGGACCATCTGGCCTGGCTTTCTGGGAGCCGTCAGCTGCAGCTCAGGCCAAGTGACCTTGGCAGGGACCTGGAGTGGTGGGTTGGCACTAATATAACACTCCGACCCTGGAGATTGGCTAAATGGGCAAGGATACATTCTAACCAGGAGGAAAAAATAGTGCTCCAACTAGCTGAGCGCAGGTGGAATTCCAAAAAATTCTAGAAGGACAAATAGGATGACTAACAAATGCTCTGTTTACCAAAAGCAGTGGTAGGTATTAGGACATTTTATAAATATTCGTGCCGCGGAGGCCATCTTCAAAGACCGTTTTGCGTTTAATAAAAAATAATGGGGACAAATGGTTAGTATACTGTAGATTTACAAAATATTGCTTTGATGGATCTAAGCTTTAATACGAGGTAAATTATAATATCCTTCACTTTTCAGAATAAGGGGCCCTGTGTCCTTCTCAAAGAGATTCCCAAATGTGTTTTCATAACATCTTAATGTCCAGAGGGCTACTGAAGTAAATGCATTTGTGCCAAGCACAAAGTCAAGGCCAGGGTGAGTCTGAAAATTAGATTATTTTAAAGACTTAAACATTAGGCTATTTTTTCTTCAAAGACCATCAGTTATAAAATGAATGTCCTTCCATGTGCTGCATTATTCTTTGTTTGCAAACAGTCCATGACTTCAAACTACTAACTGTGGATTTAGAAACTCAAAGCCTTCAGCAGAGTCTCATGTCAGTGAAGCTGTCCAATTCAACCTTCCAAAAAGGAGGATGCACAGTGCCTGTGACATTTCTCTCACAGTCTAAATATCCCTGTCCTGCCGATTCATTTCTCAGAGCAAACAATTTACTGTTGTCGGCTGGATCCAGTCAACTCGAACGATCCCTGTAATTCCCAGAAGGAAACACTCCAGCTGAAATGGAGCATTGTGTTCCGTGTCCTAATGACCGATGAAATTTCCTCTGACACATCCAAAAATGACCTCTGGAACGCCACTTAAATCTAGCCAAGTCACAAACTCACACTTGTCTCAATGCTTCCCGTTAGCATGATAGAAAACTCTTTGCTTTTGCTTTACGTTGTCCATTAAAATATTAACATTTGTTATTGAGTTGAATTTTTCCAAATTTAGAACGCATTGTAGTGAAAGTAAAGATATATTTAGTACATTTTTGTAATAACATATAAATGGCAATGAAAATTACACAACATACTGTATGTGACCAGCTCTATCAAAATCAGTCGGAAGTCGCAACAGCTCATTTCAAAATAAACGTGGATTTGCTTAAAAAAATAGTTTTTCGGGGTGGACAGAGTGTCTAACTTGATGATTTGGTGAGTAGGGTACAACATACTGCTTTGAATAAGGGGGCTAGTTAAGATAAACTCATTTAAATATCAGCTGAAGCCAATGCGTGTGTCTTCATTTAATGAAGGCCATTTAAGTTGGTTATACATTGTGCAGTGATGTGTACGAAAAGGACAACCAAGAACAAATCTGCATAGTCTATTGTAGGCTATGTTGAGTGGAGCAAGATCTGATTTATGTGCATTTTGGTAGACAACATCACAATAGTCCATAATTGGAAGAATAAGTTGAGAAGCAATTCTCTTTCGGACACTGAGCGTAAAACAATTGCGAGAGCGGTGTAAAACACCGATTCCGTAATTGACTTTTTGTATTACATGCTTTATATGTAGTTACATACATACATACTAGGGATGTAACGATATACCGAATATCGCGGTATCGCGGTAAATAAACGTCCCGATACCGTCGTGAGACTGACAAAATCTACCGCGATAAAAAAAAAAAAAAAAAAAAAACTTTAAACCTTTATTTAACCAGATGGTCCCATTGAGATCATCGATCTCTTTTTCAAGAGAGACCTGTCCAACATGGCAGCAAGTAGGTTACAACATGAACATAAAACAACAGAACACAAAAGGACATCGTATTTATATGGGGGTTATTCCCTATCTTTATTCAAGAGCGTGGTATTTAAATTTGAGAGCATACTTTATGTATTTATTTCCCTCAAACCCTGTCGTCGCACTCAAATAGTGCCTGCTTGCACTTAGATTTGCTCTGCTTCTGCTCAAACTGTACGCTTGCACTCAGATATATTGCTGTTTACAGATTTGTTCTGCTCTCAGATTTATTCTGTGCGCGCTCGAAACTTTTGTGCAACAATCCTGTCAAAATCCCTCAACCAATAGGAGGCCAGGTGTCCTTGCGGGTGCGTTCGCTTTACTTATTACAGCGTCCCGTAAGGGCGGTTACTCTTTGGTTTATAAACTCCCACCCTCCACGGCTTTATAACATAGCATGTACTGTTCACGAGAGAGCACGCTCGTGAACTGTCAACGGGGGGGGGCGGTGTTATGCCGTGTGTGCATGATGCACCTCGCGGGAGAGCGCACAGCGTAAAGCAAAACCTCCCAGACATGTGTTGATCTGTACGGCAAAGTACGGTTTGGAAACTATATCATTTCCTTTTGGAGGGCATGCATAACACGGCATAACACCAGAGCCTCGCTGCGGGGAAACGTTGGCGCTGTTCCGAGCTTGTTCTAATCTGTCAAAATGACAGACTGCTTTCAGATTTTTCCGTCATTGTTAAAAAAATAAAATCGGTTAACGCGACCACTGCTGTCCCAGCAACATCAGGACCAAGCGAGAGAGTTTTTTCCAGAGCAGGGGATATTGTAAATGCCCAAACATCCCAGCTTATAAATACCTGGAAATGTGGACATGCTTATATTCCTAAAAACCTGTCTGATGATGCTGAGTGAGTGACTAGTGAGTTTGAGTTGAGTTACTTGAAAAACTAAAGTGAAACTTGATTTATTTTATTGCAGGGTCTGATTATTAAATGTCCTTGTTTATTTGTGAGATGCAGTGGCACAAAGAAAATGCCTACTTTGTTTGGTAGTACTATACTGTAGGTACAAAAACACTGGTTTTCTTGTTCCAGTCTGTTACTGTCACTTTGTTTTTGACAATACTGCTATCCTACTAAAATGCTGTACAAATCAGACTTATTATTTAATAAAGAAACATTTTCCGAGTAAAAAGAAATTGTATTGAAAAAAAATGTACATTTTTTTTTCCCCTTTATTATTCAATATCGCGATAAATACCGTACCGTGGACTTGTTATCGCGATATTATCGTACCGTGAGTTTTTGGTATCGTTACATCCCTAATACATACACACACACACTAGCGAGCTTCCCCCAGACCAGTAATCCTAACGATAATATTTTCCCTTTCAAACTATTTAAAGTGTCAAATGTAAGTAGCATCCCTCCAAATTAAAACCTAAGTTAATACATTTAATTAAGGAACAACAATATCTTAAATAGCCTTTCTTGGTAATGATCCCTTTCACAACTTTTTATTAAATGTAAGTGGCAATCAAGCTCTTTCTGTCGAGTACAGAGTTCATGAAAGAAAAAGGTAAATATAGAGCCCCATTTTGCTTTAATTGTGAAAGTCAGCCGTGTTCCCCTGGTTACTTTGCGTTAAGGATATTAATGAACTTTGTCCGGTGAAAATATCCTGTCATGAAGAAAAGCATGATTTACCATACAACATAACTAATGTAGACATGCACATTAGGGCTGCTATTTTCAGTATGGAAATCAGTACTGCAATTTATTTTTTATTCATGACCGATGAATGCAAGTGTATGATATCCATGCCTCTTTTCTATATTAAGAGATGGTAATCAACACTTATGAAAAGGATATGAAAGCGCACACACATGAAGGATAAGTGAAATGCAATCACAGTGCATGGGGCTAAACCCTGTAATACAGAACTGACATTACATAATGGAATCATTCCAAGTAGCAGCACGGTGCAATTAAACTCTGCAAACTCAGCCTGTACCCTAATTTCACAGATATTCAAAGAAGACAAGCTCTCTCACAAAGACATGTGTCTCAATCGGCAATTAGCATATGTGCATGTCAAGGTCATTTACATATCTCTGTCAGAATAGGAAACAATGATGGCCACTTTCCCTTAAAAAGTCATTAACTTCACACAGGATGCAATTACAATGGATCAATTTAGCTCTGGCCTCTGACAGCAAGTGTCTGCTAGTCCCTTGATGGCGGAAGATAGATCTGACTGGGGGGCTAATGGCTCCAGCAGCTCTCACACAGCAGTCGAGTGTTTACAACAGGAATCCCAGATGGGCCCTTAGTATTCATTTGACTTTTTATCTTCATCAAAAGGTTAATGTTGTGAAATTTAAGCAACAAAGGCGACAAATAGCAGTAATGTCAAGTGCTGGAAACACTTAATGAAATTAGGAATAATGCACTCTTTAACACAAGTAATGCTTGCAGTAGGTTTAAATTAATTAAACAATGAGATTTCTCTTGACATACAGATCTAAGGCTCGCTTATACATTTTGTGTGAGGTAGGAATATGATGGTTAACAATTTCACAAAAATGCATGGTATAACAAAGCAGGATATCAGTAACATTTTAGCTATGAATGTGACCGAGACCCAAGGAAGTGCGGCAGACGTGGAAGCAAATGTTTTTAGTGGCCAAACGGTGGTAATACAACTTATGTGTCAGTCTGTGACGTAATCGCCCCCAAAAATCCTTTTAAACTAAATGAACTACCCATACAAAATGTAGTGTTGCCCTTATTTAAATCATTAGGGTCAGGGGTCGGCAACCTTTTTGATATGAAGTGCCATTCAAAACAATTTATTTTACCAGCGTCTTGACGCTCGTGAACTATCAACGGAGGGGGGGAAGCCTCGCTGCGGGGAAGCAGTGTGTGGACCTGTCAGCGCAATTTACATGATGCCGAATTTAACAAACACATTTAAATAATTGGTTTAAACGGCATAATAATAAGGACGATCGTCCATTCTGTGATTCTCCAGAACACACATGGCCAGTCCGCCCCTGTGTAGCAGGTTATTTCGATGAGAGATGAGCAGATCGCCACTGGGCTTTCAACTAAAGACACATCCATGCAAAAACTGCGGCATTTGTACAGCTCCTTATGGGTACTGCAATTAATTAGTGAAGTGTTTTCCTCAGTGGTGAAACGATCAGCACTGCACCACAGAGGAAAGCGGCAGAAAGTCGCCTGGAGTTAAAGAGAGCGGGGCTGCGTTGTGTGCATGGCTTCCTTCTGCAGGTAACGGGGAGACGCGCTCTGGCGGCGGTCTCGTTCAGGATCCAAAATTAAAATGTAAATATTTTTGCACACTTATTCCTAGTGTGCCACTGGTTACGTTGCCACGCACGCGTGCCAGGGGTTGCCGACCCCTGGTCCATAGTAACTATATACCACAGGTGGGACCAAGTCATTGTTTTGCAAGTCCGAGTCAAGTCTCAAGTCTTTGTGCTCAAGTCCGAGTCAAGTCTCAAGTCTTTGCGCTCAAGTCCAAGTTGAGTCTCAAGTCAGGATGGGCAAGTTCAAGTCAAGTCCAAGTCCTAAACAAGTCATTATGTGTTTTTCACCAAATGTAATGACATCGATCAACAGAATAATACTTAATAATAAAATTGCTCTTTATTAGTCACATTAATAATGTAATAATCAATTTTCTCTCTGCTGGTAAAGTAACATGTTTTTTCTATTTTAAGAGGGAACAATAAGGTAAGGCTACCGTGACGGTTTGATTCAGAAGGAGTTTAATGTATAAGATCCCTGATGTTGAGGTAACCAGAATGTTTATTTCCACTGTGTACAACATGTTATGAGGGACCCACAATCTATCTTTATGCAAGGGATAATGTGCAGCGAGGCGGTCTCTATGGGGAAAAGAACACCTGAATCTAGATCCCTCTGCAGGTGGTACTTTAACTATATTTTGATGCTAATACTTTTGTACTTTTAATTGTAACATTTTGAATGCAGGACTTTTTATTGTAACTGAGTATTTCTACACTCTGGTACTTTTGTACTCAAGTACAAGATCTGAACTTCTCCCACCTCTGACAGTAAATCCTGAGTGGTTACCAAAATAAAGGTAACCAAAAAAGGTTATTTTCATTTTACAAATCCTGCACTCAGCTTTGCTTTCTCCAATATCATTGAAAAGCAGCCAGATGCTGCTTCTTTTTTCGGTTTTCGCTAATTTCTTGACTTTTTCCGACGCACTTGCATTTAAATCCGTCTCCCGGTCGCTCTGTGCAGCTGGCCTGTACCACTACACCTGCTGTGCCCCCCACCCTTCTTTCACATAATGGTATGATCCTAGTGTGTCCTCGCATGGTGGCCCAGCTAAATAAAGTCCCGCCCCTGCCTGCAAGGATTCTCAGCAAGAGTAGGAGCGGCTGAAGATTCTGCTCTCCCTGACGGGAGTCTTCTCTTCTAGCGGCAGCTCGCGATCGGCGTGTTGGAGACCTCTGAATTAAATGATCAAGTCACCTCAAGTCAGAAGGCTCAAGTCCAAGTCAAGTCCCGAGTCATTGGTGTTCAAGTCCAAGTCGAGTCGCAAGTGTTTTGTGATTTTGTCAAGTCGAGTCTCAAGTCATCAAATTGGTGACTCGAGTCTGACTCGAGTCCAAGTCATGTGACTCGAGTCCACACCTCTGCTATATACTGTGGTGGAACATTACGGGACATAATTCACTGTGTTATAGAGAGTGTGTTGCGCCACAGACCTGTTAGGTAGCGCACCTGTGGTTTGTTATCATTCTATCTTGAGTAGCATGTAACGAAGTTGTTCCTACCTTTCTGTGTAAACTAATGGAAAATAAAGTGTGGAGTTCCATACTCAACACGCCGCCTCCGACTCCCATTCATCGGCTCTACAATAGCCTACTATATATATATTACATTTGCATACATTTCCTCTTTACTTTGAGGACATTTACGATTTCTCAAATCCTTTCAGCACACTGACAATGTGTAAAGGACACAGGGTTGCACATAGCAGGATGCATTGTGTTTGACAGCGCATATACTTGTTAAAAAGTAATTTTGGTTCAAAAGACTTTGTTATGGGAGCAAAGCAGAGTACGGGGTGTTTAGGTAACACTTAAAAGACTTTGTTATGGGAGCAAAGCAGAGTAGGGGGCTAGTATACTCCTCCTGAGGGTCCGATTGTGGATGTCATGCGAGCAAAACACGGTGAAAACAGTCTGTCTAAATTAAATATCTGGACGGAAATGTTCGGATTTCCAAAGGGAGGTTCTTTGAGTAAATTAAAAATCAAAAACCTAAGGGATAAATTACAAGAGTGTGAAGATGGAATGAAAAAGAAGAGTAAAGTTAAAGTAAAAGACTTATAAAAAGCTGGACACTCACAGAAAGTGTTTAAGTGTTATAATACTCAGGATGAAGCAGAATGCCGTGAAAGAAGGCAGTTGGCCTCGGCATTAAAGAAAATATTAAGGTTGAAGATGAATGTGAAGAAAAGAAGGAAAATAAATTATTTCCAAAACCATGTAAACCCCAGACATCTCTGTATCCTTCCATTGCAGGCCTGAATGACCCTCTCCTCGACTCTGGGTATCCTTTCCCTTCCCCGGCGTACAACCCTGGCAATCCGGCTGGCCCACCTCAACCACCTTCCTCGCCACTACAAGCCCCAGCCATGCAGTCAACAGACTCCCGTCAACTCCAAGCTCGTCCACCCCCATCAGGCCCAAGTATTCCGGGACAACAGCGGGATAAACAAACCCGATGCCCTAGTGGACCAAGCAGGTGTTTGGGGGACGCACCTCAGTAATGCCTTCCTCAACGGCCTCACAGACACAGCGCAAGCCACGCAGAATGCTGGCCGCTCACATTTACATTACATTACATTGCATTTAGCTGACGCTTTTATCCAAAGCGACTTACAATAAGTGCGTTCGACCAACAAAATAGAAACTTGAAGAAAACAGAATCATATAAGTACATCAGGCTTCATAGAGCAAAAACATTTCAAGTGCTACTCAACTGGCTTTAGATAAGCCAGCTCTTTATTAGTATATAAGTGCTTTGTTAATAGTTCTATCGCTCGAAGTGGAGTCGAAAGAGATGAGTTTTCAGTCTGCGCCGGAAGGTGTGTAAGCTATCTGCTGTCCTGATGTCAATGGGGAGCTCATTCCACCATTTTGGAGCCAAGATAGCAAACCCACATGTTTTTGCTGATGGGAACTTGGGTCCCCTTCGCAGCGAGGGTGCAGCGAGCAGTTTGGTTGATGCAGAGCGGAGTGCACGTGCTGGGGTGTACGGTTTAACCATGTCCTGGATGTAGGAAGGGCCAGATCCATTCGCAGCATGGTACGCAAGTACCATTGTCTTGAAGTGGATTCTTGCAGTTACTGGAAGCCAGTGAAGGCAGCGGAGGAGCGGCGTGGTGTGGGAGAATTTAGGAAGGTTGAAGACCAGGCGAGCAGCTGCATTCTGGATGAGCTGCAGAGGTCGGATGGCACATGCAGGTAGACCAGCCAGGAGGGAGTTGCAGTAGTCTAGGCGTGAGATGACGAGAGCCTGGACCAGAATCTGCGTCGCTTTCTGGGTCAGCTGGGGACGCATCCTCCTGATGTTGTAAAGCGTGTATCTGCAGCAACGGGTTGTAGCAGCGATGTTTGCAGTGAAGGACAGGTTGTTATCTAGGGTCACACCCAGATTCCTTGCAGTCTGAGTCGGGGAAACAACAGAGGTGCCGATGTTGATTGTTAGGTCAAGAGTGGGACAATCTTTTCCCGGAAGGAAAAGCAGTTCAGTCTTGTCAAGGTTGAGCTTGAGGTGATTAGCAGACATCCACTGAGAGATGTCAGCTAGACAAGCAGAGATGCGTGCGACGACCTGGGTCTCTGAGCGGGGAAAGGACAGAATTAATTGGGTGTCGTCAGCGTAGCAGTGGTATGAAAAACCATGCGGGCTAATGACTGATCCGAGCGAGTTTGTGTACAAGGAGAAGAGGAGGGGACCAAGAACAGAGCCCTGAGGGACCCCTGTAGTTAATTGACAAGGGTCGGACTCGGACCCTCTCCAAGTAACCCTGTAGGTGCGGTCTTTGAGGTATGAGGTGAGGAGGGAAAGTGCAGAGCCTGAAACTCCAAGTTCTTGGAGCTCACAATACCGAGGGAGAGGCAGAGGAGGTTTCCGAGGCAGAGGACGAGAAGCAATACCTTCAAACGACGAAAGATGTTTCAAGTGTGGCAGTGTTGAACATTGGATCCGGGACTGCCCACAGAACACTGGCAGCGGAGGCAGAGGGGGACAGCAAGGACGGGGCCATTCACAATCAGACGGAAATACGCCAGATGGGGAGGAAGGGACCCAATCGAGCGAGACGGAAATTCAGCCAACAGCATCTAACCAGGGAAGTGACACACACACACACACACACACACACACACACACACACACACACACACACACACACACACACACACACACACACACACACACACACACACACACACACACACACACACACACACACACACACACACACACACACACACACACACACACACACACACACACACACACACACACACACACACACACACACACACACACACACACACACACACACACACACACACACACACACACACACACACACACACACACACACACACACACACCATGCTATTGAGTAATTGGAAAATGTAGAAGACATGTCTGTGGTTAAAGAGGGTACATATTTGAAATATGACAGTGAAAACAGCATTTAAGAAATGTCCCACACTAACTTTAGCTATCATGGGTGTAAATGTTACATTTTTGGTTGATTCTGGGGCTACACATTCTGTGGTAAAAAGGGCAGATTTGCCTGATTGCGAATTTAGTGGTAGATTTATTCACTCAATAGGAGCTGCTGGGTGACTGTAAAGGAGAAGTTTTTGTATCACTTCAGTGTAAAGATAACGGTGATGACAGTCATCCATTTCCCACATCAGTCAAAAACAGTTTTCTTCTATCATCTGTCTGCCCAATACATTTACTGGGCAGAGATCTGATTCTCCGGTTCGGCTTGGACCTCATTTTTCCACAAATGAGGGTCTTAAAGTCCGACGGCCATCTCCATTGATGGTTCAAAAACCCACATTTGATGATAAAGAACTGTTGGATGTGTACCAATGGCTGTTGACATATCCTGATTCTCAGGCGTTGTTGCGTTTGACTGATCAACGTGTTTTTCCACCTGCTGTGTTCATGGAGACTTCTTATTTGCATTGTACTGCTAACGTTGTTGATGATCCGTGTAAATACTATGAGGAGAGTTTTCTGTTAGAATGTGTGAATGATGAGCTCATGCTTAAAACTATGTAGGCTATTGGAGTTTGCTGCGCAGCGCTGGTTCCTGTTACACTCGCACCCACACAACACAAACTGTATCAAATCCCAGGGGCGGTCACACACATTTCACTAGCCAGGGGCCCCACTGATAGATGGAGGGATTTGGGTCCAATCGTTAAAGATTGGGAGTCAGTCACTGATTGGGCACCTACACACACAGAATATGTGTTGCCGTCATGTACTCTATGTCACGTGACGTGTATAAAATGAAATTTTGCACGAACATAGCCGTTCTGCGCACATTGCTGTTGGTTGAGGATGATGACGTTGGTGATGCCATTTTTCCCACCTTTACGGGTAATTCTCATATCTCTGAGCTTCCTGCCGCGCTTTCAGATGTGCCATACTCACTCTGGGCAGCTCACAGATATGACGTAGGTTTAATCCGCTCTGCGGAGCCTGTAGTTATCACTCCGAAGTCCACGTTCCGTCCAAATCAACCCCAGTACCCATTGAAACGTGAAGCTGTTTTGATGGCATTCGGCCAGTGTTTACCTCTCTGCTTAAACAAGGGGTTATTATTCCGTGTAACGATTCCCCGGTACGCACTCCAGTGTTTCCTGTCAAAAAGATCAGAGACAAACCTCCTGACGAGTGGAGATTTGTCCAGGATTTACGAGCTGTAAATGCAGCTGTGCATGCACGCGCACCCAAATCCTTATCTGATTCTTTCCCAAGTTCAAGCCTCTGCAGCATTTTTTCACTGTCTCAAATGCATTTTTCAGTGTCCCTGTACACAAAGACAGCCAATTCTGGTTTGCATTTGAATATGATGGTAAACCTTACACATTCACACGTTTGTGTCAAGGCTACTGTGAATCTCCTACTGTGTACAACCAGGCATTGTGTACAAGTTTGGCCTCTCTCCAAGTTTCTAAAGGCACTGCTCTCATCCAGTATGTTGATGACCTCATGATTTGCGCACCCACAGCAGAACAGTGTGAGGCTGATACTATTGCTTTGTTAATGCACCTCGCAGCCGAGGGCCACAAGGCCAGTTTGTCTAAACTCCAATATGTACAAAGAACAGTTACATTTTTGGGTCATGTCATTTCAGGAGAGGGGAAAATGCTTTCAGATAAGCGTATTGCATCATTGGCTGCTCTGCCAAAACCTGTCACTAAGCGACAGATGATGTCATTTTTGGGTTTTTGTTCATACTGCAGGTCATTCATTCCAAACTATTCTCCAATCGAGTTGCCACTGCGTACAATTACGCACGTCACTGGTTTGAAACCTACAGATCACCTTATATGGACACCGGAAGCCGACGAAGCCTTCATTAATATGAAGCTGGCTCTCCAATCCCCACCGACTCTAAGTCTACCTGATCACACTAAACCTTTCACTCAGGCCGTGGATGAACGACATGGGTGTATGACCTCAGTTCTCCTTCAAGATCATGGAGGAAAACAGAGACCTGTTGCCTATTTTTCCTCCAAGCTAGATCCTGTCGCTGCTGGCCTGCCTAAATGTCTCTGTGCAGTGGCTGCTGCTGAGAAAGCGCTAAACTCCTCACGTGACATTGTGGGATATGCACCTTTGACCCTGTTAGTTCCACATGCTGTTTCACTCATCCTCTGTGAACAGAGAACATCACACCTCTCTGCTGCACGTTACCTTAGGTATCACACATGCCTGTTGGACATGCCTAATGTTTATGTCAAGCGATGTAACACTCTGAATCCAGCGTCTCTTATGCCTTTGCCTGAAGACGGTGACGAACACGACTGTGTTGCCGAACTTCTCATTGTGTGCACACCTAGACCGGACTTAAAAGACGTTCCTCTGACCAACGCTGACCTCATTTTGTATGTTGATGGGTCTGCCTCTCGCGACCAAGGGGCCACTAATCGGGTGGGTTTTTCTGTTGTTTCAGATTCTGCTGTACTCCGTTCCGGACCGCTCCCATGTCACCTATCAGCACAAGCAGCAGAGCTCATCGCACTAACTGAAGCCTGCACGTTTGCAGAAGGCAAAACCGTGACTATTTACACTGACTCACGCTATGCTTTTGGGGTAGTACACGATTTTGGGGCAATTTGGAAGTGTAGACAATTTCTGAAATCTGATGGCAAACCAGTACTTAACCATGTACTGGTTGCAGGCTTACTAGACGCCATTCTGCTCCCATCTGAAGTTGCAGTCTGTAAATGTTCCGCACACTCCTGCAGACTATCCTATACTCTGTGAGACCTGTGACTTTGTATTGCGTTTTTGTATTTGAAGCTTCAAATAAATAACCAGAAAGACAACTCTGTCTGTTTCACCATTTATTTGTTTAACCACTCTGACTTGTACTCTCCACAGTATTGAGTCTCACATTTCCATAACAATTGGATCATCGATCATCCTAGGGGGTGGTGGTGGAGGGGCGGCGGAAATCATAGGACTCTCCCGGACAGGTTTAATCCTAGAAACGTGGAAGGTGGGATGGATCTTCATGTTCCGGGGCAAACTCAGTCGAACTGCTGCAGGGTTAATGACCTTGACAATATTGAAGGGTCCAATAAAACTGGGCGCTAACTTCTTAGACTCCACCCGAAGGGGAATGTTCTGAGTGGAAAGCCACACCCTCTGGCCTACCTGGTACACAGGTGCCTTGGTGCGTCGGCGGTTCGCTGATGTGGCGTACCGGTTAGCAGACTGAAGCAGAGTTGTTCGAGCCTGCCTCCAAGTCCTCCGACAACGTCTGATGAAAGCCTGGACAGACGGACAGGTAACCTCCTTCTCCAATGCAGAGAACAATGGGGGTTGAAAACCGTATGCACACTGAAAAGGGGAAAGACCAGTAGCGGAACTGATGAGGGTGTTGTGGGCATACTCCACCCACAGGAGTTGTTTTGACCAGGTCGTTGGATGATCGGAAGCCATGCAGCGGAGAGTGGTCTCCATCTCCTGATTCTTCCGTTCGGTCTGGCCATTGGCCTGTGGGTGGAAACCGGAGGTGAGACTGACCGTCGCCCCGATCAGTTCACAAAACTCCCTCCAAAACACAGAGGTGAACTGGGGCCCTCGGTCGGAAACCACATCAGTCGCCAGTCCGTGAATGCGAAAAACGTGGAGAAGAATAAGTTCTGCCGTCTCCTTAGCTGACGGGATCTTAGGCAGGGGTACGAAATGAGCCATCTTACTAAACCGATCTACCACCGTCAAGATGGCAGTATGTCCGTGGGACGGTGGTAGACCAGTCACAAAGTCCAATGAAATATGTGACCAAGGGCGACGTGGGACCGGTAATGGATGAAGGAGGCCAGCTGGCGCTTGGTGAGATGGTTTGTGCCGATTGCACACAGGACAGGCGTTCACAAACTCCCAGGTGTCAGCCTCCAGCGTGGCCCACCAGAACCGTTGTAGGACCATCCCTCTGGTACTTTGAATTCCAGGGTGGCAGGAAAGTCTGGAGCTGTGAGCCCACTGAAGCACCTCAGCCCTCAAAACCTGAGGCACAAACAAACGGTTGAGAGGACAAGAACTAGGACCGGGTTGGTCCACCAAAGCGGTCTTAACCCTCTCCTCAATCTCCCAAGCGAGGACGCCGATCACTCGAGGAGCAGGAAGAATAGTGTCCGGAATACCCCAGGTGTCTCCCTCCCGAACTGCCGGGACAAAGCGTCGGCCTTCACGTTGCGGGAGCCCGGGCGGTAGGAGAGAAAAAAATTAAACCGGGTGAAAAATAACGACCTCCTGGCTTGTCGGGAATTCAGTATTTGTGACCCGCTCTATCGAAATCAGTCGGAAGTCGCAACGGCTCATTTCAAAATAAACGTGGATTTACGTAAAAAACTATTTTTTCGGGGTTCGGGTGTTTTGTTTGATTTTAAACAAACAAAGTCTTGGCTTTCAGAATATGAAACTTTTATTTCCAAAATCACACGATAAATACATTTTTGAAGCTTGTAAAGGGACGAAGACAGGCACCTCTCACTCGCAATCTGCTCTTCCTCAGCGCAGCTCCCCCTCCCTCCGGCTGAAATTATGAATGTAAGAGTATAGTAATCATAGATAACACGGCAGGGTCCGTTACAGTTTGTTTTCATCTGATTTCAAATAAACGAAGTCTTGGCTTTCAGAATATTAAACTTGTTTCGGCAAATTCAGATGATAAATACAACTTTGAAGCTTTTAACGGCATAATTACAAGCGGAGAACGGAGTAACTTAACTTCACAGGCAGCAGGCATAACAACAGCCGATGTTTCTCGTGAGTGTTTTCTCCGGGAAACAAACACAATACACACAAACGCAAAATTACAAACAAACAAACACACACACACACACTCGCGAGCTTCCCCCAGACCAGTTATCCAAACTAAAATATCTTCCCTCCGTAGTATTTTGATCATTTGCTCCGCTAATAATCAATCAGATCGATCCAGAGAAGAGGAAACTTTAAGGCCTTTTTCTCAAAATGATGTCTCGGTGACAGTCATTATATAATGTGACATATTTTGTTTAATATTTGGAGTACAACAACAATCCTGATATCATTAGGAAGCTATGAATCTCCTCTTTCCAACAGTGTATACAACTCAAAATGTGTCTTCGGGTCAATGCGACTGATTTCGATGGAGCAGGTCACATTTGTGCCGACCTGATGTATTCCAGGTTCTTATGGTCGGTCCAAACCTGAAATGGTTGTTCTGTCCCCTCAAGCCAGTGTCGCCACTCCTCCAACGCCAACTTGACTGCTAGAAGCTCCCGATTCCCCACGTCATAGTTTCTCTCCGCCGGACTCAATCTCCTCGAAAAGAAAGCACAGGGGTGGAGCTTCTGGTTCTCACCAGATGGCCCCCACCCCTACGTCAGAAGCATCCACCTCCACCACCAACTGACCAGCGGGGTCTGGTACTTGCAGGATAGGAGCCGACGTAAACCGGCCCTTGAGGTCCTGAAAAGCCTCCTCGGTTGCAGGGGACCATCGGAACGTCACCTTGGATGAGGTCAGGGCGGTGAGCGGGGTGGCCACGGTGCTGTAGACACGGATGAACAGTCTGTAAAAGTTGGCGAATCCCAGGAAACACTGCAGCTCCTTCTGGGAATCAGGGACCCGCCACGAGGTAACTGCTGAAACCTTAGAAGGATCCATCTCCACACTTCCTTGACCCACGATGTAGCCAAGAAAGGCGACCGTAGAAGTGTGAAACTCGCACTTCTCCGTCTTGACGAACAGCGAGTTCTCCAGAAGTCTCTGGGGGACCGTCTGGACATGATGGACGTGTTCTTTGAGGTTCTTTGAAAAAATCAAAATGTCGTCCAGATAAACAAAAACATAACGATCCAACATGTCTTGGAGTACGTCGTTCACCAACGCTTGGAAAACTGCAGGGGCGTTGGTAAGTCCAAATGGCATCACCAGGTACTCGTAATGTCCCGAAGAGGTGTTGAAGGCGGTCTTCCATTCGTCCCCCTCACGGATTCGTACCTGGTGATAAGCGTTTCGTAGATCCAGCTTAGTGAAGATTGTAGCCCTCTGTAGTAACTCGAATGCTGACGAGATGAGTGGCAAGAGATAACGATTCTTCACCGTGACGTCGTTCAGGCCCCGATAGTCAATGCAGGGTCTCAGGTTCTTGTCCTTCTTCGCCACAAAAAACCCCCCTGCTCCTGCGGGTGATGTGGAAGGACGAATAATTCCCGCAGCCAGAGAGTCATTGACGTAAGTCTCCATGGACTTCCTATCCTGTGCCGAAAGCGAGTACAACCGGGCCTTGGGTGGGACTGCGTCTGGATGTAGCTCAATGGCGCAGTCATAGGGCCGATGAGGTGGGAGAGATGTCGCCTTAGTCTTGCTAAAAACCACCTTAAAGTCCAAATATTCTGCCGGAACCCCTGTGACATCCGGAACCAGGTTCATATCCACAGATAGTTGAGGTGCGGCGGCCTGCTTGAGGCAAACCTGATGACAGGAGGAACTCCAACCTAGGATGGACCCAGTTGCCCAGTCAATGTTCGGGTTGTGGCGGCGGAGCCACGGATAACCCAAAATCAGAGGGATTTGGGGGGACCGTAGCACATGAAACTGGATTGTCTCATGGTGGTTCTCCGACATGAGCATATGGACCGGTGTCGTCTGGTGTGTCACCGTTCCCAGCAGGTGACCATCCAAAGCATTAGCCGGTACCGGCTGGAGCAGCCGAACCTGTTGGATGCCCAGCTGTAGTGCGAGCTCCTCGTCAATGATGCTAACATCTGATCCGGAGTCGATAAAAACAGCCAGAGCCTGAGATTTGCCTGTCAGGAGGAGTCGAGCATGGCACAAGGGTCTTAGATTGGGGATCAGCTCAGAGGTTTGGCCCACCAGTATACTCCCCATTACTGATGAGCTCTGCCTTTTACCGGACAACGGGAAACCATATGTCCAGCCTGACCACAGTAAAGGCAAAGATTACCTCTTCGACGTAATTCCCTCTCCTCAGAGGTAAGACTGGTACGACCCACTTGCATGGGCTCGACCTCCCTGTACCGTGAGTCAGAGTAGGAATGGGAATTCTCCGCCGAAACCGGAAGTCGAACTCTCTCGGAAACCGGAAGTTGTTGTCTGTTGCTCTCCTCTCCGGGTCTGGATTTGTCTGTCAATCCGAGAGGTGAGCTCAATCAACCCATCCAAGGAAGCAGGGAGATCATAGGAAACCAGCTAATCTCTCATATAATCCGCTAATCCTCTCAGATATGCGTCACACTGCGCCGGCTCGTTCCAGCTGCTGCGGCGGCTGCTGGTGCGGAAGTCAATAGCGTAATCCACCACCGTGCCGGAACCCTGGCTCAAACTCAGCAGACCTCCGGCAGCGTCGGGACCCAGACGAACGGAACCGAAAACCTTCCGCATCTCCACGGAAAATGCAGCAAAAGAGGCGCAGGCTGGAGTCTGCTGCTCCCACTCTGCAGTTCCCCATAAACGGGCTCTCCCCGTCAGATGATTAACGGTGAAAGCTACACGAGCCGCCTCGGAGTCAAAGGTGTGTGGCTGCAGTGAAAACAATATGGAACAGTTTGTGAGAAAAGGACTGCATCCCTCCGGCTCACCAGCGTAGCGTTCCGGCGTTCCCACACGAGGCTCCGGAGCGTATCCCGTCGGGCCAGGGGCTGGAGCGAGCATCGGAGCTGCGGGCGGAGGGACGGTAGCAGCCATGGTAGCGGCTAGCTGTTGCACGGTGGCGGCCATCTGTTGCATCTGGGAGGTAAGGTAAGCCAGCGTTTGTCCCTGGGTTGAGGTTGCCTGGTGGGTCTCGGTAGCTAAGGTAGCTATCGTGACCTCCTGTCTTTGGATAGCATCCTCAACCCTCTCAAAGCGGTCTCTAGGAGACCCGGTGTTTGCTTGGTCCATTTCTGGCCAGATCGTTCTGTCACAAACGAGCTGAGGACCAAAATGCAGAACACGGGAAACCAGGGATAGTCGGTAACCAGCTTTATTGAAGGCAATAGGCTGGTAGGAGACAAAATGGCAGATAGTAGGCAAAGGGCTGGTCGGGGACAGGCGAGGGTTCCAGGAGAAAGCAGGACGGGAGTCGCAGGTACAGAACGGGTCAGGGAGCGGGCGAGGCAGGCTGGTCAGGGACAGGCGAGGGTTCCAGGAGAAAGCAGGACGGGAGTCACAGGTACAGAACGGGTCAGGGAGCAGGCGAGGCAGGCTGGTCAGGGACAGGCAGGGTCGAAACCGGGAGAGCAATCTGAAGGGTAATGCGGGAAAGACTGGCATGCTGCAAAGTACGATCTGGCACTGAGGTGAAAGTGAAGGCCTAAATACTAATGGAGCTGATGGGTGTAACAGAGTGAGAGAGAGACAGGGTGTGACTACCAGGTGACTAAGGAATGTTAATGCAGAAAATAGGTGAGTGAGAAAGCAGACTGTGACAAACATACTGATACCGGTTAGTAAAAACCATGAATTAATGCTGTGACAAGTGTGCAGACAAGACGGCAGGCGAAAAACCTTTTAGAATGTGTGTTTTCTGAATGGAGATCGGATCAATCAGGATAAACCAACCTGTATTTTGTTATGATCGCGGAAAAGGTAGGACCCAAAAGCAGACTACAAAAAGAGGTAAAAAGGTCTAGAAAACAAAAGCGAGCTTTATTTTAAAAGCTGATGGCAAATAACATGGCATAAAACACAACGGTAGCATAAGGAAGATACATTACCAAAAACCTGACCGTGGCTGACATGAAGGGAGACAGGAAAGACAAACAATGAACCGACAGGGGAACACAGGGAAAGACAAGACTAAATACAGAGAGGGGTAATCACGGGACGAGAAACAGCTGGGTAAGGGAGGCAGAAACACAAGGGCAACAGGTGAACACAATGAGACAATCAGACACAGGAGGAAAACAAGAGACAGGGAGAACAGAACAGCAAAACAAAACCCATTACCAGGTAGACAACACTAAAACCGTGACATAACACCAAGATCGTGACATAGCTGCTCCTTCCAAACTCACAACAACGGCATACAGACATAAATAAAGCAGCGACTGTATTCACCACATAGACAGTCTGTGGTTTGTTCATGTAACTTTTGCCCAGTTTCTGAACAGATATGAGGAGCTGTGAGCTCTGTGTGCTAACAGCTAACGGCTGATGTTTCGGGACATGTTGGGCTGTCGGGTGCTGACCAATCACGAAGCGTCATTTCTTGACTGGCAGCCAGGGCCGGCCCTTGGCATAGGCAGTATAGGCGAATGCTAAGGGTGCATCAATATGGGGGGGTACCGAACATTTAAAAAAAAATTACTTTCTTGATTTTGGATCAACAAAGTACATCTTATCATCTTATACTAACAGAACTACGCCTATATTGCGTACAGCGCCCATAAACTATGGCGCCCCCCTCCCCCAAATCAAGTTGAACTGCCCCAGCCCCACTAAAAACCAGAGGTTTATGTGAAATAGTTATATTTTTTTTGAAATAATGGTTTTAGTGTGCAACTATAGCTTTTAATTTTGTATTTGTGTTAATTTAAAATAAATCAAACTCCCCAAAAACGTATACAGCTTTCATTAACATTGGAATTTACTGTGTAAGCGGCCGCAGGAGGGAGAGCTTTAGAGAGCTTTCTCCTGAAAAACTGAGAGGCTCTGATAACCTCAGCTCAGTGAGGTAAATGCACACCTTTATATGATCATTATAGTTATAAAAAAATAAGAGAATAGATTTTCATCTATTCTCTTATAGTATAAAATACTATATGACAGTAAAAAAAAGTTGTAATTAATAAACAAGAATACAGTTTTAAAGGGGAGTGATTTGTAAAATATTCATAAATAAAAAGAAAATCTGCTTACAGTTCTGTTTCGTCTGGTTGTTGAGAGATGTATCCATAGATCTCTTAATTTTGCTCTCAAAGTGCACCAGATTGATGCATTTAACGTCAATATAAAAAAAAAAAAACTTCTCTGGGGAACATGCCCCCGGACCCCCCTAGAGGAGGTTAGGTTTACCCCCCACTTAAATCATGTTCAAATGGATAGGATACTAAATACATTTGCACACATCTTGTGTCCATATATTTCTGTTTTGGTGGTCATGCCACAACCGTGCACGTGCATGCGCGAGTTATAGTGAGTGTCTGCATTTTTGGGGGGGGGGGGGCACCAGCTAAAATCTTGCTTAGGGCAGCAAATTGGTCAGGGCCGGCCCTGCTGACAGCAAAAACAACCAATCACAGCAGTGCTTCTCTGGCTGGCTCTGTCCAATCACAAGCAAGCAGTGTTCTCCCTAAAGGAATACCCTTTCTGCAACTCTGACTACTTTTAAATCCAGGCTGACTTTTCTTTTTGTCACTGCTTTTAATTGAACTATTCATATCTTAGACTGCACTGTAACTTTTATCCATGTATTTTTTATTTTAATGTTTGAAATTTAAATGTAATTAAACTCCATGACATTTATGAGAGGGACTGCTCGAAAGTAGGATATTTGGGATACCCGTCGTAGCCAGGGTTTACGATCAGTCTTTGGGTGATTTGTACTGAGGAACAAGTATCACATCACCGACGGGTGAAAAATAGTGTTTTGGTAACACGGGGTGTTCAGGTAACACTTCAAGACTTTGTTATGGAATGCAAAGCAGAGTAGGGGGCTAGTACACCCTCCTGAGGGTCCGATTGTGGATGACATGCGAGCAAAACATGGTGAAAACAGTCTGTCTAAATTAAAAATCCGGACGGAAATGTTCGGATTTCCAAAGGGAGGTTCTTTGAGTAAATTAAAAATCAAGAACCTAAAGAATAAATTACAAGAACATGAAGACGGAATGAAGGGTAAAAATACAATTAAAGTAAAAGACTTAGAAAAGCGGGACACTCACAGAAAGTGTTTAAAATAGTGGGAGGATGAAACAGAGTGCAGTGAAAGAAGGCAGTTGGCCTCGTGGATTTAAGAAAATATTAAGGTTGAAGATGAATGTGAAGGAAAGAAGGCTTTCAATGCTCGGTGAGATGTACAGTGTCTAAATTGTTTAAAGTTAAACGTAATTAAACTCCATGACATTTATGAGAGGGACTGCTCGAAAGTAGGATATTTGGGATATCCGTCGTAGCCTGGGTTTACGATCAGTCTTTGTGTGATTTGTACTGAGGAACAAATATCACATCACCGACGGGTGAAAAATAGTGTTTTGGTAACACGGGGTGTTCAGGTAACACTTAGCAGTAGGATGCTACTCGCATGACATCCACAATCGGACCCTCAGGAGGCTAGTACACCCTCCTGAGGGTCCGATTGTGGATGTCATGCGAGCAAAACATGGTGAAAACAGTCTGTCAAAATTATAAATCTGGACGGAAATGTTCGGATTTCCAAAGGGAGGTTCTTTGAGTAAATTAAAAATCAAGAACCTAAAGAATTGAACTATTCATATCTTAGACTGCACTGTAACTTTTATCTTTTAATGTTTATTTTATTAGCTTTCTTTTTAATGACTGATTTTAAATGCCATTTTCTTAATGTCTTTCATTTTTTGTTTTTCTTTTAATGTTTCTTTTATTATCTTTTACTGTTTTTAAATGCCTTTGTCTGAATGTCTTTCATTTTTGTAAAGCACCTTGAATTGCCTGGTGCTGAAAGGTGCTATATAAATAAACTTGCCTTGCCTTGCCTTGCCTTCCGTATAAGTTGAAATGCTGTGGTGTTTCCTGAAATGCTGTCGTGTTTTCTGAAATGCTGTTTTGACTTGCACTTCAGGGCCACCGTATGTAACAATCAGAGGAAGTTGAAATGTAACCATGTGGGAAGATAACATGACACACAACTGGTGACATACTTCTGGCCAACTTATACAATCCACATCACCTTGTTGTAAACATTTGTGGGGACAAGAATAACAATAGGCTTTACAATGTTTAGGTGCCAAAGCATGATTCTATTTTTGTTTAATATGGACATTAGCCAGAGCTGGAGAAACAAACAATCCAACCCTGTGTATACAACATGAAAATATGTGTGTGAAAGTTTATACTTGGACTGATGAAAACTTACGAAAGTTCAAGTTCTTTAGTATTTTACTTCTAGTGTTTTAGGTAAATAACGTGGACACTTCATTTTGTCGAAATTGCACCACTTCACGTGAACCTGTTTCTAATAGAATGTCAAGTAAATGTAGTTAAAATCACAAGATTACACATTTTACATTTTCCTCGGGATAGATTATTACATACTATACATACTCAATTCTCAAGACACTTTTACATATTTATAAATGTATCGATTTAAATAAGCAAGATACATTTATTTCACTGACAAAGATACAATGTTTTTGAACTTCCAAGTCTTTCCATTGACCTTGTGCAGTCACTCATGCAGTCATTTGGAAGGCACTGCTAATTAAAACACTGCACTTGTCATTTATAAAGACTTGTTGCACAGCAGGGTGGCAATGAAGCTCAAGGTGATTAATCTTCCTTCTCTCCAAAGTGGGTGATTTTAACAAAAGCAGATCACAAAAAGTATTGTGTGCTCACAACAACTTATACAGTACACTTTTGAAAGCAGCATTGCTAGATGGTAATGTTAAACTATCATAGAAACATTATCACATTTTGGGGAAAACGAGTCAGTAAGAAATGTGTTGAAACTCATGTATATATAAAACCTTGTGAATTGTCCACAATTCTACCCACATCTGGGTTTTTATTTGACTAAAATGATGTGTTAAGATAGACATTTCACTATTTGGAAATTAATCTAAATAAAAAAAGTTCAGGCGAGAACTGGGTAATAGTAACTGTCACAAAATGGTAGATTTTGTGTACATTATGGCAGTTTTGGCATTATGATTGGTGGGAATTATTACAGTTTGGCAATACTGCAGCGATGTAGATGATTTTAGGTTGAACCAACATGGACTGACTTTTCATCCGTCACCTCGGGGCTCTGATTTCAGCAGCTTTACTGTGTTGGATGACATCCCTGATCCCACTTGTGCAGTGTCACACACACAAGCCAATCTCGACTTCTCGCCTTAACATGGATTTGTTATCTATTGATTTGACAGTGTAAGGATTTCTGGCATATAGAATGACGGATTCATGTAATCCCTTTACAATAGCTTATTTGCATAGTTGCTGTTCCGCCTGGCAACATTAATCATTATGCAGCGAATGAATGTCTCTTGTTTATCATAATTTCTCCTGTAATTACAATAAAGAGACATCTATTAGGGATGTGTATTAAAACCACACTTCTTCAGCCTTAATCACCTAGTCCTTCAGGTGAGCCCATTATAACAGGGAAAAAACTACATGAACACACAAGTATGCTGTGGCATTATTCTGAGACTTCTTTTCAAGAGGAGCCATTTCATTAGGGTTTTCAATTCCCTCACAGCCAAACAAATGAACTGCATTCTCAGATATTAAATTAATTATTGGACTGGCTATGGGCTGCTGTGCGTGGCGAGCTCTGCTGTCACAGTGAAAATGTAATTTATGCAGCGCAAATGAAGAGGAATTACCATGCCATGATTCTAAAACCCAACACTGAAAAGAACATGTTGCGCTCACAGCAACCCAACTTTTTAACTTAATATATTCACAACAATTTGGGATATATTTCCTTATTACATTTGTAAATGTCACCAGATGTCAGAGACATGACTTGAACTGCAGTTACAGCCAATCAATGTTGGTTTTGTTTGCGTTAAATTGAGTAACGAACTGATCTTTTTTTACTTGACTTAAAAGGGACCCTAATTTTCAGGTTGTATTATTGTATTTTGTGCTTCTACCTTGACTTTTTTGCCAGCTTTAATGCTCAAAACATAGCTTTATTCTCTAATATACTGCCTGTGCTATAGCACCTCTCTTCAACCTCTGTCCAGACGAGAGCCCAGTCTGCTCTGATTGGTCAGCTGTGTTTGTTATGATTGGTCAAACGCTTAGATATGTCCCACCCTATCATGTATAATGTGTTGGAGCATTAGCCAATAGAAGCGTGACTGTTGCAGTGATTTCACTATGTTGCAGAAGTAAACAAAGGACTCTTTGGGCCCTCTGCAGACCATTTACATGCACACAAACCTATTTAACACTCAGACAAAAAATAATAATATATATAATAGGGCCCTTACAGTCGGAGATTCTTTGTCTAAAGTAGATGTGAAAGGTGACATTGCTACAATCATAGCTTTCATACTAACTGCTCTGCAGAAAGTGTAGGACATTGCAACGTTTTGAACAGAACCTGTTACCCTCGAGCAGTGGTTCTCAAATGGGGGTACGCAGACCCCTAGGGGTACGTTGGAGTACTGCAAGGGGTACATGAGATTTATTTTATGTTCATGAAACAAAAAAACATAAGTAATGCATTTAAACACACTACTAATAGTAGATTAACTACTTTTTTCAAAATGTTACAGCAATTCTGGATAATAAAATGGGAAAAATAAACAGGTTGCTCTCTTTTCCTCTCTCTCTCTCTCCTGACAGCCGGTCAGTCTCGTGCAGCTCGCTGAACCTGTAATAAGTGAACCGACAATAAAGAATAAATATTTTTATAACTAGTTTAGCTAGTTCCAGAGTAGATAAGCTAGCTAAGTGTGTTCTAACTCTTAGTGTATTTTGCTCCACTCAACGGTCAGTCACAGCGGGGCAGCTGTGATCCGGAAGAGCTGCGTGTTCTCCGTTAGGAGATCTGATCTGATCTCTCTCTCGCACGTCCGGTCTTCACTCGCGTTTATATCCAAAACTATCAGATCTAGCTAGTTCTAGCTAATTATATGACTGCCTGCTTATCAAAGGACCTAAACAATAAGCGTTGCTTGGCAACGGCTTGTGGCTGCAAAGTATAGAGCAGCATTATGCATATGTTTATATGAGGGGTCAAAATCCAATGCTCATAAAATGCTCATATATTTTTCTCTCTTCATTCCCCACGCCCCAAAATAAAGAACTAAATAAATATACCAATTTTAGGAAAAGTAAGGAAGTTTGAGCAGTGTGAGTTTTATATTAACAGAGTTACACATATTTCAAAATGCGAAGTGTAATAACTGCAGTTTGCCTCCCTGTCAGAATGACAAAGGTCCTCAGTGAAGCACAAGCCCATGTTTCTCACTAAATTGTAAGTACAACTTATTAAAAAGATCAGTTCAATGCAACTAATGTCGTCTTAGTGTTATTGCATGATGTTAAAATTGGTTTGCCATGAATTTAGTGATGGATTGTAAACATTTGAAATGTAGCATTTAAGTGTTTCTCAGTTACAAGGTTGTTGTTTTAATAAATCAGACACTGATGGTGCAGCGCTGTACTGTACCTCTTTATATAGTCATTTTTTCCCTAACAAATTGTTTTTGCGCTGATCAGGGGGTACTTGGCTGAATTTTTTTTTCAAAGGGGGTACATTATTGAAAAAAGTTTGAGGTCCACTGCCCTAGAGCAAATCGCAAATGAGTCCCTTGGTCTTTGTTCACTTTCATACTTCAAATCAGCTGCAATCATATGGACATGATGTGCATGCTAATTTCATCCTCAAAACTGCTCCCCTCTCTGTTGTGACTAGATGTTTAACGCCAATATTAGCGATGTGTTGCTTTTTCCATCAACCTTCTTATTGACGTCACAGACAGCACACTGCATGTAAACAAATTAATTAGGGCTGTCAAACGAATACAAATTTTAATCAGATTAATCACAGCTTAAAAATTTATTAATCATGATTAATCACCATTCGAACTATGTCCAAAATATGCCATTTATTTATGTATATTGTTGTGGGAATGGAAAGATAAATGAAAGAAGGCGGATATATCCATTTAACATACAGTATCTATGTTTATTATAACGGGGGAGTACTTCAGGAAAGTCGACTGAGGGGGGGGCGGCGGCGGCTAGTGGAGTACTTCGTGACCACAGAGTGCGAACGTTGTGATCAGCTGTTTTAGCGCAGTTCTCCAGTGAAGGGGGGGGGGAGAAAGTCTCCCTCCGCAGCCGGTTGGCGTAGTTTTGGCACAATTCCGTTGTACAGACCGACGTTAACAGCAGCCCTGTCTGTGCACACGGAGAACGACTCTGTCGTCCGGTGATCTAACCGCCTTCTGGAAAAGCTTCACAAGTACGTCGGTACGCAAATGCGCTTTGTGACACAAGTTTCAGATTACGCACATAACCTGCGTACCAGTTATGTGCACCCCTGTACTACAGCAAAAGTATTCTCCGTCGGGACTTCCTGCAACAACACCGACATTATCAAAGATGTTCTATTGAGAAGACGATCACTACGTGACAAAAGTTTTCAAAACCGTTTCTGGTCTTCGGTATTTCCAGACAAGTGGCTACTGAAATCAATCTTACTAACTGCTGTCTGTGCAATTTACTCCGCGCGAGTTGGCGGACTTTATTTTGCTTACTTTAACATCATTTTTCATGGTGGGGCTAAGCCATTTCTTGGTATGGGTGTAGCCTACCCCAGCCATACCCTGGCGCTGCCACTGGTGGGATGTATGGGGCGGGCCATTCTGCACATGCGTTAAATGCGTTAAATATTTTAACGCAATTAATAAAAATAAAAAATTACCGCCGTTAACGCGATAATTTTGACAGCACTAAAATTAATAGATTTATTTTGCACACATTTTTTTTGCACTCCACTTATGTGAAATAAACCCACGGAAATTGAGCTTAATTAGACCTTTCTCTGATAAGGGCTCGATATGTATTGAGTAAGTGCCGGTCTTCCAATAAATTATTGGGTGTTCCAAATGGGAGAGCAGGAAAGAGAGGCGCATCTGATATAGTCAATCAAGTGCAATTAATCTCAGTTGTGGGTGAAGGTACGGGTTGGTTGTAAAGTGCCTCACACCCCTGGCATCATTACACACTTGGATGCCTGCTGACTTTTAAGAGGTGTGCCGCGGTGGTCTACTTGTTCATCGGACCGTGGAGTGTACAAGCAAGGCCGGGGACATTACCCTCGCTGTGTGTCGCGACACTGTGGCCTCATCAAGGTAACCTGCAGAGAGGCAATCTGTGAATGGAGTTTATCAACCCTCTAATCTAAGGCCCCGTTTACATGGAGACGGTTCGGGTTGTATCTGCTACTTTTTTCTATCGTATGGACGGTTCGTTCACACGAGGCCGTAACGGAACCGCGGAAACGGAACCTCAAACGATAACGGGTCCCAAGGTGGATAGATCTACGGACGTAACGCTCTGGGGGGTCAAACGGCTCCGTGTGTACGCCCTACACGACATAATCCCTCCTCTCCCCACCTCTCCTGCTCACCCCTGTGTCACCCGCGTCATTGCTGATGTGTTTCGCCAACAACAACCGAGTGTTTCGAGCCAGGTCCCGGTATCTCGCAGGACAGTGCACCCATCAGGAGCCTCCAGCTAGATTTGATCGATATGGACATAAACCCAAGTGAAGTGTAATCGGACAGGAGAGAGAGATCAGAGATCAGCTGCTGCTGACGGAGACACGCAACTCTGCATGATCACCTGCAGCTCCGCCCGCTGTGATGGAGCGATGAGTGGAGCAAAACACACACTTCAAGTTAGATCATCACCCTTAGCTATTTTAATTACCTCTCAAACAAACTAGTTATATATATGCTTATTTTTTACTGTTGGGTCACTCATTACTGGATCAGTCAGCTGCATGAGACGGATAATGACGGGCTGTCAGGAGAGGGGGAGGAAAAGAGAGACTCCATTTATTATTCTTATATTATTATATAGAGTCGTTATCAATTTGTTTTAAAGCTCAATAAATAACAAAGAAGACCTTTTGACCGGCACTTTTCAAATTTTGTCCGAAAGATATAAACTTTCACGGACATGTTGACCGGTGAAAAAAAACTAAGGGCAACCAGGAAACCATGCTTGGGAGGTCTTCTTCGCTGCTTTTGGTGTATTTTGTGCCGGAAGTACAGCGCCACTTACAGGTCCGGCATATGTACGACAGCGTTTCCAGCGGGTCGAACGATCTGGTGTGGACGGACACGTTTATTGAGCCGATTGCGTGTGAACGGAAGATATTTTGATATCAAATTCGGTTCATTTTCGTTTCCGTCTCCGTGTAAACGGGGCCTAAATGTCACTTACTTTACATTACATTCCCTAAAATAACACATATTCAGATACACATTTAAACAAGCTGACCATTGAGACAAACCAAGGAGTAATGAGAGAGATTGTCACCACCACCAAATTCTTGTGGAAATCTAACCTTGTACTTTTTATTATTTTCTATAAATACTTTGACATTTACAAGAAAGCATGTTGCTTAATTTTGTATTTCTTACATGCTCTGGTCTGACAGTGAAGGATGAAGTATCATTTGCACATTTTACCTTAATTAACTATGCAATATGTACCATGTTCACATGATTGGAGCATTCCCTCCTTCGTCTTTCTGGATACCAAAAGAGACCATAGATCAAAAGATTATCCAAAAAAAATTTCAGTGAAGCAATTAATTCTAATTTCCAAATACAATATACTGTATATACACAGTTACGGTTAATGTATGCATATGTGACAATAATAATTAACCATTATAATTGCAAAATTAATTAATATAACATCTGTTCTTATTTCCTATTATCTTAGGTGTAGTCCATGTTACAATGAAATGAAAATGGTTGTGTCTCGTCAAATGTGTTAGTTATGTTTATGTATTTTGTCTCTAATTTCCTGTTTTATTTTGTACTTACCTCTTGTCTTTCATTTCAGGCCCTGTTTCTTCCTCCTCTTGTGTGTTTTTCCCGCCATCATCAGTGTCTGACCCGCCCCTGATTGTTTCCACCTGTTCCCACTCACCTCATGTTTAAATAGTCCTGTCTATCCCCTGTCCTGTGTCAGTTTGTCTTGTTTCCCCGAATGGTCGTGCCAAGCCTCAGCTAAGAAAATATTGCTTTCACTCATGTCAGGTTTTGTTGTTTTGTTAATTTTGTAGGCTTAAGTTTCTTTCTTAAGTTCTCTTTTTGTTATGCAAATGCTTTCCTCCTTTTTGTTAATTCCAGTACCTACTCTGTTAAAAGGAATTTCCTGATGTTTGAAATTAAATATACTTTTTTTACATTTAAGACTGTCTCCGGGTCCTGCATTTGGGTCCATCAGTTTGTGTCAAGGTCCTGACAGAAAATGCTATTAATGTTTGCAGGATTGCTTTGCATCTACGGATTGGAGTATATTTGAGGACAATAACATCAACACACACACACACGGATACGGTCATCTGCTACATTGGGAAATGCATCGATGACGCGGTACCGAAGGTTTCTGTACGAACATTCTCAAATCAAAAGCCCTGGATAAACGGCGAGCTGCGTGGCGAACTAAAAGCGCGCACTATCGTGCACTGAGCTGGAGATTTGGAGGAGAGAAATTAGCAGTGCAAAGAGACAGTACAATATATATATTTATTTATATAAATAAAATTAATTTTATATATATATATACAATTTATTTTGTATAAAACAATATATTTTTGAGTGGGATGTATCTGTCGAAAACTGCTAGCTACTGTCTGCTGTATGCACCTCTTACGAAATGAACTATAGTATTACTATAGTATACTATAAGAGTTGTATCGTGTCCAATAGTAAGTTTGTAGTGTTCTGTAGTATTTTTTACCTGCTATTGTATTACTATAGTTTTTTCTGTAGTGCCATTTTATTAGCTATAGTAGCCCTATAATATTTCAATAGTAATACTATGTATCTAGATCTTTGTAGTATTCCTATATTATTTTAAATAGTATAACTATAGTATAATATATAGTGTTTCTGTAGTTGTTTTTTAAACACACTATAGAACACTCCTAGTAATAGCATGATATTTTCATAATGAATGCATATTATTACTATAGTGTTTGTAAAAGCATTACACTCCTAGAATTAATGTGTCATTTTTTTATATCAAATTAATTGAAAGCTCAGGCATTTATCAAACCTGGCAACTCTGGGCTTCCTGGAAGCTGTCAATCAAAGTCCAGTGGCTCCGCCCCAAAGTGTGAGAAACTTTTCACGCGCGCGCAGACAGACTCCGTGAGCGAGTGAGGCTGACACTCCCGCGAGCGAGCAAGAGGGCTGTCTCTGCTCGCGGGGGTTTAATCTGCGCGTGAGGGTCATTTCATGCGCGTGTAAACGCACATTTTCCGCTCGTGAGTAGCTTGTTTTGCGCGCTAGAATATTGACCCAAATCTTTAGTTTTAGACGGGGCAGATGTGTGTAAATCCTTTTAAAAGGGTTAACCCACACAAGGCTCCTGGACCTGACGGCATCCCTGGCGAACACATTCTCACTCCCAACTCGGCCTATGTTGACGTTATGTCAGGGTCCCTGTCGTCACTTTCCAACGCAAGGGGGGGCCCTTTAGCGTAGAGTTTAAACTATCAGGGAGTCCCATTGACTTGCATAGAGCTCCCTGAACGTTGGTAATAGACGAGTTGGGATCGCGGCGAAATGCTCTCCGCAGATCCATTCTCACAGCGTTTATCAACCTTTTTCTTACTCAATATCAAGCCACACTTATTGTGTTTACTTCTTTATTTTAATTTAATAATGTCGGACTTTTGTTGCCGTCAGTTATGGGGAGAGTAGGGGCTCAGAAAACTGAAATCTGTATTGTTTCATCGTTTTTTCCTTCTAATTTTGTATTTTCTAAACCACACACTGTTATTTACTCAACAATAAGACACAATTATCCTTGTGTTTATTTATTTATTATTATCCAACTGTGTTTGTATCTATTATTTTACATGTATTTATTTCTTTTATGTTTTGTGAGCTGAGTGATTTTATATTTTATGTATCTCTCTGTACAGCACTTTGGTCTGGAGGTTTTAAAGTGCTATATAAATAAAGTTGGATTGGATTGGATTAATCTACCTTATTTGGGGGCCCCCTTCTGGTCCAAGCACTTGCCTGTCGGTAAACGGTGCCCCTGTATACACACACACATTCAATACATACATACAGTATGATGGCTTGAACTAGTGGGAGAAATGGCACTGTTTGTCTGTAACCAATGCCTTGAACTTCGGCAAAAATGGCATTAGAAGCATTAGAAAGTCAAGGTAAACTTGCGGTTAACATGCGGTCTGCAATGCGTGTTACGCTCGCGCACACAAGTAAATATATATGCACGTTCATTCTCACAACGCGTCAGACACAAGAAAATATACATTAAAAGGGGACCTATCATGCAAAATGCACTTTGTGATGTCTTGTATGCATAAATATGTGTCCCCGGTGCGTCGGGGAACTCAAGCAGTGTCAGAAAATAAAACCCTCTCTTTTCCTCCGTACCTAAATCTTTTAAAAACAGGGGTACAACGAGCGGATACAGATTTGCTGCCGATCTGACGTCAAATCGGCAGCGGACCCACAGAAAATTGCTCTCAGAAACAATGCCTGACGTGCTTTGGACGTAATCTCGTCTTTGTTTACATTAGCAAGCCTCGCTAACACTCAGAGCTAACCTGTACTGTAGAGCACACGTGTTTTAAAAAGCAGGATATAAAAAAAAGAACTCACCTTGTGATTAACCCGCAAGAGAAAAAGCATTTGAGCTCCATACTGTTTCAGAAATAATCTTTGATGTGGTTTAGAACAGGATGGCGTTTTATCACAGCAGAATTTAACTTTATCTCCGGTAGAATTCTGATCAGGCATTAGCTCCAAAATCCGCGTTTCTCTAACAGGGCTGCAAAAGTGGGCTATGAGCAGTATGAGGCATGGCTTCAATGGGTGATCTGTTTGGTATTTTAAGCACAAAACTTCACAGACATGTTTTGTATAGGTATGGCCCTACAATATATTTTTCCAATATAGCATAATAGGTCCACTTTAATTTACATCAGAATCAGATTTTTTATAATGGAACACAGGGTTCCGTCTGGATTGAATTGCAGTTCGGTCCGGAACCGGACATTGGTCCGGAGTTTGAGAAGCCCTGCCATAGAGTATCCTCACTGGCTGCATCACGGCCTGGTACGGCAGCTGCACCGCCTTCAATCGTAAGGCTTTACAGAGGGTGGTGAAAACTGCACAGAACATCACCAGGACGGAGCTGCCATCCATGGAGGACCTTTACTCCCAGCGGCTCAAGAAGAAATCCCTCCGGATTATAAAAGACCCCCATCACCAGGGTAGGATTTTCACTGGCGGCCATGACAGCATGGCCGTGAAGCCCCGAAAATAATTGTACGTCCTGCATATATATGTATATATATGTATCGTGCCCCTGATACTGTTAAAATCTCGAAGTTGCTTTAAAAGCGTCAGAACAGTGGTTTCTGAACTGCATTATGCTGCGTTCACAACGGACACGATGGGAATATTCTCATCGCTCCAACCACTGGAGTTTCACCGCGGCTTTCAGCTGTGTTTACTCCTGTCATTTAAACAGCACGCGCTGGGCTTATATCCATGTAAAATAATACTGTGGTGGAAACCAACTACGACAAAATCAGTGGCGACTGGTCATTAGGGGCAGGTGGGGCACAGCCCCACCTAGTGTCAGCAGAAAGTATTAAAATAATGATTACAACAAAATGCAAAAAATAAATTAAAATATATTTTAAGATCATGTTTAATCATCTGATTCGTCTGTACATTGCTGTTTTAGTATGTGTTCTTCTAATTAGTGTCTACAGTGTGTGCCTATTGAGCTGCTTAGAGCCATGTGGGACAAAACCCGATCCTGCCCCTCCCTGTCTAAGTGAACGGTGACTGTAAAAACTACACTGCGCATGCTCAGAGTATTTTCCTATTTAATGTGTGTGGCAAAAAATAATGACCATAGGGGAATAGAGCTGCCATCCCCACCATACGTCATCTCACATAATTCAGAGCTGATTGGCTGTAAGTACGTGTGCCGCGAAAAGTGTGGTGTGTGAAGAGGAGGAGAGAGACGCGTCCTAAAACCAGGAAGTAAGCTGTGCATGGCTTCCCTCCACAAATAAGCAATGAGATTTCTCCATAGGATTTTAGAAAATAGCTCAAAATAAGATCTGTGGGAAACGTAGCTGTTAGATAAATGCACGTTTTGTTCAGCCGGATAATATCCACATGTCTACCCTACTTTTATAATTTTCGAATCATAAATCCATCATTTAGATTTATGATAGACTTTTGAAACTACAAGAAGATAAGGAGGACTTTTACAAAAAAGTAATAGAGATTTTTGTCCAGAAGGATAGGCAAATGGACTTAATCTTCAAGTCAAGGTAAGACCACCATTTTATTGAAGATGGGATCTTGCTAAGAGAGAACAATTCAATATTTAAATGATAAAATTACATTTTTTGGGTATCCTTCTGTTGAACTGTCTGTTTAAAATTAATTGAAGCATCAGACTAAAGAGGCTTTTGAAAATAATATTATATTTTGATTTAGGTTAAAATATAATATTTGTAAACCTGAAGAGTCAGTGCCAGTGCCTCACCAGCCATGAACCTCACTGCAGAAGCTTATATATAGACATCTAAGTTTTTTGTGCCCCACCACTTTTGTACATATTGAAACGCCACTGGACAAAATTAACCTCTTTTACCATGATTGAATTGTAATACACGTTTCTAAATGATGCCGAAGTAACTAAATACCGATAACGGTTAGTAAAAACCATGAATTAATGCTTTGACAAGTGTGCAGACAAGACGGCAGGCGAAAAACTTTTAAAATGCGTGTTCTCTGAATGGAGCGATCTCCATTCGATCAGATCAGGCTAAACTAACCTGTATCTGCTCCGTCCAAACTCACAACAACGTCCTAAAGACAGAATTAAAGCAGCGACTGTATTCGCCATGACGCAGACAGTCTGTGATTTGTACTTGTTTAACTTTTGTCTAGTTTCTGAACAGATATGAGGAGCTGTGAGGAGTTGATTAAAGACACACACACACACACACACACACACACACACACACACACACACACACACACACACACACACACACACACACACACACACACACACACACACACACACACACACACACACACACACACACACACACACACACACACACACACACACACACACACTTTTGCATTTCAAAGTATTGCTTGTTCATACAGTTGAATGTTTGAGCTTCACTGTGCACTGCTGAATGATGGATGTGCAGAATTTGACCCTTGAAGGCTGTTTCTTCTGCTCTGAAATGGAATATATTTGTTACATATTAATAGAATTTTAGATTTTTTGATTTGATTTCGGATTTGTGAATGGGAGTAGATGGAAAAAATACCAAACACTAATTATTCAAAGTAGAGTATTTCATTTTATATACGGTAATACTAAGGAGGCATAGGCCTATAATGTTTGATATTATTGATGTTAAAAAAGTGATTTGGTTTTCCATGTCATTCGTGTGTTATTTATTCTTAAGCTCCAAATCCAAATGTTTCCCTCAATGGCCTTTGTGCCGTGGCATGTGGCCTAACCCATATGCAAGGCTTTATAAATGAGACCCCTGAACTGTTGAAACAACATCCATAACATTCATCTGCTACTTAGTAATTATTTATCTAATACATCATTCCAATAGCTTGCATATAGCCTCTTATTTCACTATTTCACTTTTTTTAAACTATTTTGTGTATTATTGTGTTGCACTGTTGGAGAATCCTGTGACCTAAGATGTTCATCTACATAACTACTCTGTAGCTATGTTCGTATGACAAATAAAGAACCTTGAACCTTGAACCTTTTAAAATTGCTGTCAATTACATTTGCTGTCAATTATTATGTTTTGAGGTGCCCAGAAAGATTGGCAAACACTCTGTGGGAGCTCATGAGACTCTGAATTAATAAAAAAGACCAAGATTTCAAAAATGAAAGTACCTATTATGCAGATTCTCCATTTGAAGCTCATATTATTTATCATGGATTATTTGCTGCATTTTATGATGGTAGATGGTTGAAATGGAACCACCTTAATACGGTAAAGTTTCTTAATGGGACCCGAGGAAAAATTGTGTCTTCCAATTTCCTTTTTTTTGTGATTTCCTACCTATTTAGGGTTACAAAAACATCTTGCAATTTAGAGTTTTTTTTTTTTATTTTATTTTAAAATGTTACAGTATGTCCACTGTAGAGGACGTCGGGACCATATTAGTTTGAAAAGACAGCCAAAATTAACAGATGGACTATATAACGTATTATGGTTATAGAGTGATATTAATACAATAATACATTCACCTTTATTTAAAACATGAATAAGTAATTGATCTGAACATTGCTGTTTATTTGGTCAATACAAAACTAGCTTGTTTTTTGGAGAATCTTCCAGATCTTCAAAGACTTTGTAGTCAATGTACTGGGAAAGTACCTCATTGGACTCCAGTCAGCACGGGCTGTAGGGTCATCTTGACTAGTTTTATGGATGTGGTCTCCATTTGACCTGCTCATAGAAACAAAGCTTGCATTCCTGAGGCAATTCTCATTTTTCATGGCTCCACTTAAAATAAAAACAACAATAAGACATAAGTGCTACTCTTGGCCCACAGAGGGCCATGTCTTTCCAGCTCGTCCCTATCTGTCTCTGCATCCTGCATCTTCCCCCCCCCCCCCCCCCCCTTCTTCTTGACCCTCTTCTATCCCAGGTGTGAAAGCCTCATCTCTCTCATCATCTGAGAGCTCAAAATGTTAATCTTCCTGAACTTTCTGGTACAGAAAAGGTCTGCTTCAGTTACGTCTCCTGCAACAATATTGAGTCATTAAGTCCATGAAGATGGTCCTGACGTCCACTAGAATGGACATTTATAAAAGGGCTGTTATTTGAAAACTTGAATTGTTTAATTGCTTTCAGAACTAATTATATAGTTCCTCACATGTTAATAAACAAGAACATATATGATATCCATGGTAAAAATTACAATTATCCAACAATATTTGACTTCTCCTCCTGCTTCTATACAATTTTGTTTTTCGTATGCCAGCCATTTTGGATGAAAAGAAAGAGGAACTTCCCAGCATGCAATTTTAACCAATGACATATCACTGGAAAGACCAGGATGTCCTCTGTACAGCACATCAGGGATTGATAGAGTAGCCCAAAAGAGTAAAAGGAGATGCATGTTAACAAAATGTCCACTACAGTGGACATTTTCAATGGGCTGGGTCCCAGGAGGATATTCCATCTAACATTATTAAACATGATTATTTCCACAATCACTGTTACTACCTGGGTAGACAACTTATATTTCATCTGCAGAGATATGTTGAATAGGCAAAAACATTTTTCTCAAATGCATCTTCACATTGCCTCCTTTTCAACATATTTAAAAAAAAAATCTAATTTGAAGTACTAGTAGTATTATCTATTGCAAGGACAGCTTGCTATTACTACCGGCAACCATTAATGCCGCACAGCAGTTGCTATTAATAAAATACATTGTTAGAATAGAACCCAATGAACACTACTTATCCTATACATGTTCTTATAGCGAATAAATTATAAATAATGTTTTGCTTTTTTTTTTACTCCACCACTATACATTTTATTCTTATAACACATTATAAATATATTTTGAAAGGTAAATACAGTTAAAGTACTTAAATACAGTTAAAACTTTTACATTGGTCTTTGTTTATGCCCCAGCAATTCAAAACCTTTTAACTTTAATAGAGAGGTGGATTACGTTTTTTGTTGGATTATTACACTTTAATCAATAGCTTTTACACATGAATTCTCTGCATTCTATTGTACCGCACAGTATAATACAATGCGTTGGACTCCAACTTAACTTTGGAATATGTCAAGCATTTACAAGTCACATCCAAACAATTTGTAGTTTTCCTCGCCCCGAGCCTGTTTTTCAGGTCTCAGGCTCAAAAATGACATTCCCAGAACATGACCATAATTCTTCCCTTCTAAAAGGGTTAAATTAATAATCTTTTTTCTCAAAGCAAGGTTACATCTGTGAGTTGGATGTAGAAGTGTCAGAATCAATATAGATGTTTTTATTTTAAAGTAAATTCAGATTGACAGTAAAAAAATGTAAATTATTGTGTCCGTCCAAAAAAACTAAATTACTTATAGTGAAAACCACCCTTGAATGATGGGATGGTAGACTAAAAGCTTTAGAAATCCAAACTACAACATATAATAAGTACCCTGTATCAAGATTGATGCAAAACAAATGAAATGTGACCTTTTTAGAGAGATTTAGCACACAAAAAAACACTTCTGGGGTCATTTGGGTGGATTTTCCATATCTCTGGCTCTCCTTGCTCGATTTTGCTGATTGACATCTCTTTCTAACTGTCAGAGCCAATGGAATCGAGGGGAACTCCCACATACTCCGTATTTGGTAATGTGTGTGTGTGAGACTGACCCATAGCCAAAACCGGAAGCTGCGATAACTCTGGTGGCTACCATTAGCAGCTAACTTTTACATAAAAATTGAATTATGGATTATAAATAATTTTTTTAAATCCACAGAAACATTATCAACCTATGGATTAACCGATTCCGCTGCGTTTTTTCTCGTTTTAATGCCATTGAACAAGTCTTTTGATCAGATTGACAGCTACGGTGAGACGATCTCCCGTAAAAGCTCCGTAAAGGTATGTGTTGTGATGTCTGTGTTTGCTTCCCCTGTCGCGAGTTCGGATCACTCAGTGATGATACTATACCTAAATAATCTGTGGAACCTCAGCTTTAATCGGATATCTTGTATGTACAGCTACGATAAGTAATAAGTAGGGATGGGTATCGTTAAGGTTTTAACGGTACTACTACTTTTATCGATACCGCTTATCGGTCCGGTCTTTTAACGGTAATTTTATCGGTTCTTTTGGAGAAAAAAATAAGGTAAACTAACTAAACAAATTGTGAACAAAACTAACGTTGCTTTTTATTTAAATTAAATACATAATATTTCACATCAAAAGAAACAACGTTTTAACAAATCGTATTAAATAATCTGATGACAGAACTGTAAACAGAATAGCTGAAACTTTAACAAAATAAATACCTCAGTTACTTCTAATCATTAACCCATGTTTGTATAATTGAGTTAACTCCGTGTGTTGCTGCTAGCATACATAATACCTGACGTGGAAAAGTTACTCGTGGATGGGGCTACAGAGCTACTAGAAAGACAGTCAAAAACGGCTAATTTCTCCATCTGAATGGGGTGCACTTTTGCAAGATGTTTAGACAAATTGCTCGTGTTACCGCCCTTACATGCTAAACTCTTATTGCACTTTAGGCAACGAGCATCGTGATGGGTAAAGTTTAACCACACCTCGGAGCGCGTTCTCTCCGCCATCTCCTCCGTGTGTGTGTGTAGCTGCATGTAGCAGCTGTGTGTGTATGTGTAAACTGCCCCGCCCCCTCGCAAGCAGGCGGGGGAGAGAGATCGAAAATACAAAAAATAATCATAGAAGCATTTTGCAGTCTTTTTGCGTGTTAGAAACGGAGTTGGCGACACTAAAACTGCAATATAATGTTTGTGTAGCAATAATACAGGTGATATATATTTTTTACATGTCTCCACCGATAAAAAGACCGCTAACGTCGGAGCTTAACGGTACCACGGTCTTTAATAATTCAGCCCCGGGGCCCGTTTAATACCGGGGCTCGGTACCCATCCCGAGTAATAAGGGTATCTTTTATCTTGAGTTCTGTGCCAAAGTGCGTTAGCATTTTTCGCTCAGGGGCCATTTAGATGCTTCTTATGAGACTTGTGTTTTGGTAAAAATGGTTTGTATCGTCAGTTAGCTGAGATTCTTCCCGTTAATCTGGTATAACACATTAATAGGTTCTTAAATATTAAGATGCCACAGTGTCATGAAAAAAAAAAAAAAGGCCCCCGCCGAGGGGGGCTTTGGGGCTTAACAGGTTAATGAATTCCCCAATTGTATTAGCTGGCCCAGTGCATTCAGCTTAGCAAACATCCAAAAAGTCACCATGGTACATTCATAGTTATTAGATTCTTGCATGGACGAGAGAAAACTCCTTCCCTTTTTGTAATGTAATGTATACTAATCTGTTCATCCATAAAATCAGATCAAGGATTATGTGAAACGCTGAATCCAATACTTTTCATGAAACATTAACCTCATATGTACTTATCTTAAATGTTGTGTCATCAGCACAGAGAAAACAAACAAAACCACAGGGGAGACAAAGAGAGACAGAGATTACACTTTACCATTTTTTTTGTCTTTTCAAGCCTCCTTCCTTCTCATTCTCACTGTTTTTGTTGGAGAAAGTACAAGTTGTCTCCTCTTTATGGGTTGTTTTAATGCACTGATACTATGTGTCACTCTGCACTGTGTATGACCTTGCAGTTGCCTCTTCTAATGATAGGATGAGGCAGGGCATTTCAGCTTGTTGATATTTATGAGAAGACACATACTTGTTGTCTCCTAAATATCCCACTTCTATGAGGCGTGAAGGAAGTACGTGACTCTTTCCAGAAGACGTCACAGATGTCCCTGTCACCTTTCCGACACCTGCTGATGATATTAGCGCCACCTCGATTTACAACTTTGTTGTTATCTCTGTATTTTGGACTATACAAGCCTGATGTTTTTTCCTTCTCCGCTGAACAACATACCCATGTGTGTGAGTTAAACCATATCCTTTGTATGTGATTTAACTCTGCTCCTTCTAGCAAGAATAAATTAGTACCTGATTATTGATTCTCAACCTGGTGTCGAGTGATATTTTCCTAACAGTTTTAGAATATGTATACAGTCAAACCATGATTACACCAGAGTACAACAATAGCAGTAACAGCAATGGGGCTATTACTGCTTAAGGAAAAAGCTACTTTGAGTTTCACAATGGTCACATCAGTCAACGGTGATTTTTCATTCCTTCTGAGGATATGCAATTACTCCTAAGGACCTCAGACTTGTATTCTTGTCAAATGGGACACAGCAGACAACATGACCCCATTGGTGGTTGAAGCAGATAGGTTCAGGCCTCATGTTAACAGTCTGACACCTTTACAATACACTCACCACACTCATCACTGACACTTCTGCTCCTTTTTTCTTGAGGGCGCAGGGTAGCTGCCACACCAGTCCTGTCAAGGACGACATGCACCATATTTCCATTTCTTTACCAAGGAGCCTCAGGATTGCTCAGCTGATGGTCACTTTCACCTTTTTCAAAACTTCCACTACCCTCCTCTGTTCCTCTGAGAGACAGAATAGATCAGTGACCAGGAGGATATCAGCTGTGACTTGCTACAAGGTTGAGAGAACTAGATGGAGAATGAGCAAGTGTTTGGTCAGGTCTATAGAGACTGAGATCAGAAGTAGAGGTCCTTAGAAGTCCAGGGAGAAGAATGGACAAAGGGAGGTATGAAGTGGGAGGAAGGAGAGTGGAAATCAAGAAGCTGGGCGTCCAGGGAGATGGAGAGGTGAGTGTAGTGGGTGGAGGGTTCAGGTTTCATAGGAAGAATGGGAAAAGTGCTGTGTTTGTTACAGTACATGTTTGTGTTTATCGCAGCAACCCTCACCTTTCTTTCAGTTGTTGGATAATGCAGCCATCACTGATCTTTAATTAACTACATACTGTAGAGATAATGGTCCAACAAGAATATGTTTGAAGTACTCAAAACATGCCTGTTAATACTTGGTAACAGATCTGACAGAACAGTTAATGTTAGTCTACTGCTGTTGGACTGTGCCTGTAGTGGCAGCTACAGTGGGGCAAAAAAGTATTTAGTCAGCCACCAATTGTGCAAGTTCTCCCACTTAAAAAGATGAGAGAGGCCTGTAATCGTCATTCTAGGTATACCTCAACTATGAGAGACAGAATGGGGGGTAAGAATCCAGGAAATCACATTGTAGGATTTTTAATGAATTAATTGGTAAATTCCTCGGTAAAATAAGTATTTGGTCACCTACAAACAAACAAGATTTCTGGCTCTCACAGACCTGTAACTTCTTCTTTAAGAGCCTCCTCTGTCCTCCACTTGTTAACTGTATTAATAGGCGCATTCACACCGCAGTACTTTTCCCACAAAGGTTCATGAGAACTTAATTCATGAGAACTCTTTTGTCGCGTTCACACCAAAAAGAGCCGGAACTAAAATTAGTTCATGAGAACCTCTTTACCCCCACGAAAGTCCCTGCTAGAGAGCAGGGACTTTCGTGCGGCTCTCTTGTGAGAATAGAGCTATATTTCTGATTGGCTGGGCGGATTGCAAACCACGCCCCGTAAAACTCCCAAAAAGTTTTGTGAAGCCGCCATTTTATTATCCTCGCATTAGCATTATTAGCATTAGCATTAGCCCAGCGCAGAAACGCAGAGAGACTAACTTATGGCAACACAAAATAAAACATGGGAGCGGTGGAGATGAGGAGGTGTCGGCGTTCTGGCGATTTACTCGGAAGGCTTCAGTAGAAGCTGCTGGGAGTCCCAGCAGCTTCTACTGAAGCCAGTCCCCAACTCCGGGGACTTCCGGCCGGGGACTTTGGGCGGCAGTATACGCCGTGAAGTTGTTTGCGGCCTGCCAGTAAACCCAAAGCAGAAGAAGAAGAAGTGACGTCAGCGGCTTAATTTGCCTAATCCTCCCCCAGGGACTTATTCCGGTGTGAACGCGATCTGTACTTAGTTCATGAGAACGAAAGAGTTCTCATGAACTTTTGTGGGAAAAGTACTGCGGTGTGAATGCGCCTAATGGCACCCGTTTGAACTTGTTATCAGTATAAAAGACACCTGTCCACAACCTCAAAAAGTCACACTCCAAACTCCACTATGGCCAAGACCAAAGAGCTGTCAAAGGACACCAGAAACAAAATTGTAGACCTGCACCAGGCTGGGAAGACTGAATCTGCAATAGGTAAGCAGCTTGGTGTGAAGAAATCAACTGTGGGAGCAATTATTAGAAAATGGAAGACATACAAGACCACTGATAATCTCCCTCGATCTGGGGCTCCACGCAAGATCTCACCCCGTGGGGTCAAAATGATCACAAGAACGGTGAGCAAAAATCCTGGAACCACACGGAGGGACCTAGTCAATGACCTGCAGAGAGCTGGGACCAAAGTAACAAAGGCTACCATCAGTAACACGCTACGCCGCAAGGGACTCAAATCCTGCAGTGCCAGACGTGTCCCCCTGCTTAAGCCAGTACATGTCCAGGCCCGTCTGAAGTTTGCTAGAGAGCATTTAGATGATCCAGAAGAGGATTGGGAGAATGTCATATGGTCAGATGAAACCAAAATAGAACTTTTTGGTAAAAACTCAACTAAATGTGTTTGGAGGAGAAAGAATGCTGAGTTGCATCCAAAGAACACCATGCCTACTGTGAAACATGGGGGTGGAAACATCATGCTTTGGGGCTATTTTTCTGCAAAGGGACCAGGACGACTAATCCGTGTAAAGGAAAGAATGAATGGGGCCATGTATCGTGCGATTTTGAGTGACAACCTCCTTCCATCAGCAAGGGCATTGAAGATGAAACGTGGCTGGGTCTTTCAGCATGACAATGATCCCAAACACACCGCCCGGGCAATGAAGGAGTGGCTTCTTAAGAAGCATTTCAAGGTCCTGGAGTGGCCTAGCCAGTCTCCAGATCTCAACCCCATAGAAAATCTTTGGAGGGAGTTGAAAGTCCGTGTTGCCCAGCGACAGCCCCAAAACATCACTGCTCTAGAGGAGATCTGCATGGAGGAATGGGCCAAAATACCAGCAACAGTGTGTGAAAACCTTGTGAAGACTTACAGAAAACGTTTGACCTCTGTCATTGCCAACAAAGGGTATATAACAAAGTATTGAGATGAACTTTTGTTATTGACCAAATACTTATTTTCCACCATAATTTGCAAATACATTCTTTAAAAATCAGACAATGTGATTTTCTGGATTTTTTTTTTCTCATTTTGTCTCTCATAGTTGAGGTATACTTAGGATGAAAATTACAGGCCTCTCATCTTTTTAAGTGGGAGAACTTGCACAATTGGTGGCTGACAAAATACTTTTTTGCCCCACTGTATAAGCAAACTAAACTAAAGTCAGTTGCTCGTGGCACAATATCAACCACACGGTATATTATGTTTAGATCTAATGAAACAAAGAGATGATGCAAAAAATCAAGTTATGAGCTAGATAAGCAAATGTATAGAAGGTTAAGGAATTATGTTACAGCATTAAATACAAAATAAAAACAATTGTGTTATGGAAATAAAATTAAGGATATAAAGGATGACAAGAAAAAACTGTGGAGTTTAGTAAATGGCATGATGGGCCAAAGGCCGAAATCCACATTTTTGACTAAACCAGTACAAATTGCTAATTATTTGAATGATTATTTTCTTGATAAAGTGAATCAAACTATAAACAGTAACTCCACATTTCTAATAAATGATTTAATTATGAAAAATAAGAAGTGTACATTTCAAGTAGAAAAAGTGACAATTACAGATGTTGAATGTCTACTAGGTACATGTATTGATAAACCACCATTTGTGGATAATTTAGTTGGTACATTTCTTAGATATGTTGCTAATTTTGTTGCAGTGCCTATCTGCCATAATATACATTTGAGTATTGAAAAATGTATTTGCCCACAGGCATGGAAACTTGCAAAAAATCCAGCTGGACCATTTTCTGGTACAAATAGCCGGCCAATAAGTGTGTTACCAGCGTTAAGAAAGATAATGGAGATAATGATGTAACTATCGTTCTATTTCGTCCCTACTGACCGCCAGAGGCGGTGCTTTTAGCACTGGATGACTATACCAACCATGTCATGAAGAATCCGAACACTTGCTTACCTAGCTGGAAGCAGCGGAGCTCGGCAACAGGACCACGCCCAAAGGATGGGGAGTGGCGACATTGACCCGGTAGAACCTGGAGAATGTGCCAGACGATGCCCACGACGCCGCAGCGCAGATGGTCTCCAGGGACACTCCTCTCAGGGCAGCCCAAGATGTTGAGATGCTCCTTGTAGAGTGACATCTCACCCCTGATGGCGGTGGGCGGCCACTGGCCCCATAGGCATGTGAGATTGTATCCACAACCCAGTGGGACAGCCGCTGCTTGGAGAGAGCACAGCCCCTTCTCATGACAAATGAAGAGCTGCTCTGACTGTCGTATATGGGCCGTAGCACCAATATACGCCTCTAGGGCACGCACAGGGCACAGCAACTCAGGCGTGCCATTCTCCTGTGGGACGTTAAAGCGTGCCAGCTGGATAGGCCGTTTGGAGTGGGCTAGTGGAAGCACCTTGGGCAGGAACGCCACGTTCGGCCAGAGGGCAACACCCGAGCCATCTGTGTTCCACCTCAGGCATGTATCGCTCACGGAGAGGGCATGTAGCTCTCCAACTCGTTTCCCTGAGGTCATGGAAAGCAGAAATGCTGCCTTTAAGGACAGCCACTTAAGCTCCACCTGGGCCAGGGGCTTGAAGGGAGGAGATGATAGGGCATCCGGCAGCAGGGGCAGGTCCCAAGCCGGAGCCCTCGGGGTGCTAGGGGGATGCTGCCGTAAAGCCCCTCTCAGGAAGAGGGACACCGACCTGTGGCACCCCGCCGTGGCGCCGTCGACCCGAATATCTCGGGCAGAAATAGCAGCCACATAAATTCAGAGTAGAGTGAGAACGCCCACTGTCTTAGAAGGGACTGCTGTCTGGGCAACAGCGTACATGCTGTCCCAAGGAACACGCACATTCTTGCCCCCCAGTAGGGGTAGAAAGTGCGTGAGTGCAAGCTGCACAGCCCGAAGCTGTAGCGCGTTGGCATTGCGTGCACCCTCCTGGGCAAACCACTGACCCTGAACGGTCCTGCCCTGCCGTACTGCACCCCACCCTGAGAGACCTGCACCTATGGTGACGGCCTCCTGGCGGGATGGGATGGCGCCCATGGACACGCCCATCAGGAGATAGGCCCTGCCCCTCCAGTGTGACCGAGAGTGGAGGCAACGCTGCGACACCCTGACTTCCCTGCGCCTGTGCCACTTGGCATCCAAGTGAAGGCTGTTCAGCCATCTGCATGGGGCGCAACGCCAGCGGGCCCAATGGCCCAGGCAGCCTGCCCAAGGGCCGAAGGAACTGAATATAAGGCACCATGTTGCCCGGCCCACGTGGAAGTAGGCATCCCTCAAGTCCACGGCTGTGCATGTGCTGTGGTCAGCATATAGAGTGGCATCACCTTCAGGAATCTGTTGATTCCTCTGAGGTCCAAGATCAGGCGAAATCCGCCGACTTTCTTGCTCACGAGAAAGTACGCCGGGTAGAACCCCCTGGGCTAAGCAGAGCGTCTACTGGCTCGATTGCGTCCTTGGACAGAAGGACGGACAACTCTTGGGCCAGAAGCTAGGGCCTCTGCCGGATCGCTGACGACTGTCATTTTGGCCCGGCCGAAGGCTAGGGGCCGGAACTGCGGTTTGTACCCCTGGCTTAAGGTGAAAACCACCCAAGGGCCGGAAGTACAGACAGCCCAGTAACTGAGCTGCTGCTGGGAAAGCAGCCGACGACCGTCCCCGAGAGTCTCGGGGCCTAACCCCCCAGCCTCCAGAGCCCCCTGGGGGGCGCCGGTAAGGCTCTGAGGCACGAGGCCGCCTAGAAGGCCGGCAGCACGAAAGCCCCTGGGAGGTGGATGAGTGGGGCGCTGGGACCTGCGCAGACCACCACTGTAAGCTGGTGGCTGAGAGCGGCTGCTAGAGGGGCCCCTGGGCCTGCTGGGAGTGGACACAGGCCTATAAAGACCCGAGAGCTGCTGCCTGGTCTGCCTAGCTTAGGCAGCACGCTCCAGTGCCTATAGGGCAGCTGCCCCAAACAGCTCGACTGGCTCACTACGGAGGACATGTCTCCGACAGTGGTGACTGAGTAGGCCAAACCTGGCGACGAGTCTGCACCAATACGGACATAACTCGTCCCCATTCCCTAGACATTAGGGCAAAGGCTTACAGTGATGCATCACTGAGGCCCAGCAAAGAAGGTTCAGCCGGAGCCTGCTGCCGAGAGGTAGAGAAAGCCAGTATCAGATGGGAGAGGGAGTTCCCGTGCCGCTGTGTCGTAGGCCCTACACTGAGGCCGAGGGCACCTGGCATCAGGAGCCCGAATCGGGGAGGTGATGGCAGGCTCAATGGATGGCAAGCGACCCAGCCCCACCCTCGCCGGATCCTGCCTGGCAGCAGAGTGGGAGAGGGTCCTGGTGTCTCTCTAGCCTGCATGGAGCTCCCTCAGGTACTCCTCTGAAGGAGAAACAGTGGGAGTGAAAAGGGGCAGGGTTATGCCTGAAAAAGGCGCTAGCCTGAGCCGAGTCGGCCTGCGGAACCTGAAGCTGCAAGCGTACCAGGGCCGCACGAATAATGGCCGCCATGAAGGAGTCCTCCGTGCCCTGCAGAGAGCTCTGAGCAGAGGAGTGGGAAGCCTCCTCGGGGGTGAGCGGGGCCCCGCCCCCCCCCCCCCCCTTCATAGAAGAGGTTTGTCCGGAGCCGCTAGCGACATGGCATCCTCAAGTAGAGGTGTGACAACCGAAGGAGGGCCAGGTGGCAAGCTAGTAGCCCCCGCACCGGCCCCTGGCTGAAGGGCCAACAGGAGCGATTTCGTCTGCTCCATGACGGCAGCTAACCGACCCACCTTAGAGGACAGCCTGTTTCTAGCCCTCTACCTGGGGGGTGAACCCATAGCCATCCCTCCATCAAGTCGCCGGGAACGGTCGGACTGAGCTGGAGGAAGTTGTGACGAGGAGAGGTGCCACCTCTGCGACTCTAGCCACTCTGAGCGCCCGAGGCATGAATCTACAGCTCATGCAGGCGCTTTGCGTGAGACCCTCCCTCAAATGCTCGAGGCCAAGGCAGAGGGGGGCAGCGGTCATGGCCGTCCTCGGGCTCAAGAGAAGCCATACAGGCGCTACATGAATGAGCCAGTCTATAGGTAGCCAGATGCAGCGTAGCCGGGAGTGGGGGCGAGAACACTGCCTTCACTGGTTGAGTTCATAACGAATGCCAGGTGCAGCGTACCCGGGAGCGGGTGCGAGAACACAGCCTTCACCGGCTACCTGCTGAACGGAAAGAGTATAGCGATGCTCCTACTCGCCGAACACAGAGAGGGATGTAACTACACCCACGTTACCGGCAGAGGGAGCGGGAGCAAGAGCACTGCCTTCACCTAGCTGGATTAAAAAAAGAAGCTTAATGGGGCAGCTTAGCCAGACGGCTGCTGCTAAGAATCAAGCGGCACGTCTACCAGGAGCGGGGGCGAAAAACACTGCCTTCACTGGATGATTTAAACAACGAAGCTCAACAGAACATGCCAGATGTTAGCCAAGCGACCGCTGCTAACAATCAGAGCAATACGTTACAGGGAGCGGGAGCGAGAGCACTGCCTTCACCAGCTGAGTTTAAATAAAGAAGCTGTAACAAAACATGCAAGATGTTAGCCAAGCGGCTGCTGCTAACAATCAAAACAATACGTTTACCGGGAGCGGGAGCGAGAGCACTGCCTTCACCAGCTGAGTTTAAATAAAGAAGCTTTAATAAAACATGCAAGATGTTAGCCAAGCGGCTGCTGCTAGCAATCAAAACAATACGTTACCGGGAGCGGGAGCGAGAGCACTGCCTTCACCAGCTGAGTTAATAATGAAGCTTTACAGTACACGCAAGACGTTAGCCAAGCGGCTGCTGCTAACAATCAAGCGAGATCAAGTCAAACACAAATGTTTAAGACCAGATAACTAGCTTCTAAAGAAGAGAACAGCACAGAGCCGTAGTTACAGCAGTAACTATGGCCAGTATTTACACGTCTTAGACCCGTAGTTACAGTAGTAACTATGGCCAGTACTTACACAGCTTAGAACCGTAGTTACAGTAGTAACTGTGGCCGGTGCCTAAAAGTGTCAGCCAACGGCTGCACCCTAGATAATATAATATTGGGAGGATGAAATCCTCTTTAATGGCCACACATGCAGAGCACACATCACACACAGTGAAGATTGTTCTCTGCATATCATCCTAGTACAGTAGTAGTAGACTAGAGTCTAGTACTAGGAGCAGTAAATACCACGCTATAGCGCTACAAAACCATACGTTACCGGGAGCGGGAGCGAGAGCACTGCCCTCACCGGCTGAGTTAAATAATTAAGCTTAACAGTACATGCAAGGTGTTAGCCAAGCGGCTGCTGCTAACAATCAAGCAACCAAGTCAAAACACAATGTTAAGACCAGATAATTAGCTTCTATGGAATAGAACAGCCCGCATAAAACCGTAGGCCATGGTCACAGTAGTAACCATGGCCAGTGCTTACATGGCCTAGGACCGTAGTTACAGTAGTAACTATGGGCAGTACTTACCTTACTCTCTGCATCTAAACAAAAAACGGGCAAAATATGGCACACTGGGCTTTCCATACTAAATTAAATGAGAGACGCAGCTAAAGCTGGGACTCAAATGCTAATGATAGCTCCGGCACAACGCCACAAGCAGAACTTTCAAAAGAGCATAATAAGGGCAACTTTATGGGAGAGGAAGCAGGAACACTGTCGTCACAAGAAAGTCTAAGCCAAACAATAAATAAGACAGCAATCAGGACAACTTAGCTGGGAGAGGGTGCGGGGACACAGCCATCGCCAGCAACAAGTTGACACAAACCTGTCCGTCGAGGCTCTGCACAGCGCACAGCCGGCCACAGCTCCTGGAGGACGCGTTAACAACCCGTAGCTCCGACTGTCAGTCGCGAAGCTGCACGCGGCCAGCTGCTTGCAGAGAAATCCCTCAGATCAAACGTTCAAACCTGAACGCTGTAGGCTACAAGAATGTAGCCGCGGTACTCTCGCGAAGCGAGAAGATGAAAAGGAACCGATCCACTAGTGACGCCGGCCTATGTAGCCGTAGTCACGTGGGTCACAGGTGACTTTGTTGTTATTAGGTACTGCTGCGCATGCGTGAGATGGACATATCCAGTGCTAAAAGCACCGCCTCTGGCGGTCAGTAGGGACGAAATAGAACGCCGCCGATGGGAATACATTGCAATCAGTTGAAAGCTCTTTGCGTCCGTTTATGAAGCTGAAGGAGACTCGGTGCATCACAACTGCACGCCAAAGGACCCTGATCAAGCGTCGCTATTGGACTATCAGGGAGTGAGACTGTGTTGCTTTAATACAAATGACAGATGACTGGAAGGGCAAACTAGATAATAGGAAGTTAGTAGGTGCAGTACTACTTGATTTTAGTTCAGCTTTTGTTTTTATTGACCATTCTTTGTTGTTACATAAGCTGGAACAATTTGGTTTTAATTTTGATACGCTGAGGTGGTTAGAAAGTTATCTGACAAATCGAAGTCAAACTGTTTTTTTTAATGGAAGTCTGTCAAAGAGGAAGACAGTCACTTGTGGAGTACCTCAGAGTAGTTGTTTGGGACCGCTTTTATTTTCTATTTTTACAAATGACGTACCATTAGTGTTAGAAAAAGCCAAAATTGTAATGTAATGTATGCAGATGACTCAACAATACATTATGCAACATCGACTATAAGAGAGTTGACAAATGTGATGAATAAAGATCTACTACTGATATCAGAGTGGGTCATAAATAATAAGTTAGTACTTAAAGCTGGAAAAACAAATGTTTTATTAATAGGATCAAATCATCAGTTCAAAAGTGAACCAAAATTGCAACTACATTTAAACCATATTCAAATTGAACAGGTCAAGGAGACAAAATGGCTAGGTATAACCCTGGATCATAAATTATCTTGGTCTACACAAATTGATAATGTTGTATGTAAAATGGGAAGGGGTGTGTCACTTGTAGAAATAATTGCGCGTGCACTACGCTCTGCATCAGCCAAACGACTCGCTGCACCCTCGCTGCGAGGGGGACCCAAGTTCCCATGAGCAAAAACACGTGGGTTTGCTATCCTGGCTCCAAAATGGTGGAATGAGCTCCCCATTGACATCAGGACAGCAGAAAGCCTGCACATCTTCCGGCGCAGACTGAAAACTCATCTCTTTCGACTCCACCTCGAGCGATAGAATTACTAACAAAGAATTGCTAACAGTGTCACAATCTTAAGGAGAACCCAAATGCAGCACTCGAGAAACCAAGGAGAATTGGTAATAAACTTTATTGGAGATTCCACTGGATCTGAGGAATACCAATCGAGCAGTTTAACGCACCGGAGGACAGCGGGCAGAAGGTGAGTCAGGGACAGGCAGAGAGTCAGAGAGTAAGCGAGGCGGTCAGCGTAGATACAGGCAGGGTCAGATAACAGGCCAGACAGGATAGTCGAGGGACAGGCAGGATCAGGGAACAGGCAGAGCAGGCAGATCGAGGACAGGCAGGGTCGGAACCGGGTAGGCAATCTGGTATCAAACGCGGGAAAGACAAGCATGAGGCAAAGTACAATCTGGCAAAGAGTGTGTGTAAGGTGCGGGTTTAAATACTGGCAGAAACTAATGGGTGCAGAAGAGAAAGAGAGTGAGCTAACGAGTGGGTGTGGAAAACAGGTGAGACAGGTGAATGGAAAACTACTGTTGAATGATGGAGCAGACTATGACAAACAGAGCACTTATATACTAATATAGGACTGGCTTATCTATAGCCAGTTGAGTAGCACTTGAAATGTTTGGCTCGATGAAACCTGATGTACTTATATGATTCTGTTTTCTTCAAGGTTGTGTCTTCCTGGTCGAATGTACTTATTGTAAGTCGCTTTGGATAAAAGCGTCAGCTAAATGCAATGTAATGTAATGTAATTGTAAAATATTTGCCAATATATGTCAGTAGACAAGTTCTGGATGTTTTGGTTCTGTCACAGCTTGATTATATGGTCTAGTGCTGCAGAAAAATATTTAAACGAACTACAAGTAGCACAAAATAAGGCAGCACGATGTTCACGCAATGCTCCTACAGAACCAGAGTAATTGAAATGCTGGAGACACTGAAATGGTTAAGTGTCAGACAGAGGTCAACAAATATTTTGTTACATTTTGTCAGAAATATTACAGTGACTCACCACATATATTATCACTAAGGTTTATAGCGCAGTATGCTCAACATAACTATCAAACATGACATACAATAGAAGGAAGGTTTGGTCGATATTTCTAATTATCATTGGATATTATAATTTTCATTGACTATAATCTATACATTTAAAAATGGTCTATTCTATATTCTTTCTTTTATTTATAATTATGTTGTAGCTTTGGTTTGTTCCAATTTGTAGCATGTTTGGGAAACAACTCAACTCCCTAATTACAATCATTGTTAAACAAATAATATTGATTGTAATTAGGGTTACAGGTTTAATAGAAAAGGCTTCAGTCTAAATATCCATTTGGTAAACCTTGAAAAGCCTTCATGCAAACAAGGCTGCTCAAATACTTTGCTCTGTGATTAGGGAACATGTCCCTAATGTCTACTCTGTAACTTTTGACAACCGAACAAACCGAAAAAGACTGAATCTATTTATTTTTTCCATATAGTTTTATGTTAAGTTTATTATGTCAACAATTATGTTAACAGGGTGGGAAACAGAACTTGAACGCAAATGCATGCACAGCAAAGTCATGGTTATCTAAAAATCCTTGCTGGATTTATTCCTAAATCAGGCAAGGGTTAGAACCAAGAGATCAGTTAGAGTAGACAAACAAAAGCAGGCAGGGAGCAGGCAAAGAGTCAAAAGTCCAGGAATCAGGAGTGGATAAGACTCAGGCAAGGAATAGTGTTGGAAATATACAGCAGATACAAACTACATCCTGCTGCAAAGAGTGAACAGATAATGGCATATACTCTATCCATGCTACAGAATTATTTGGTTAATGACGATGACGGTCATGTGACGGTGTTGTGTTCCGTGTATAGAGCTGTGTGTTTGTGGGAGCCCCTAGTGGCGAGTGATAATAACGCAGCTTTATCTACCACAGGAAACAGTCATACAGGAAGTTGTGTCAGTCAATTGGGAAATTACATGTGGCAGTCCAGTTTTTGTTAGCTCCACAATCTGGCTTCATCCATCTTCTGGAGACTTGTTAAGCGCATTGTCTGTAAGTAAATATGTTAGTTGAAACTATATTAATGTAGAACAGTGTTTATTTCATAATTTGATTGTATTTCTTACCTTTTATTATGCAATGTTAAACTGCATCTGCACCACTAGGCCTAAGCTAACGCCTCATGTCAATGACAATGTAATAGTAATCCGCTAGTGTATTAGCTCGTTGTTAGCTTAGCCTCTTTAGCGTATTAGCTCGTTGTTAGCTTAGCATATTAGCATTTAGCTAAACTCTTGTTTTCTCTTCAGTTATAACATAGATTAGTTTGTTAGCCTTCTAAGTTGTCTAACTAGTCTAGCATGACTATAGCATGGTAATTTACATTGTGTTTCTGTATACTGTTAGAAATTAAAATCAATGTTGATATGGCTTAAATTTAAATCAGTTTTATTCTGAAAAACCTGAAGTTCACTAACTATTAACTTAATACTTTTATTCTGAAAATTCTTCACTTCCGGTTAGCATTAGCATGTGGCGAAATGCTGCATTTTCAAACCGTGAATCAAAGGTGAAATGACATGTGATGTTGTACACCGAGCACACTGGGTTTAGCACTCATTTATTACCGCTGAATAACGTTTATTAGGGAATGTTTAAATAACCACAGACACCAGAATGATATAATTTAACAACGGAAAAAAGGCAGGAATTGCATTGGACCCGCCCCCTGACGACGCCGGCCAATAGGAGAAGACCTCAGATGACAACAGGAAGAGCAAGCCAAGAATTGATCTCTTCTACCTGCTGACCTGGACTGACTGGTCGGATGAGGAGAGCGCCTCCACTCGCACATTTCATTTTGTACACCACCGCATATTTTGTGTAATTAAATGCTGTTAACTTTTATAAGCTTCCCTTGACTCTTTTCAGTCTCTCCTGCCTTCAGGGTTCTAGAATACACTAACATTTGGCGTCCCTGGGTGGACTCTGAAGCGGGATCGAGCTGGAAGAGAGGGGAAGGCTGCAAGCTAACTAGCATCACACTAGGCTGCAGAAAATGAGTTTTTGGCTGGGCCTAAACGAAAGGTGAGACAGTTACCTGTTTAATTCCGTGGTGATTGCGAGTGGTGTGGAGTTTGTATATAGTGTTTCTATTTGTCTCTGTTGTATCTTCGGCGCCGCCCGATTAATGTGAATATTACATAGTATTAAGACCTTCTGGGGAGGCACTAGATTTTATCTGGGATAGGACTGGGTCCACATTGTGTTAAATACCTCTGGGTAGGTACCAGACCTGATCTGTTTTACACTGGACTGGGTCCATTCATGTTAGTCTATATGTTTGATGTGTTAAACCTGCGTAGTCTGGTTTAATAAAGTATATTGTGTGGAGTTTTTAAGCCGAAAAGTATATTTTTGTGTGATGTTCTAAGCCGAAACGATTGTGTACAAGATTGGTATGAGATCAGCTTTTAAGGTCAGCATCTATAGAATTTAGAGCTAAGATAAATGAAGATTGTGTTGTTTTGTATTGTCAAGCAGTGTGGTTATTTATCTGCAGATGTTGAGTTCCCCTTCCCCCAGTCACATGAGGTTAATGCTATACTGCTAAGCTAGCCAGTTAGCATTACTAGATGGTGAAATAGTTCGAGTAAAGATACAACCGGTAACTACTGATTAAATACACAGGGATGGTGTAGATGAACGTTGAGAGTAGATTGAGTTGTTTTGTTTTTCATGCTTTTCAAATAAAGTATTTTGAGGAAATAAACAGGAAGTAGGTTTATGAACCGGAAGTACTAGTTGATACATTTGAGAGGAGTTACAAATAAAATAGCTCCCCTAGCGGACATAATAAGTATTACAGTTAATACATTCTTCACCACACAGATAAAGATGTGGTTTCTTTGAATTGAAGTATTGTAGTTAACACATGTTATGACATTTGCATAATTTCATAAACTTGAGTATACACTGTACACGGTTTATTTGGATTTCCACCATATTCCTATTTTCATATTACAAAGTCAAAACCATACACTGTAAAATTAAAATTTGCATAATTTCAAAATTTTAATTTAATTTGTCTAATTTTGATTTTCCAATCTCAGTTTTACAACATTTAAATTTATTTGTCCAAATTCTGTAAAAATAATTTTTTTTTACCAGATTTTTAAGTTAAGTTCAGATGACATAGGATATCTTTATAAAGAATACAAGTGTACTATTCAGAGGATTAGTAATTCATTTTTGATAACTTAATAATATTATCCGTGTACTTAAGAAACATGTCGCCAGAGTTAAGAGCACTCGCTGTGCCAGGCACAACTGCAGATATTAACCTCTTAAGCCCTGAGCCTGTTTTTCAGGTTTCAGGCTCGAAAATGCCACTAACACAACAAAGACTATATCTTCACTTCTAAAAGGGGTAAATTAATAATCTTTTCTCTCAAAGCAAGGTTACATCTGTGAGTTGGATGTAGAAGTGTCAGAATCAATATAGATGTTTTTATTTTAAAGTAAATTCAGATGGAACATAGTAAAAACATGCAAATTCTAATGTCCGCCTAAAAACACCCCATTACTTATAGTAAAAACCACCCTTGAATGATGGGTTAGTAGACTAAAAGCTTTAGGAATCCAAACTATAACATATACCCTGTATCAAGATTGATGCAAAACAAGTGAAATTTGACCTTTTTAGAGAGGTTTAGAAAAATAAAGTCCAGGCGGACTCACCTCTGGGTAATTTGGGAACCATCGGTTCCATTTGAACTTTTTCACTGTAAAAATCATTTTATTACTTTGAATTTTCACTATAGGTATTCATTCCATCCAAATACAACTGTTGTGAAAAAAAATAAAAATAAAATATAAGAACATACTCTTATCCTCTTAGGCAAGGCAAGTTTATTTATATAGCACTTATAGGCCCCACGGACCGAAATCGCGTCATTTGCAGGAAACAACGTCTAAGGAACCTTACTATTTAATAAACTATGAATATTTTATATCCATATAACGGGAAAAAACGTATTTAACTGATCTTTTTCATTTATTTTTTCAAAAAAAACACAATGCTAACAGTGAGCATCTGAATTAGCCCCGAGCGAAAAATGCTAACCTATTACTGCACCGAAAATCACTCCTAGCTCCCTTATTACTTATCCTAGCTCCCTTATTACTTATCCTAGCTGCACATCCAACACATCGTTTATGATCGTAAAGACACAGAATCTAACGGTGCCCACCTCAACACTGAAAGATACAAACTTGCGACGTTATCAACAAAAACGTACATCAAAACAAGTGGCGCTAGGTACTAGCATGCGCTAGGCTAACGGCTTACCTTCCTCTTTGCCTGGTCTAAACTGGTCTTCAATGGCATTAAAACGATAAAAACGATGATGTAGTTAATCCATAGGTTAATATCCAATGTTGCTGTGTCCCCTTTGAAATGTTCTGATAATCTATAAGCAATAAAACTGCAATTCCGTTATCTGCTGTCCGCTCTGTGCTCCGTGTGCTCCGTGTGCTCCGTGTGCTCTGGGTCCTGCTGTAATGCCTGCTGTGAGTAGTAAACAATAAATGAAGCCGCCTGCGTAAAGTACTTAAACTGGCTGGCATTCTTTATACTTTACGCAGGACCATATCTCTGGAACCCATTGGTCGATTCGTGTGATTTACACCTTTTTCTTAACCATCAGAACCAATAGAATCGATGGGCAGTTCCCAAATCAACGTAAAAATTACCATAGCGGACGTAATAGAGAAGCGAAGAAAGCATATCTGAAAGTGCACGCCTGGACGGCAAAATGTTATACCCAGTATATTGCCATAAATATGATGAAGGATTATCAGTCAAAATTTCTACGTGACACAAAGACATTGGATTAACCTTGAGCGGCGTTTTTATTCCGGTGAACACAACTTTTGATCACAAATCAAAAAAGGTAAGACGAAATTATTGTAATATTTTTGAAACCGGATGTTGTTTACTTTCTCTTTTCTGGCTGATAGCTCCGCAATTCGGGGTCCTACAGTGATGATATTTACATGTGTGGAATCTGTGGAGTCTTTGCTTTAAATCGTATATCTTGTTTGTGCAGTTACGATAAGTAATAAGGGCATTTCTACCGTGAGTGCTGTGCAAAATCCGTTAGCATTACTTAGCATTTTTTCGCTCCATGCTAATTCAAAGGCTTGGTATTACTCTTGTGTTTCTTTTAGCTAAAAATGGTTCACATTGTCAGTTAGCGGAGTTTCTTACCATTAAAAGGGTATGGAACATTAATAGTTTCATAAATGTTAAGAAGCCCTGAGACATAGTCTCATAAAAAAACGGTGGGAGGGGTCCCCTGGGGGGACCCTCGGGCTTAAGAGGTTAAGGAGAGAGTAAACACCTGGTCAGATGCTGGGACAGTTCCCAGTAAAAGACAGAAGACATGGAACCAAATAGAGGAACTGTTCAAGCAGTGGCAAACGAGAGGATTGATTCCAGCAGATTATCAACCTGGATCAACGGAAGCCCATAGAAAAGCTGTAGTTGAACATGAGAATGCTGAATACCTACAACAGGAAAAAGCATGGATCAAAGCCGGACAACCCCCTCGGTATGGACCTGCTAAAAACGCTATTGAAAAAGCTGAAAAAAGAAAAGTTATGGTTGCAAAACTGATTCTCCATCTAAAATATACCAGCCAGGGATTGACAAACAGCTTACATGTGGTAGCAGCAGAAGATCTGCCAGTAATGGAAGCAGAACTCGGCAGAAGAGAGGAAGCACTCAGCAGAAGAATGGAGGAAGAACTCGGCAGAAGAATGGAAGCAGAACTCGGCAGAAGACAGAAAGAACTCGACAGAAGAATGGAGGAACTCGACAGAAGAATGGAAGAACTCAACAGAAAAATGGAAGAGGAGCTCAACAGAAGAATGGAAGCAGAACTCATCAGAGGAATAGAAGAGAGACGAAAGGCAGATGAAGCCCATAATGACATTATTGAAGAAAGACGGAAGGCAGTTGAAGCCCATAATGACATTATTGCAGAAAGACAAAGGGAGGAAGATAAATACCAACAACTTCTGGCGGAAAGACGACAAGAAGACGTAAGATTCCAGGACATGATGGCAGATAGACAAAGGAGAGAACAAGAAGAACGAAGAACTCAAAGAAAACGGCGAACAAACTACTCTCCTGACTATTCCAATGGACAGGGAGATGAAGATGACGACGGCGGTACACAATCTGAAACCAGTAGACACTCCCCATACCATGAACAGTCGCAGCAACAACGCAGTTTTGCATCTCCTCCTGAGAATAATAGTAGCGACGAGAACGAGCAACATTACCCTGGGACATGCCCCAAAACTAGAAGAACCAAGACCGGTGCACATACCTCCATGCCATTGATAGCGGCTGGAAGAGGAGGATTTCAATACCAATCATGGACTCACAGGGACATGGAAGCATTAGTGTCAAAGCTACCTCCACTTACGAAAGGAGGTCAGAAGTGGGTGAATGATCTGGAGAAGTACACTGTCCAAGACCACCTGTGCTTGGGAGACATGAGAGCCCTGCTCGGACGGATTGAAGGACGACTTGAAGCGAGAACAATAGATTCCGATGCCAATTGCACAAATGACCCAGATGACACTCCATTCAACTACATCAGGTCGAATTATTGGGCTGCTATTCGTCACATCTACCCGACAACACGCAGTTTACATGCCCTCAACAGCCTGAGAAAAGAACCGGGGGAAGACATGCATGCCTTCTTGAAGAAATGTGAAGAAGTGTGGGAGGCTTGCACGGGTGAAAGACATGATCTTTCTCCAGCTATTGAAATGGTGTGGAAGAACTCTGTCATTAAAGCCCTTCCCCTAGCAGTGCAGGCACGTCTGGAAGAAGTGGTGGGATTGTACAATAAACCCGCTGAACAATGGAGACAACATCTCATTCACCACGATATCAGACACCAGGCAGCAAAAACGGGACTTGATGAGGACGATAAAATCCAAGCAAGGAGACTCGTGAAGATACAAATAGCTGAGAGAGATACCGAAGCTAATAAAAATAAGAAAGCGGCAAGGCAAATGGCAACTACAGCAGAGAAGACCATAGAAACGGAGACAGTAATGCAGGCACCGCTAACAGTTCAAGCTCAGGTGGTGCCAGAAAATCAGATGCAGTACCAACAAAGAGGTAGAGGAAGTTTCCGAGGAAAAGGCGGAGGAAAGGGTTTCAAGAAAGTGGGATGTTACACATGCGGTCAGATGGACCATTGGTCCAGAGATTGTCCGCATCAACAAATACAAAACCCACCACAAGTACTACAATACAATCCTACACAATTCCAACCTCAGACACAACAGTATTATCCCCAAGTACAGCAACCGCCTGTGTATACTCCTGTCCAAGTACAGCCACAAGCACCGCAGTATCTTCAACAGCAGACACCTGTGTATCTTACTACGCAAGTACAGCCACAAGCACCACAGTATCTTCAACCGCAAATACCTGTGTATCTTCCTACCCAAGTACAGCCGCAAGCACAGGTATACACTCCCATACAGCATCAACAAAAGGGACAATGGAGAGGAAGAAGGGATGATGGCTGCTTCATATGTGGAGATTGTAGACATCTGGCCAGAGATTGCCCCACTCAGCAATATCCACCACAAGGTAGCACCTCACAATACAGAGGAGAACCAGTGTTAGATATTAGAAATATTGAGCCGGAAGCATATGCCAGGGCCATGACGAATATTTCTGTTGGATCAGGTGATTGGGTAAATGTAAAAATCCACAAGATGAACTTGTTGCAACCTGTATGGAGTGGACCATGGGAAGTTGTAGAACGCACTGCAGATGCGCTCCGGATCAAAGTTAAAAAAGGAACATGTTGGCACCCACTTACACATTGTGTAGCCGTACCGCCACCTTTCCTGAAGTGGCACGGCAGTTAGAGCTGATTTTGGAAAACTGGTACAAAACAATAAGGAATTGAACATGTTTTACAACGACAGCACCAGGAGATGAGTAAACTCAAAAATCCGTAGAGTGTAAATACATTGAGAAAAACACATTTTTACACTCAAACTGGTTGCACATCATAGACAAGGAATTTAGACAATATAAATAAATGTTCAGCAAAAATAATAAGTATAATGGAAAGTAGACATAGGCCTACACTTGAGTCAAATTTCATTACAGTTATCTGATTAGTGTCCTCTGCAGGTTTACTATTGTTCTAAGTAACGGTGGGATTTAAAATATTGGAGAAAATATGGTGATGTTCTTTCGTAGTGTGTGGAATATGTGATGCTTGAAACATGTGGGTATTTCAATTATATGAAAGAGTTATGTTGGGTAAATATGTAACAATGGATGAAACAATTTTTAGAGTGAGTTTTTGTAATATCATTAGTAAACATTAATTGTGTTGTTTAGATGGCATTTAAAAACTAAGACAGATAGTATGATTAGAAAAAGACAGAGTGGAAAGGGTTGGATTTATTTAACCTCAGTGTGCTAGACTTCCTATAGGTAATGCGTCCCGTGACCTGGACTCCCCCTCTGAGTCAGACAGGCTACGATCCCGACCCTCCAAGCAGACAAAAGACCTAACCCAACAGGAGACTCCTCCTTCTCCATCGAACAGACAGAGAACCAGAGCTGAAACAACAACAACAACAACAAGACTGCATCCAGAACTATCTCCACCTGTGGCATCCAGAACCAAACAGCATGCTGACATACAGCGAGATACTCTCATCAGTCCCTCAGACGGGGCATGAAGTTCCAAGCTGAGCCACAAGAATTGGCAAGAGCAAGACATGAGAGCAGAATCCGCCCTCCATAAAAACAGCAAAGGGACTGTAAAGGAGGAGATGAAATGCAAAGCAGTGCAACAACAGTGGCATGATGGGGGCTGCAGATGAGACTGGGCCAAAGGCGGCCTAAAAGAGTTACAGCGGATGGATTCAAGAGCTGATGGACTGAAGAGAAGACAGAATCAGAGGAGTTGGCATGGTCGATTAAAAGTGAGGAGGCCGGGGTTACGGCTTGAGAAAACCAGGGGAGGAGAAAAGGAGAACGGGAATGAGTGAGTTTACACATAAACACACTTATTCACAAAACGCACATTTAAAGAACTTGAATTAACTTCATAAATACGTGAAGACAGAAAGATTTATTAACCATGAATTAATCAATTGGTAAATTAAAAATAGCAGTAAAGAGGAAACTATTAAAGTAAAATGAGAAAATCATCCTAAAACACACTGAGGGATAAAGGGGGAGACATGATGGAAATATTCACTAGACTTTAAGCAGTGGGTGTTTTGGACTTAGGAGTACAGAGTAGAACCATATTCTTCAATCTTTTCATCATGTTAACAAAATATTCTTTAAGAGATTTTTATTCACGTGTGAATAAAGTAGTGATCTCATTTGTTACAATATTGATCACCATTAAAGGGATAGTTTTAGGAACCACTCTATAAGACAAATCTTTATTTGAATGGATAATGTTAAAGGGAGAGCTAGTGCCAAGCCAGATATAGTATTCCAATCTAAAGTATTGATTTCACCATTGTGCCATAGTTATTACCATAGGAGGGCTTTAAGATGGAAATATGAAATGACTTCTGTTTTTAAATCCTTGATAAAGGAGGGAGTAATTGTCGCATGGTCGGACACCCAAGGTTCCACACACTGCTAAGGAGTTTAACATTGTTTTTTAGGTGGACCAGAATTGAGGATGAGCTATGAAATGCATAGCAGAGCTACACAGATCCTAGTAATGTTTTGACACAAGATAATAGTGATGTACACAAGTTTCTGAAATAGATCTATTAGACATTTTAATACTAATTAGGTGTAAATGAATTGCAGTAATAGTAGTACTCTAAGGAAGTGAGTTTTGTACCAAGTTTCAGGAAAGGTGGGAGGCGGGAGGCCCAATGAAAAGTTAGAACCATCTTGAAAATCATAGTTGAAATCGTGAATGAATAATGAATGGCACACCGCATATGATATATTTTTGTAGATAAAGGGTACCCGCCTATGCTGAAATACCTCTGAAAAGACTCTGCAGAGCACGACATGGCCAAAAGACCGAGACCAAATTACCTTTGACCCTGACCGACAGTGTGACAAAAGCACTGTCCATGACTGACTCTGGGGTGTACCTGACCAAACCTGACGTGACAACCAGACAGTGTGAGTGTGAATGAATGCCGGCATGTGATCAGTGTAACTGCATGATTCTAAAACAATAACTAACCAAGCATGTTTTTGGACTAACATATTATTACCTGTTTCTAATCTACTTGATGATATTTTACTCCCACAGGAGTTGGCGGTTTGCAAATGTAAAACTCAAACTAAAATCTGAAGATTCTGTTTCTTTTAGGCCTGAAGGACAGAGAGGAACACTTATTTTCACTAAAGTGTTTACTGTGGAAAATAATGGATGTCATATTGTAAATAATGTTTGCTATGTCCCTAACCAATATTTACCTGACAGTTTTTTCCCCCCTTCCCATTACAGGGTTTTGTTACACATGAGTTAATGTGTAAAAAGGGGGGAGTGTGTATAATGTCAACATGGCTGTAAAATTCACAATTTAAATGTTTCTTTTAAGGATTGACAGAAACCTTCCGCCCCAACCCAGATGTTCAAACTGAGCATTGAATGATAGTTTTATAATTAACCTGCTCCATATCTGGGGATAAGATACTGTTTGATGAATGTTGACATGTTTCTAAATATTGATTGAGTTATAACAGGTAACACAGAAGCAGTGGCAAAGGGGCTACTGTGAGAGATGTAATTACCGATGAAATTGACCTTTGATAATGAAACAATTTTGTAATATTTTAACAGACATTAGAGTAACTGAGGTTTGAAATGTAGAAAGAACATATTACAGTTAAGTTAAGCTAAAACATAGTAATGTAATGAAACCGAATTTAATTTAGACAACATCTTGTAACTAGCCTGTTAAAGAATTAGAAGTAAAAGCCATAGACTTTATTGTTTATTTCATTATGGGGATATACATTTCAATTCATAATAGAAAGACATTTGATGACAGTATGTTGGAATTCTGTATTCATTTTTCAGCTTGATAATAGACGGGTAGAAGCCGTATTGCCAGGTGAATCGATGGGATTTCTGCACACGATCCAAGCAGAGAATGACGTACCTTACAGGACAGATACACTCAGGAAATCATTCACTCTGACATCATCATGACTTTAGTTGTTTTTGAATCCATAATGAAATTGTATTACATAACGTTAGTGTGTGTCTTTACTCCAAACAGGAATAGTTCATTGTTATAGTTAGATTTGAGAAAGATTACAAGGATTTTATTTAGTTCACCATGAAGATGTTTTGTTTGTAACATATGCCAAGTAGTAAGATTCAAATATCAGCAGGTTCTGAATTATTATTTCTCTGTCCCACAACCAACAAGAATGTGGATGGGGAGAACTATATCTACTAGAACCAGCAGAGATTCATAAATTACACCAGAGACACAGTAAAAGTAAATAAAGAGTAATATTTAGCTATTTTCAGATATTTTAATCCTTCTTATACTTTGTAAAAGAACAAGTGCCTTTACACCAGATACAGTAAGAAGATGATTTGTGATGTGAAAGGAGGGAGTTTTCCATACCAAGCTAATTGCTGCTATTTTACAAAGTGACATTAAAGGTTTAAGCTAGAAGTTATGCACAAATGAAAAACTTCATATTTATGATGAATATGTATTCTTATTTGTATTTTTTACTTTTATGAGTTATATACCATGCAATGTTCGGATGAAGAACTAATTGATTTCAATATTATTTACATACCTTAAAGGGTATGTAAGGAGGGATTGTTAGAAATTAAAATCAATGTTGATATGGCGTAATTTGAATTAAATACAATATTTAATTTAAATCAGTTTTATTCTGAAAATTATTCACTTCCGGTTAGCATTAGCATGTGGCGAAATGCTGCATTTTCAAACCGTGAATCAAAGGTGAAATAACATGTGATGTTGTACACCGAGCACACTGGGTTTAGCACTCATTTATTACCGCTGAATAACGTTTATTAGGAAATGTTTAAATAACCACAGACACCAGAATGATATAATTTAACAACGGAAAAAAGGCAGGAATTGCATTGGACCTGCCCCCCGACAACGCCAGCCAATAGGAGAAGACCTCAGATGACAACAGGAAGAGCAAGCTAAGAATTGATCTCTTCTACCTGCTGACCTGGACTGACCGGTCGGATGAGGAGAGCGCCTCCACTCGCACATTTCATTTTGTACACCACCGCATCTTTTGTGTAATTAAATGCTGTTAACTTTTATAAGCTTCCCTTGACTCTTTTCAGTCTCTCCTGCCTTCAGGGTTCTAGAATACACTAACAATACCTGTCATGTATACTTATCCCATTGCAACTGTAAAACAATGTATTTTTCTTGTGTGTTACAGTTTTACAATAAAGAATATAAGAATATTCAAGAGCTTCAGTAATCTCCAATTCAGAATCCCGTTCTCCTGGAATTATTCGAAGTTCATGTTTATGCTGACTGAATAGCTAGATTCCAGGAACATCTAGTGAGAACAGTACAGGCGGGAAAAGCATTGCTGCAAAGAAGAGGTAGTGGCTACATTTAGAATTAGAGAAATGGGCCTTGTCTGCACGTACATATGTATTTTGTATAAACTTAGCTTTGGCTTTCACCTTATGGCATTTTAGTTCAATTTGCAATTTTGTCCCCTGGGTGAGGGTTTTTTAGAAAACATGTTCAGTGTTGCCATGTAGATGGGAAACAAAGATAGACTTGCGTCAGAGTGCACCTTTAGCTCCATTGTGGGGCGTCACTAATGGCAAGTCATTGCGAAATGGCACAAATACATCCATGAAAGCTCAATGTGGTGTAATATTCAGCTACCTTTCCACTTTTGTGGGCAAAATAGTTTTAGAAAGTGCAACAAAGGTCACTGCTACATTATTTAAATGCTACCAAAAATATTATTTACAGGATGACAGACATATTTTCCGACTCTTTGAGGATGTTGTTAGAAAGAAGGTTATTGCAAAAATATTTGATAATGGTAATTACTTGTTATTTTGAAAACCAATTAACTTCATATTCATGGTACCTACTGTATATCCAACCCAGTCTCACGGCATTTCGTTTCCGCCGAAACTGAATACGTGACGTGGATCATAAATATATCAGCAATTAAACAACATCTTAAATGTCTCTTCACACAATACGTCTCCTTGCAGTATCAATACTAATTTGGCTGACTTTTATATTTGATCCAATTGGTAGATTGGTTATATTTACCCCATAACGGTGCACAGCTGATATAAAAGGACTTGTAGTTTTTAAAGATATTACTGATTTTCTTTGAATTAAAGAATGTAAATACTGAGTTGAGAGAATATTCAGGGGTTTTGGGTCATGGGAGACACATCTATGGATTCAGAATTTCAATAGCTTACCATTAAATGAATGATATACCTTTCTGTCTGTGATGTTTTACAAATCAGATATTAATGTGTAGAAGTAAAACATATGAAAAGCAATATCCTGTAAAATTATGTCAAAACATGAATAAAACTATACATCTTCAGATGTTATACATACATAAGTGTCCTACACTAATAATAAAAAGTATAATTTGTTGTATTAACGCTTTAAAATTGACAGTTTTTAAACCCGCACCGCCTAGTGGTTAAAGCTCGTTATTTAATTATTTTTTAATATGTTATATTTGATGAAGAAAATACAGTACATACAAAATAGAGGGAAAGTAGAAGGTCAATGATAGAAATATAGAATATAAAAAATCAAGAAGATACTGTAAGTGATCTCTACAATAAAACAGTTTAGTGCCGGATGTACAAATAGGAGGATGTGCAAAACAGAAAAACTAATTAACTTTAATTTAAACATTAAAGAATACTTTAGGTTAAGGTCTTCTTTTAAATAAGAAAAAAGCTTTGGGGGTATCTACAGATAAATATTAAGCTTGACAAAGTACTTAACGTCTAATATATTGCTTTCCTGCAATGTTAACTATGTTGAAGCACTTATTTTAACTGATATTATACATATGAATTATACTCTTATAAGATGTATGTAGATAGTATAAGAAATGTGCAGAATATGACAATTTAATGGTGGAGGTATACACACATATTGATAGATGTCTTGTAATGCACTGTTGAGGAACCTGCGACCCAAGTTTTTCATTCATTTTCCTTACTGATGGTATGTAATTTGGTTGTGTGTGTAGACGGTGGAAGCAGGGAGAGGCATATACGTGCCTTGATCCCTGCCGAGTCGACGCACAACTGTTGATTGGTGTCAGTGCCAGAAACACTTTTTAGGAGCAATGCGCTCATGGTATAGATGTAATTTGGTTGTGTGTGTAGACGGTGGAAGCAGGGAGAGGCATATACGTGCCTTGATCCCTGCCAAGTCGACGCACAACTGTTGATTGGTGTCAGTGACAATAAAACTTTTTAGGAGTAATGCGCTGATGGTATAGATGTGGCGCATACATCTTAGTTCCTACTCTTTTCCCTCACCCTATCCTAAGGGAGTGCATGTACGTAGACACGTTGTGCCTCTCCACCTCTGTTCCTTACTTCTTACTTGCTACCCCTTTCGGTCAACCTATCCTAAGGGAGTCCATGTACGTAGACACGTTAGTTTTGCTGCTATAGGCTTAGACTGTCGGAGGACACCTTACTTCTTCCTTCTGTCTGTACCTGTGTACTCTCATGTTCCGAATAACCCAGCTTCCCCCAAATGTCTTTTTGGTGTCTATCTACGCCGGGATCCTGAGTCGTGGCTGATCCTGTTGCTGCGGTCCTGTGTCCTGGATCCTCTATCCTGAGTTCTGGATTTGAGTCCTGGACTTCGAGTCGTGGCTGAACCTTTCACTGTGGTCCTGCCTGACTCTCATCATATTATTTCCCTGATGGCTCCCACAGGATTGTTGACATCCTCGTGGATTCATCTTCTTATTATAGACACATGCATTTCCTAACATTTGGTCTACCTATGCTGTAAAATGTATTATCTCTTCGATTTACACACGGCATCTATTGCACGTCTGTCCGTCCTGGGAGAGGGATCCCTCCTCTGTTGCTCTCCCTGAGGTTTCTCCCATTTTCCCCTTTAAACTGTGGGTTTTCTCCAGAAGTTATTCCTTGTACGATGTGAGGGTCTAAGGACAGAGGGTGTCATATTGTCATACTGATATTCAGTACAAACTGTGAAGTCCACTGAGACAAATGTAACATTTGTGATATTGGGCTATATAAATAAACATTGATTGATTGATTAATTGCATAACTTTAATGTAGTTGTGTATATGTAAATAAACCTTTGAAAATCTTGAAATCTTGAAAGGGATGTGCAAAATTGCCATTATATAAAGTCTTTAATTAACTATAAGTAGAGAATAACGAGTAATGAATATACTTCATAGGGATCTGCAGATAAATAAAATAAATGTTTAGTCTTCTCAAGCACCAACTATCAAATATCTCACCTGAATGTTGGCACTTGACAATCACCTTCCCTGAATTTTACTCAGGTGTAACTAAAGTCTGATTTAAGGGTTGTTTATATTTCACATCATTAATCAGGATCTGCCAAGTAAAGGAAAATCAACACCACCGCACTAGCGAGGAAAGCCCAGCAGCGCCTGTACTTCATCCGGAAGCTCAAGCGAGCTGGAGCATCACCCCCCATCGTGATGTCCTTTTATCGAGGCGCCACCGAGAGCATCCTCAGCAGCTGTATCACGCTGTGGTTTGGAAGCTGCACCGCCGCCGACCGCAAGAGCCTGCAGCGCATAGTGAACGCTGCCCAGAGGATCGTCGGTGCCTCGCTCCCCTCACTACAGGACATATACAACACCCGTCTCACCCGCAAAGCACTCAGCATTGTGGGTGACTCCACCCACCCCTCCAACAACCTCTTCAGCCTCCTGCCTTCAGGAAGAAGGTTTCGCAGCCTCAGCTCGGGCACCGTCAGGCTGGGGAACAGCTTCCTCCACCAGGCGGTCAGGATGCTAAACTCTCTTTCCTCCCTACCTCCCTCTCTCCCCCCTCTGACATCTCTCCCCTGAACTCTCCACCCTGCCTCCGAGCTTTCTCCCCTGCCCCAAATGGTCCTGGAGACACACACACACACACACACACACACACACACACACACACAAAACCAACCTTCCTCATCCAGCACCAGTCACTTTTCTGCCATCTCCGCTGAACACTTTAACATAATTATTATTAACATTTTAAACTGTATACCCCGGTTATCTCATGGGAGCCTGCCTGCAGACCTCCACTCTCAGGACAGTTCCGGTGCAGACCTCCACTCTCAGGACACCTCCACTGTCAGTACAGGAAGTGACGATTCTGACGCGTTTTTTTTCCAGCCCACCGAAGGACTCGTTTGATGGAAGTTTTCAAATCACAATGGAGACTCATCACGGAGGTGATGAGTCCGCCCACCGTGCACTTTGGGTCGGCCTTGGTCAAGCCCTTTTGACCCCCCCAGCCTGGTTCTCGTAAAAGTTTTTCGCTCAAATGACACCATGGAGGAATGTAACGGGAGTTGACAGGGGACTCTGCCCGCCTCATGAGTGCCTATTTTCGGACACTTTTTTTCACTTTTCCCCGGTTTTATTTTTTTAATTTTTTTGGCTATTTCACCCGGTTTCTACCGGGGACATTGCCCGGTCTCGGGTGTCCCCCCACGGCCTGTGTCCAGCCCCCCCCCCCATCCATATATTAACGGATTTTGACAATTTTTGTTGCATTTTTCTCCTCTCCTCTCACTGATCGAATGGCTAACGCGACCCACTGTCGGAGGGCCTCCATGCCGGCCCGGCCTAGTGCCGGTGCTCTGGCGGTCGGTTCCTCCGAACTGCGGGTTCGACTCTGATGGCCGGGAGGGTGTGCTGCGTTGGGGGACTTCCCCCACTCTGCGTGTCTCTTCCTTCCCGGGCCGGCCGATATGAAGCGTGACCAAGACGCACCGTCCAGGGGTCCCACGGGTCCCGCAGCGGGGTGGAGGTTCCCAGCTGGAACCTCCCCATCTCCGCCGCGGTGCACCAGCACCCGGTAAACACGGTTGTTTCTCGAACCTTCCACTGTTGTCTAGCGGGTGTAACTAAAATACAAAATGTGGTATTTATATATAGATAATAAGTGTCAGTACGATTTTATTTTGTATTTGCGTGCATTTCCTGTTTGGAAAGTGGCACTGTACTGATAGTGGTGATTTTATTTTGGAATTCTTAGCGTGCACTTCCTGTCCTGAGAGTGGAGGTGTCCTGAGAGTGGAGGTCTGCACCGGAACTGTCCTGAGAGTGGAGGTCTGCAGGCAGACCCCTCTCGGTTATCTAGGCCCTTTTAGTTTTTTTGTTGTTGTTTGATGTAAATATGTCACACTGTAGGACCTCGAGAAACGATATTTCTGGATGTACAACATGTAGAATTCTTGACAATAAAGCTGACTTTGACTTTTGAACTAAAATACATGTAGTGGAGTAAAAATACCAGGTTAACCTCTGAAATGTAGTGGAGTAGAATTACAAAATAACAATGAGCTGTCATGTGGGTATATATTAATGCTGCCCATTATGGACCCAAGCCATTTTCACCCATTTATTAATTATTTGTTTTAAATTTGATAACACCAATGTGTTTAATACTGGCAACTTCTAATTTTGGGGAAAACGAAAACGTTCCCATGAGTAGAGACGTCCCATAGAACATATTGCGAAACACAATAGCCAGCATGTGTAGTTCTGGGGGGGGGGCTGGTCCCGTTCGAGTCCAGTTTTGGATAGTCTGCCGTGGTTTCGTTCCATTTCAAAGTGCTTTTTGACGCTCGGCGTAACCTTGGCACACTGCCACTCCAATATCCAATCCCAGAGCTTGAAGATTAATCACGGTTTTTCAAGCATAGGGACTGTAGTCCCAAACGATAGCTGAGGATTATGGGTAGTGTAGTGTCTTCGGCCATCCTAAACTCCGAAATGTTTTTCGGATTTCATATCGCATTAACACCATATCCCAACGTGCATTGCGGCTAAAACATCCAATCACCGAGCTTAAACCATAGCTGAGGAACTTGGGTAATCAGTTCAGTGGGTGTGTATCGCAATGATGCTCGAAATGTCCCTTATAGGCCTACATCTGTTTCCGGTTCTTTTATTTTGAAATTCAGTTCCTGACGGACGCGAAAAAAGCCAGAAATTATAGAATTAAACAAAGATAATGGTGTGTTGAGTACATAACAGTGTGTTATTTAGAAAAGAATAACAAATTAGAAGGAAAAAGAGATATGGCAAAATAAGTCAGACATTATACGATTTTAAATAAAAACAATAATCGTGGCTTGATATTGAGTAAGAACATTATTTTATGAACCACACAGTTTCCGGTCTTTCAAGACCAGACCGAACAAAAATACGTGTTGCAGGCACGAAACACACTACCAATAGAAATACATTGCTTTTAAAATCGTTCTGTGGGACACGGGAAAAAAAAAGGGGAAAATCGTGTTGGTAAACACGAATCAATAGAATAAATGTCGTGACTACAACACGAAATGCCGTGAGACATGTGTTGGTATATCGGTATGGATTTAACCTCTACCTGTTTTATGAGTTTTAAAAAAAATTAAAGTAGATTAATCTCTTAGGCATTGTACAACAACCCTTCATGCTAATATTTTGGATTTAACCTTTTTGTTCAGCAGTGCATGTTCCTGTTTTGGGGGCTGCATGCTTTTTTCACGAAACTGTGTCTCAGGGCTTCTTAACATTTAACAACCTATTAATGTGTCATACCCACTTAACGGGAGGAAACTCAGCTAACTGACGATATTAACCATTTTTACCGAAACAAAAGACAAGTCTCACAAAAAGCGTCTAAATGAGCCCTGAACACAAAAATGCTAATGCACTTAGCACAGAACTCACGGTAGAAATACTTTATTACTTACAAACAAGATATCAGATTAAAGCTGAGATTCCACATATTCTACAGTTATAAGTATCACCACTGAGCGACCAAAACTCGCGGCAGAAAAGACAAACCCAGACAACATACCACGTAGCTTTACGGGGCCAAAACGCAAATAAGTCTTACCTTTGCTGTTTTGTGTTCAATGGCATTACAACGCATAAAACGCTGCTGAAGGTTAATCCAATGTGTCTGGGTCACTTTGAAATGATTACTGATCAAATCCATCTTCATATTTATGGCAATAAGCCTAGTTTTCAGTTTTCAGAGCGTAACATAGCTTTCGGTTTGTGCAAACTACGTGCGCATCACTCTCACTCCTCATGGTAACGTGTAGGTGGATTTAGGAATTGCCCCTTTGATTATATTGGCTTTAACGGTTAAAAAGAGATGTCAATCAGCAAAATCGACCAATGGGTTCCAGAGAAACGGCAAATCCACCCAAATGATTTTTGCTAAACCTCTCTAAAAAGGTCAAATGTCACTTGTTTTGCATCAATCTTGATACAGGGTACTACTTATTATATTATAGTTTGGATTCCTAAAGCTTTTAGTCTACTATCCCATCATTCAAGGGTCGTTTTCACTTGGACGGACACTATAATTTAAATTGTTTTACTATGTTCAATCTGAATTTGCTTTAAAATAAAAAAAAATCTATATTGATTCTGACTTTTCGACATCCAACTCACAGGTTTATCATTGCTTTCAGAAAAAAAGATTATTAATTTACCCCTTAGAAGTGAAGATATAGTCATTTGTTGAGACCTGAGAAAAAGGCTTAACAGGTTAATATCGTTTCAAAACATGTTGTTAGAAAAAGGTCTCTCTGTCCCTTTAATGAATTGGTTTTGTTCTTCCTTCTGTTTCATTGCTATTTAAAAGCCATTTTGTTTAATTTGACTAAACAACCCTAATTTAAACCAATGCTTGTTTGTGGGAAAAGCAGAACTCCAAATACTCATCACTTGTACATTTTCAACAAAACCAATCCTAACAAGCTTTTATGTAAACAAGCGGGTTCTCATGCAAAAAGAGCAAATGTTTTGAAAATGATTCCTATTTGCTTTTTGTCTGATCTTCACTGGCGCAAAAGACCATATTGTAAACCAATACAATCAGAAATGTTTGCCTGAGAGCCATCCCCTTTCAGAGGACGATTTTGTATGTAGGCAACAACCTTGCAATTTCCCTTGACACAGCAGCTGAACAGACTCGTCTGTGCGATGGCAAACTGAAAGGGTTATCCGGTCCCCTCAGAATACCTCACAAACATCGCTTAGATAAACCTAATTTTGCCCAAGGCTCTCTTCACCTGCCTGAAAACTGGAGCAATACATTTGCAAATACCTTCAAGATTTCCCTCTTCTCTGAACCTGCAAAAACTATTCCTCCACAGGGGCATATCGTTTTCCCTTGAGGACTTTGGGAAATATTGTCTTATTGCCTTCAATTGTATTTTTTTTTTCAGACTAACAATTACACGTGTCATGGAAGAAAAATCACAAGCTCCATTTGGGACCCCTTGGCACTTTTTAGGGGGTGACATTTCCAAGTGTGTTGGCTGTTTATTTATATATTTTCTTTTTTGCATAACATTATTCATGAATATTAATGTTGCTTCATGGTGGGATCTGTTTGCAGTACTCAGTGGGCTGGAAGAGGCCATGAAATAGAACTGGGAAAATAATACTGGCTAATGTGAAGAGGGAGCTGTGGGCTTTTGGTGCAGTGCAGCCATTGAAATAACCACTTGATGTATTTTTCTTTATAAATAAGTTCACAGGGGGGAAATCAGCCAAAAATATGCTATTTCCTGTCAAATATTTGACAATGTTACCAGGACTTTCTAAAGAACTGTCCAAGAAAAGCATTGCAACAGGAATAAGTCGTGTTGGAGCTATGAGGCTGACCTATAGTGGGTCTTTACCCCAAGACCCAAGCTGCTTTTAGAACAGACAGCCAAACTTCAGGTCAGCAGGGATTAATTAGCTTTTTGAAACCCACCCAGCAGATGTCAAGGTAATCTTGGGATGTGGGCTGCAGAGGTCAATGCAATATCTCAAAGCGGAGGGAACCAGAGCTGATCTCACCAGGGCCCAGAGCTCTGCCATGCCAGACATTAGTCCCAAATAGGCTGAGACTCCCTGTGAAACCCTCCAGCCCTCATTCAGGCCTCATTAATGGCAAAGTGTATAATTGGCTCGCACTTTTCCTGCTTGCAGATTTCCACATAACTTTTGTTTGTATGTTTCATTTCAGACCACCCACGAGTAAAAGCGGAAAACGTGTGAATTGCTTTTCTATTACAAACAAAGCTTTAGAGACTTGTTGATGTCTTTGGATAAATTAAGTTTTCACACTTCTAATAGGGCGAGTTAGTCGGTTTTCCCCTGTCCCTTCTTTATCTGGGTGAACATAATCCCATGTTGCCAGGTTAATCTCCACTATTCTAGAGCCTGGTGCAAGCACAGGAGGAAGCTTCGGCAAAATGTATTATCATTCTGTTAAAGGTGAGAAAAAACACAGGGTTGTGAGGTGTTGAGATTGCCAAGCGCTAGCCTAAACTGTGTTGGGGCTCTACAAAATATGCCAGGAGCAAATATCATTGCGGGACACTTTTGTCATGGCTGTGTGTGAGGCAACAGGGGAATGACCCTAATGCAGAAGGCAGAGATGGAGATTTTAAATGATTTATTAAAGAAATCAGCTTGCAGGCAGGTGTAGTTACTAGTGCAGGTGGTCAGAAAACAGAAGCATTAAACAAAAATGTGTAACAGAAACTTGAACTGGTAAGGATGGAACTGGGACGGTACATGAACTCAGTGGCTGAGGAGGGAAAGATATGCAGTTAAGGGAGTGCAGGGGAAGGCCTGCTGGCATCTGCAGTGCAGATGAGGGAAGTGGGAACAGATGGGAAGGGCAGTCAGGTGATGGGGAAAGGAGGGAAAGTCCAAAAGCATCTGGTGGACGGATGGAAAATGGCATGAGGGGGACTGGGGTGTGAAGAGACGAAGAGGCAGATTGTGTATGTCTAGGATATATCTGAGTGTGTTTTATTACGTGCTTACTGCAGATGAGCCAGGAGATTATGATAAACAGTGTAACACTTCATTAGCATTTGTATACAATTGGTAACTTCTGGCACCTAATAAACAAAACACATAAATCCGGCCATTTGCACACATTTAAAGATTCCCCAAATGACCTCAAGGCAGCATGTTAGCTAAAGCAACTTTCTTTATTGTCTCTAAAAGTAAATACTCTGATGTTATCATGTGGAAAATGTGCATGCATTATCCTGACATTTTCGGTAAGTTGTCTACACAACAAAATTAACCAATAAAATATGCAAAAAGGTAAATTTTTGGTTTAAAAAAGGACTACAGTCATGGATGTGCTACTCATGCTAACGTGGTGCAGATGGTGCTTACAGCATGCTGATGTTCAACAGCTATACTATTTAACATGTTTCCCATCTTAGTTTAGCATGCTAGCTTGGTAACACATGATATTTATTACAGAAAGCTGGCAGTGGACTCACCGAACTACCTCCATCCGTTGACTCCAGCTGCTACTGTGACTAAAAACCACAGAAGGATCTGACCAAGCTGACAATCGCCCAATCCAATCCTTCATAATTAGCGTGTGGAATTTGAGCTTGAGCATCTGTCACTATTATCGCTTATGGCAAGAGAAAAGTATCAGTTTGTGCAGAGGGAAAACAATGTTGGCAGGCGGTCATTAACTGCACAAAGCCAATGTTATTTTGCAACAATTTGCACATGTATAATTAACTTAGCGTAACCAGCCAGTAAACTTGGGCCTTTGTATTTATCTTATTAATGAAAATAACACATGCGTATCCCCATGGTAATCTTCAGAATGAATAAAAAAGGACTGTCCATCTGTAGAATACAAATCACCATGACAATTAGGAACGTAGACATATTAAATGCAGATATACATTAGCAGGCAAAATATATGGGTGGGAGGTTTATCGCAGAGGTCCACATCTGATACTTTGGAATATAAATACATAATAAAGAGGAAGGTAGGAAAGCAAAAAGCATACAGTGTAGTCATGCCATGCTTTGGCTGAAAATAGCTACTTTCCCTTTTTCCTGGTTGACCCCTCTGTTGAAAATTGGCAACCCACTGGGCAGTAGCACAGCGTTAATGACTCAGAAAATGCAGCGAGGCAGGATGTGCACAGTTTTAATAAGCAGGTGCAGAGCACAAATGTAGGCCTCATCAAATCCAGCAATTAATATGTTTAGAGGAACTTTGATGGTGAGCATTTATTCCAGTAACAGCCCAAAAAAGGGCACAGAGTTCAACGTGGAACGTATAAATAATATTCTCTCTATCCCTCTTTTCAGTTTCTGCAGGTGTGCCTGGTTATGATTCTTTCATAATGGAATGCTACTTTCAAGGTACAAGGATATCATATATATATATATATATATATATATATATATGCTACCTATATTTCTTCAGAGTTAGTGCTGAACACAGCAATGCTTTTTGGGAGAAACTTCAGCATAGCTCACATACTCCCATAAGGAACAGCTGAACTCAAATATGGTACAATAATAACATTCTACCTTTCTGATCAATGGTGCTTACATTTGTATTTAATAAGCTGCTTTAGTTAGGTTTATGTTAAAATATTGATGTATAACTAAAGCAGGAACTTATATATCTTCTAGGTATTGTCTTTAAATGGAGCAATACTGTATGTTGGACAATTAAATTGCAATACATAACCCCCAATTCTTAGTAAACAGATGACAGAAGTATGCACACAATGGACACCAAAGAAAATGTATTACGTCAGTACCTGGTGCAATCCTGACTTGATGCTTTTCATTTGAGAGAACATGTCATTAATTTGAGTGTACACATTAAATATTAGAGAGCAGAGTCTTTGTTTGCACCTGTAAGAGCCATTTAGGCACATTATTTTATGGTAATGAATTATGGTTTTGTGAGCCAATTGAATATTCTTTAATTTAACTTAAATGAGCTGAATAATGAATTATTATTATACTGTTTTTGTAATGTGTTATCTTGCTTATGGACAGCTCTAGTTTATGTTTTGTTATTATTTATAGAAAGCAATCGTAGGGGCGTGCTCAGGTATAAATGACGCTGCCAGCATGACACAGCAGGAAGTCTAGAGAGGAAGTTGGAAATAGTTTTTGACCGCACACATCCATTTGACCGAGGGATCTTTTTTGTTTATTTGTTTAAATACCGTGCAAATGTTGCACGTCGTCAGCTGGCGGCCCACTGCCACTTGAACCACTGCCACTTGAACCTCTCAATAAAGCACCTGAATGGAACGAGCAAGGTATCTGATTTCTTGAGTATACGTGAGTCAATACTCAAACTAGACTGAGTGGCCTTTGAACATTAATTTTCTTTTGGACAATTGGCCACTACAGCACCCAAATGTCTTAGTCACGCATAAAATCTATAACTCTCACACACAGCTAAGAAGTTTGAGGTTACTTTGATGAGAGTATATTGTCCCTGATACCTGTTGGGCTCAATCCAAAACGAGGGGTTACGTATGGTAACCCTTGTTATATAAACACAGGCAGAGCCCTCTACTGGACTCTATGGGTACTCCCCTCGATCCTATCATGCAAGCATTCCTTCACTGAGACTTTTCTAGACGTAGCCGGCCCCTTGGCGGGCCTACCTGAATGCTCGTGCATTTCACCGCATAAGAAGAGGCCTCGCCTCCTCACTGCCATCCTTTACTTCTCTTCAGCAAGCAGCATATAGGGCAGACAGGTACCCAGAGGTAGAGGGCTCCGCCTGTGTTTATATAACAAGAGCTACCCCTCGTTATATCTCTCACAGGCTCCGCCGACTGTACCCATAGAGTCCAGTGGGCGGAGCCCGATGTATATACGCGCTGTCGTCAGTATTCCATCTCACTGTTTTCTGACCGGCTTTCTGGTTAGCAGCCGCTGCGCCTCACTCACCTCTCCCTCGGTCGTAACTGTGGAGAGAAAAGAGGCTGCAGCTGACAGAGCACACCCTGACGCGCTTACCCCGCGGAGGTGTGCTATAACGTGGAGGACTCCCCCCTCCTGCCCTAAAGCAGGATAAAAAGAGTCCTCCAGCCCCTATGGGCCCATGTGCGCGTCACGTCCCCCGGGGAAAAACGTAAGCGCATTACGTCCGGGGAGGGGGTCAGATGCCCACTGACCCACAGCCCCCCTCCCTCCTCACCAGTCCTGCGTTGCCCCAGCAAGCACAGACGATGAAAAGGAGCCAGACATGTCCAAGAGATAAAACTTTATGAAGGGGCCTGGCGTTGACCAAGATGCCGCCGTGCATATATCCTCCACACTCACGCCATTAAATAAGGCTGTTGACAAAGCCATGGCTCGTGTAGAGTGTGCACGGACCCCCGTGGGGAAGGCTCTGTCCGCCTGTCCGTAGGCATGTGCAATGCACTCGCAGAGCCAGCCTGCCAGGCGTTTCTTGGACAGAGCTTTTCCAGTTACCCCACCCCCGAAGCACACAAACAGCTGTTCTGTGTGTCTAAGGGCAGCCGTGCGCTCCACATAATAAGCCAGCGCACAGAGGAGGAGGTGTAATTTAGCCTCCCTCGTCCCACTATGGGGGGAGAAGATAAAACCCCCCAAAAAAAACAAAAACCCAACTGAATAGCCCTCGACCTGAACGCACTACATAGCACAAAGGAGGGGTTCGGTCTGAGTGTCGCCCCGCTCTGGTCACCCCGGATCATTAAACAACTCGGGTGCACCGATAAAGCGGTTAACTCAGACAGTCTTTCGGCTGATGTTAAGGCAAGTAGCAATGCTGTCTTCCACGACAGTGCTTTCAGGGAGGAGAGCTCCAGAGGTTCAAATGGTTCTGTGACAAGAGCCTCGAGCACCAGCGGCAGGTCCCACTGCACTACTGGGCGCAGCCTCCTGACCCCCCGCAAAAAAACCGCAACATTAGTGGCTGAGAAAAAGGCTAACCTGCCGTCAAATCCCTCATGGCAGGACGAGATGGCTGCTGCATACACTTTCACTGTGGAATGAGCAAGCCCTCTGTCCACCAATAACTGTAATTTAAATGGTAAGCTATTGAAATTGTGATTCCATAGATGTGTCTCCCATCACCCAAATCCCCTGACTATTCCCTCAACTCAGTATTTACATTCTTATATTCAAAGAAAATCAGTAATATCTTTAAAAACTACAAGTCCTTTTCTATCAGCTGTGCACCGTTATGGTGTAAATATAACCTATCTACCAATTGGATCAAATATAAAAGTCAGGCGAATTAGTATTGATACTGCAAGGAGACGTATTTTGTGAAAAGAAATGCAAGATGTTGTTTAATTGTTGATATGTTAAAGCAAACAGATATTGTTCTAAACTGTATTAAAGTAAACAGGTATTATCTTGAACTGTATTGAAGTGAACATGTATTATTTGGGACTGTTTTAAAGTAATCCTATATATATAAACCTTCTTACCTACACTCAATGACCCAGGTACCCTGCCACACACACTTCCTCTCACCAGCACTAACACATACACTCACTGACCCAGATATCAGCACACACACACACATACACTTCCCCCCCACCAGCACATGCACATGTTCTTATTCAAGGTTCTTCCTGGGGCCAGTATAATCTCAAGCACCAATATATCTGTGTACAATGTTTGATACTAATATCTCTGTGTACAATGTTTGATTGTTTGGGAAAGAATAGTTTGTGTGAAATCTTCCTTGAGAAATTAAAGGAGTGAAGTTAGGTGGAAGATAAAAAGTGATTCTGACCTTGACTAGTTCCGAGGCTCTCACGCTTCACTTAGGAGTAAAATGGGACGGAAGAGCCGACCCACATCTCCGCCCCAAATATGTCCATATATACTGTTGTTTATTCATGCAAAATGCCCCCTGTTTCTGACTGGCTGGTCCCGATACCTGTATCGCACGGCAGTGGAGCGGGGAGCCCGGAGTGCTCTGTTACAGGGCACTCTGTATTTCGTATTGTGTTTTTTACCATTAAAATCAGATTATTGTTATAACTTTTATGCCGGTGTTTTGAACTCCTTCTCTTATTAAATCTGACCAGGCTCATCTAACGGACGGCGCGGAGCAGAGGTGGGCTTTAAGCCACCACTACTGTGTTTGTTCCAACAAGCTGGTGACCTCCCGACTTGATGAGTGCTGGTCTCTAGAAGGACCACCGACAGCCAGCGGACACATTTCTGTCCAGGGGAGGACACCCGGGACACCGTTGACAACTAAACCAGGACGTCCTACATGATACAAAGGTAAAACAGATACCTGTTGATTACCAAAGTCTGTGATTTGGCTATGCTACAACATTTTAGAGTTGTCAGTGGCGTTCTCAGTGTTCTTAGTCACGGTAAAAAATACAATACTTAAGAAAGTGTTTGTATAAGAGTCAGGTGGACATTCCGGACCTATAGGGCACTAAGTGTGTGTAAGAGTCTGGTATTGCATTCCAGTCCTTAGCTCACTAAAGCAAAGTCGGTGCTCAGAGTCCGGTAGGACATTCCGGACCAGGCATCGAGTTATATTTAAGAAAGTGTTTGTAGAGTCAAGTAGAGCATTCTTGACCTAGCAAAGTGAACCAGTGAGGTCTCCGTGAGGTAGTCTAGTCCTGCACGGCTGACTCGCTGGGGAAATTCAAGAAAGTGCTTAGAGTCAGGTAGACCAGTCCTGTACCTAAGGCACTAAGTGTTTGTAAGAGTCGGGTAGTGCATTCCCGTACCTTAACTCACTAAATAAAGTAAAGTGAACCAGCGAGGTCTCCGTGGGGTAGTCTAGTCCTGCACGGCTGACTCGCTGGGGAAATTCTGTAATAAACTGTGTGATTTTTTACGTCGAATCTGTGTAATAATTTAGAAGAGAGAGCAGAAACATAGTGACAGGAGAAGGTTTGCAGAAGCTGGGAGCTTCATCAGACAGAGGAAGTTAATTCGTGGTCAGCTGCTGCCCTCTGGAGGCGAACAGGGTGTACAACCATACGCTGTGTGCACGTCTGAATTAAGAACATTCAAATAAATAGAATAAGGACATTAAGTAACGACAAGATGTGTCCAGTGTATTAATAAATACAAATGAACACATATCAACCTAGTCAGATAAAAGATACGAAGTCAATAATGGAAGAAGTGAAAGATCGAGTGATCTGAAGTTGGAGTGAATACATTGAAAATTAATTGATCAATGTGTGATTTGAGGTGGTAGATATTGAAATAAATAAGAAACTATAATTTGTGTTTTTAGCCGTTTTTGTGGGACACAGTTACGTCACTTTGTGGTTTTATGAGAAGTTTTGAGAGTAGGAAGACGCAAGCTATTCACCACAATTGTATTTTTAGGTTATGAATAAAACAAAGAGTAGTGAGTGATAAGCAGAAGGGTTTTTGAGCTCTTGTCGGTCAGAAGGAATCTTGTGTGTGTATGACAGGGGTGCTTATGCCCGCTTCGGTTTTCAATGTCCGCCATCACGTTAAAACCATGGTTAAAACGGAGGATTGGTGGCATTTTCAGTTCATTGCTTACTTCCACACGCCTTTTCCCCTCCTTGTCTCTTTCATGACTTTATTTAATGCATTAGAACGATTGTTATCGTAACTTTCCGTGTTTCTAGAAGTCAAGCTCACTGTTCACATTACGGAGTATATTTCCGGAACGGCCTTTCAAAATAAAAGCCACAGGCCGCTGTTCACCAGAGATGCCTTCACAATAAAACAGTAATTAGCTTAACAATATATTTAACTTATATTACGTCGTTAAACATTGATTTTAATTCATTACAGTTTTCAAATACGGCGCGGATTGAATACAGTTATTTGTGTATTCTGTTACAACCTCACCATGCTTGTAACACAACTTAGATAAACAATTTGAAAATGAATAGAATAACCAAGTAGATAAAAGATTAATCTGTGGTTAGGGAGAGTTTCCTTGTTTTGCCTATTAACTTAGAACTGAAACTGAAGTAATAAAGAATAGGCAGACTACTATCATTAGTTTGTTTTAACATTCACATGTTTCAGCATTCCTGACCTCAGCCGTTTTATTTTGTAACCCGTTGGGAGAGAGATTTAAATTGAGTTTTTCTCAGTAGCTGAATGGCTGTGATTACAGCAGCATTGGATAGCTGTGCACCACCTTTTGGGTTCTCTGAATCAGTGTGTTGGTGAAGAGTGGCTCACTGCAAACAGAAGAAGTGTGCAAAGAACGCATCTCTGAGGAGATATTGACATTTTGCCTGTGCCTCCTTGTCAAGGCAACAGTGGTGTGAAGAGGTACTGCGGTTTTGGGGGGATTTCTGCTGTACAGAGGACAACGTGTGTCTGCCAAGTGATTCCTTCCCTCATCCCAATGCCAGGGAGAGTTTTCTTGGAGCCCACTGACCAGGGCCGGTCCTAGCTTTTTGGGGGACCCTGCCACTGACTACAGCTGCATCACTGACTGTGCTCATTATGACAAGATCTTGAGACATGCTTGTCTCCGATTGTTCAGACTCTGAAGGAATGATGCAATGATTTTACAGCATAATTGTTCAAGAGTTTCCCAGGGGGTGGTGTAGAAACCTTAATGCTTAGTGTTTAGATAAGAGGCTGCTTGTTTAAATGATGGTCTGGAATACTGAAAAGAATAAAGTTTATTATTCTTGTTTAGCAAACAAGACATCTGATTATTATGTCACACATAATAATCTTGACATAGAAACTAGCTATGGGTAAAACGTGTGGTTGTTATACCATTGTTATCATGAACAAAAGATAAATAAGGAAATAGTATCTGCTTAAAGATGAACGGATTTCATATCCTAGAGAGGATTAGTTATTGTGAATACTCCAATTCAATTCAATTCAATTCAAAACCTTTATTTATCCAGGTAAAATCCCATTGAGATCAATGATATTAAATCTGACCAGGCTCATCTAACGGACGGCGCGGAGCAGAGGTGGGCTTTAAGCCACCACTACTGTGTTTGTTCCAACAATATTTATGATCCACGTCGCATATTCAGTTTTGGCGGAAGTTCTTCAAGTTTGTCCAGAAGTCTTCTCATCAGGGCTCTATAAATAAAGAACTACGGCAGATGTGTAATATTTAATGCAGCCGAATCGTGTATTACAATGCCGTTATGTGATGACTTCCAAAGAGAAAAGCAAGAACACTCGGAATAAAGTATTATTTTATTTTTAAAAAATGTTTTCGGATATCATATCGCATTAACATCATATCCCAACATGCATTGCGGCTAAAATATCCAATCAACGAGCTTCAAGCTGAGGATCTTGGGTAATCTGTTCAATGGGTTTGTGGTGTGTATCCTCGAAATGTCCCTTATAGGCCTACGTCTGTTTCCGGTGACTTTATTTACGGCTAAAAAGCATGCTAAAAAGCCCAAGATTATAGAATTAAACGAATAAATAAAAACAAGGATAATTGTGTGTTATTGTTGAGTAAATAACAGTGTGTTATTTAGAAAAGAATAACAAATTAGAAGGAAAAAAAGATTTTCAAAAATACAGATTTCAGTATTTAGAGGCTCTAAGCCACATTTCTTTTCCTCACAGACGGGAAAAAAAGTCCGACATTATACGATTTAAAATAAAAACATAAAACACTGGAATGTAATTTACGTAAGAATAAATAGAATGATTTTGAATAATAGATGAGAGTAAAATCTACATCACTTTACAGCCCCGCCCACTTTTGGGGAAACCAACGCTGTCATTTGAACAGCGATCAAGCCTGAAGCCACAGAGATCTTCTGTTACTGTCCTTTCTTCTTAGAGGAAGTACAGAAACACGTAACTCTGGATTTGTTTTAATGTTTGAGGTGCAATAAACGACACAGCAGCTTTTTGGCATGTTAAAAACTATTATTTTCTGCCTGCTCATGAGAGTAACAGCTGGCGAAATTACAGCCCCGCCTACTGATTTCAAATGTGTGCTCTAAAATGATATAAATGACTATTATCATTATTATAAGCAAGACAATAAATGGCAAAAATATGTAGAAAATAAACGTATTTAAGATACGTTCATAAGAAACGTAACGTGGGAGAAAATATGCTTCTAGCTAAACGTAATTGAGAATGCAGTTTAGTTCTGTGGGAACGTAATTTTTAGGAGACAAGGTTGAGCCTGGAGAGGTTGACCCAGAGTGGGTAACGCCCCGATTGCACCTGCCTCCTGAGAGATCGCACCCCAAACTTGGGGGAGCGCCCAGAGCTGGCCCACCTTCATCTGTGTCATCTCTGAGTACCACAGCACCCCCATGCAATCCGGCGCTACCAGGATGATTGACAGACGTTCTCGCCTCACTCTCCCCAGGAGTGGGAGAATGAGACACAATGGTGGAAAGGCGTATAGCAGCTTCTAGGTCGGCCCCCCTGTTTTCCAGACCCGGAAAGTGGAGGGCTCTCAGATAACACCACCTCTGCAGCCCATAACCACAATGTCTCCGCTTTGGTCAACAAAGCGGCGGAGCGGACTCCGCCCTGCCTGTTGATATATGCCACTGTGGTGCTGTTGTCGCTCCTGACCATTTACGTCTCCCCTGAATTAAGGGTTTGAAATGCTGGAGGACCAACACTCTAGGAGGTTGCTGTGCCGTGTCTCTGTTAGAGACCAGCGCCCACCTATAGCTCTCCCCAGGCAAAACGCAAATACTTTCTGTGTTTCGAAGCAATCCCTACATGAAAGTAAGCGTCCTTCAGGTCGATGGTTGTAAACCAATCACCTGGCTGCACCAGTCCCAGTAACTGTTTTATAGTTAACATAATAATGCCCCCCCCCCCATATCTGTCTTGCGTGCGCACAGCAGACACTGCTTGTTTTTGTACCAAGGCCTGAACCTCTGCTGAGAGAAAACCTGTCTCCCCTCGGGATGATAGCTTTGCCTCTCTTAAGCCCGTGAACGGAGGAGGGATGCTGCAAAACTGGATTGAATAACTCAGTCTCAGCGTCCTGTTCACCCACTCCGTTAACACGCAGCTGTGCCTCCATTCCCCATGACACTGTGTTAGGGGATGTGCAATCAGCTGTGGTGCCCCAACGATAAAGCTGTGGTATTCTCTGGTGACCTGTCCCGCCGCAAAAAAAACCCGCGAAGGGAAGCTCTGCCCATGGGGGGTCGACACAGAAAGGACCGACTCTCTGCTGAGGTCCTTGAACGCGCCACGGCGCGCTCTCGTGGGAGCTTGCACTCCGCCATGATGCTTTCACCCAAACAGTGAAATGCATCAAGCGGAGTTTTTACACTCGGCGTTAAATGTTTCCTAACCCTGCTAGGCCGGCCATAATGTCTCTGTACCCGCATAGCGCGGATTATCATTCTCACCCGCGCATGCGCACTAGCTGCCTCCTTTACTGAAGTTACAACCTGGGCAGCGAGTGGTGGCTGTGTGGGTTTGTGGAAAGAAGAGATACTCAAACTGGAATACAATTTATCTTTTTTATTTTGAAAAGAAGACTTTGCAACCAATGGGTCAAACAGGGAGGAGGCAGGATTCGCCCTCGTGTCCTGGCCGGAGAAATCACCTCTCTCCGCCGGGATGCTTCCTCCCGCCGCCAGTCCACTCCTGGAGGACGGAGCTCCTCACCCCGGTACCCCTTCGCTGTGGCAAAATACTTGAATATCTTGTCCAGATATACAAGCATCTCGCGGTCACGCGACGGCAGGGGCCTTCTCCCCTCTGCCCACCTGGCTGTCTGCGGAAGCAGATAGGCCGCTAGGCTTTCCTCCAGTGGGGGCACACCGGGACACTCCATGTCCGAGTGGCCCTCCACTCAGAGGATTCCAGCTCAAGTAGCCACCGGAGACTTCGTTCTCAGTGGCTGCCGCCACGTGGCCTCCACACACCGCCAGATGTCTGGCAGGGGGGGTGAAACAAAGGCCGGCTGTGCTGGAAGGGCCGGGCCGGGCCATAAAAGCCCTGACGCAGGCGGTTAATAATAATAATAATAATAATAATGCATTTGATTTGTATAGCACACTTTAAAAACAACGTCATCTCAAGGTGCTTCACAAAGCTATACGGAAGAATAAGTAAAAATATATCTAAAGGAGCATATTGGATAAAATATGGCAATATAAAAATAGAAATAAAAGGTTAAGAGCATAAAAGGTTTAAAAATAAATAAATAAAATAAAGGACAGTCAGTAAAATGCGGTGCGGAACAGGTGGGTCTTGAGGCATTTCCTAAAAACTGAGAGTGATGCAGAGGTCCGTATGTCCTCTGGAAGCTGATTCCACAGACGTGGACCCAGAGAGGAGAAAGCACGGTTTCCCATGGTGACCAGTTTTGTCCGCGGGACAGCCAGGAGATTGGAGCTGTCTGACCTGAGTGTGCGTGAGGTATGGGATTGTTTTCTGGTCAGCAGTTCTTGTAGGTAGGTGGGGCCAGTTTGGTTGATGGCGTTGAATACCATTATGAGGACTTTGTAGGTGATCCGGTGTGTTACAGGGAGCCAGTGGAGGGAGTGAAGGATGGGGGTGATGTGCTCTGATTTGCGGGTTCCTGTGAGTATCCGGGCGGCACAGTTCTGTATATATTGCAGTCTCTGGGTGGTTTTTGCTGGAATGCCTGCAAGCAGAGAATTGCAGTAATCAATGCGGGAGGTGATGAAGGCATGGATCAGTTTTTCTGCATCCAGTTTGGTGAGGGAGTGTCGCATTCTGGAGATGTTCCTCAGGTGGTAGTATGAGACTTGGCAGACCGTCTTTATGTGTGCTTGGAATGAAAGGGATGAGTCCAGTTTCACACCAAGGCTTGTTACAAGTGGAGAGAGGGGAATGGAGTGGCCATTGATGCTGATATGAGTGATATCCGTTTTTTGTGTTTGATTTGGTGTTCCAATCAGAATGGCCTCTGATTTGCTGCTATTCAGTTGGAGGGAGTTGTTGCTCATCCAGTGGTGAATGTGTTCCAGGCATCTTGAGGCATTTGAAAGTGCCAGATCTTTATCTGGGGCAGTTTGGAAATAGATCTGTGTGTCATCAGCATATATGTGGAAGCTGATGTTATGGCTTCTCAGTATTTGTCCCAGGGGCAACATGTAAATTAAAAAGAGCAGTGGCCCAAGGACTGACCCTTGGGGGACACCAGAGGTGACACAGTGTGTGTCGGAGGTGCTTTTTCCAAGACGGACATATTCCTGTCTTCCTGTGAGGTACGAGTGGAAAAAGTCCAAAGCCTTTCCAGTGATTCCCACCTCCTGGAGTCGCCGACACATGATACGATGGTCAACAGTGTCAAATGCTGCACTTAAGTCCAGCAAGATGAGTAGGCTTGGGGAACCAGAGTCAGCCGCAATCAGTAGGTCATTTTGAACCCTGACCAGAGCTGTTTCAGTGCTGTGAGCTGGTCTGAAACCAGACTGGAAGGTTTCATAGAGCTCATGAGTATGAAGATGTTCGTGAAGCTGAAGGGCAACAACTTTTTCCAGAACTTTTGCTAGAAAAGGCAGGTTTGAGATGGGGCGGTAGTTTGTGAGTACCTCGGAATCGAGATTGTGCTTCTTTAGTACAGGTCTGATGGCTGCCAGCTTGAGGGAGGGGGGGACCTCACCACTTAACAATGATTTGTTAATTATGGTGGTGGCAGTTGGAATAATGGATGTAGAGCAGGTTTTCAGTAGGGAGGTGGGGATAGGATCAAGGGCGCAGCTAGATGAGGTCATAGCTGAGATGATTTTTCAAAGCTCAGCTTGCGTGACCTCCGTGAAGCAGTTGAGGGTTGGTGAATTTGATGGAGCAAGTACAGGATGTTGTGGATAGACAGGTTGGTTTGAGGAGGCTTTTACGATGTTAAGCCTGATGTTTTCAATTTTCGTTTTAAAAACGTCCATAAAGCTGTTGCAATCATCAGTTGTAGGAGTGGTTGATGAGGGATCACTAGGCTTTAGCAACCGATGTATTGTGGAGAATAGGTGCTTGGGTTTGTTTCGATTTGTCTCAATCAGGTTGGAGTAGTAGGCTGACCTGGCTGCTCTCAATGCCGAGGAATAGGCCTTCTGGTGATCTCTAAAAGAGAGCAGGTGGACAGTTAGGCCAGTCTTCCTACATCTGCGCTCAATCTTCCGACACTCTGATTTTTGCGCTCTGAGCTGGTCGGTGTACCATGGGGCAGAGCGGTGGAAAGACACCACTCTGGTTTTTTTCAGGTGCTAGCCTTTCCAGGCACTCATGCAGGGTGTTATTATACCGGTGCACATGCTCTTCAAGTGAGAGTGCAGCATGGGGCCTGGATAGGGCAGAGGAGAGGGCAGACGTTAGCTGACTATGGTCTATGTCCTTGGTCTTACGGAAGGTTATGGTTCGTTTTTTGCCAGGATCCAATGGGTGAGACATGACATCCAGCAACACCATCCGGTGGTCTGACATGCCAAGCTCAAGAGTGTGGGTTTTGGTAACCGTGACATCACCAGTGATAGCAAGATCAAGGGTGTGGCCATGTTTGTGAGTAGGCTCTTGTATATGTTGGGTAAGAGGGAGACAGTCCAGGAGGTTGAGGAAGTCTGTGGCCAGTGAGCACTTAGGGGCATCAACATGAATGTTAAAGTCCCCAAGGATAACCAGCCTGGTGAAAGTAGGGCATATAGTTGTGAGTAGGCTTGAGAAGTCTGAGATAAAGGTTTTATTTGCCTTTGGTGGTCTATAGATAGAGACGATTAGTAGGGGTTCTGGGGCTAGGCATTTAGCAGCTAGACACTCAAATGATGGCAGATCAGGAACCCGGATTTCAGTCATGCCAAAAGTTTCCCGATAAATAAGCGCTAGCCCCCCACCACGCCCAGAGTTGCGTGCTTTCTCAAAGTATTTTGATTCACCGGCGGCAACGGTCAGGGGAGCGGCAAACCTGCACGCTCCGCCGCCATCACCGCCGAGAAGTCCTGTCGTGCAGACCTGTTCTGCTGATGGCCTTCCTGATGGTCACCGGAGATCTCGGACAACGAGGTATCCTCATCATCGTCCCTCTCTCCGACGCTCAGACCCGTCCAGGCCGCTGGGATGGCGAAGACGAAGGGCACTCCCTGCTCGAGGTCCTCCATCTCCACCACGTCGAGCTCTGGGTCCTCCACCGGCGAGACGTAGCACCCCTCGAACAGCGCCAACCTCTGATGGCGGCTGGAGCAAGGAATCAGTCGACAGGTGCTGCAGACTGGGGTCGGAGCCAGGTTGGTCGTTAGAATCACCAAATCAATGAAGACTTTGAGCTGAAAAGCATTGCAACTACAGGAGCAGTTATCATATTATCTTACCAAATGTAGGCAACTGAATGTTCTTCATTGTATGAGTGGTGAAAAAATGTCATATTGTTGTAAACAATGATCTACGGGGTCCAAGTCAGGCATTTTGTAGAGCAATCCATCAACGTGCATGACTTAATTGCAATAGTATATCAATGCTGTTGTTTTTTCAATAACCAAAACACCTGTTGTCAATATCTCGATGGAAAAAAATGCCACATAATTGTACACAATGACTGAACTCATTGAAGGTTCAGAATTGCCAAATCAATGAGCCAAAAGGCAGTGCAAACTACATGAGCAGTTCTCATAATAACTGTCATGCTCCTAGACTATTCTCATACTGACGTGGAGTTGTACGATCTGAGACATACTCATTAAAAGATTATTCCATGTACAAAGATCCATGAGTGGTGGATCACTTTATTCAACAAAACACGCAAGAGGTGATAGAGATTAAAAGGGATATCTTGTCCGCTTTTCAAACCTCCGCGCGTCCTTATCTAGCTGGTTAACACAGGAAGGAATCCAGAGCTACCAAGTAACCGTTAAACAATAATCTACTTTAATGGTAATATGACAATGCAATACAATCAAATACAGTACAAATTCAATACAGTTATCTTTGGGATCCCCACTTTACCTGATGCATTTGAGCCGGCCAGCCAGCAAAAAGCCAGCCAGCCAGCCAGCCAGCCAAAAAGAGGCTGAACATAGCGTGTGTCTGTGTTTTATACTGGTCTTACAATGGGATGGGAGGAGCTATCTGATCCTCCTTTGTGGACCTCCCTGATTGGCCGCCCAAATATCATAAACACCTCAGACCTTAGGTCAGCCTTATCTCTTGATCTAAGATGGCTGCCAACCAAGACATGCCCTTACCCCTCCCCCATGTCCCTTTGTTCTCCAAAACACATGTCAGCAGGCCCTGAATCCAGCTCACGGTTTTACACAGATTATTTCCCATTTAAGCTTATTCATAGTTTGCTAACATGAATACATACAAATATTTCACTTCAATAATCCCCCTTTTGGTCTCTCTCTAAAGAGACCAACTGACACAAGGCACTTGAAACATAACTACTGTCATTCCTTTCCACTGTGTCTTTCCCCCAATATTGTATGAATCTATCAGAAACTGAGACCCAAAGTACTTGAAATCTTTGGGAACAGAACACCACTTTCCATGGCCGTGAAGGAACCATGAGAGGGCAACCTGAGCGCTAGAAAGCAGTCTCGTTTTGTGGTGAATCCTCAGCCCCCCCCCCCCCCCCCCGATAGGGAGGGGGAGATGCGGCTTTCCCTTCACTGGTGGAACTGATCAGAGAGAAGTAGACTCCTCTGCTGCCTCGACAAGTCCCCCAGCCCGCTGACAGCCGCTTCCTAGTCGTCTGCTGTAAGGATGTCCTCGAGGTCGTTGTCGTCCAGTCCACTGATGGCTGCTTCCGAGTCGACCTCCTCTGCGAGGGCCACGTCCGTCCTGATGTCGTCCCCGGTCCTAGCAGGTGGTTTCCCCGCCGCACACTGGCTCCCGTGGTACGAGCTGTCCCCTTTCCTCCCACGCGGACGGCATGAGAGATCCGCTGGGTCACTCGGTCGGGGCCGGAGAGCCTGGGGTTGAGCCACTTTGTCCTGATGACCTTCAGCCAGACGAACTCCGCTGTGTCGGCCTCCTGGGTCCCCCTTTGGCATCACCAACCTGTGTGGAGAAATCTGATACAAATCCCTCAAGCCTACGCTCCGGGCTCCGGGGCCCTCCTATCTGCCAGTGCAGCTTCAGAATCTCAATACTTGGATCAAAATACTAAAAGTAAAACCCCCACATCTCTAGGTGAACTAAATAACATATTTCAATAGCTCTGAATTTCTGACAAGCATCTGTGTTTATTTTTAAATGAAATCCCTGAGATCCTATTTAAAATCTAAATATAATATGAACTGCTAATGTTTCTGGTAAAGAAACACACTAATGTTATGGATTCAAACACAACCAAAATCATGATACTGACAAAGTGAATGATTTCCTGGTGATACTGCTTCTTCCTGTCAGTGCTGAGATATTATCAAGCTGAAAAATGAATACAGAATTCCAACAAACTGTCATCAAATGTCTTTCTATTATGAATTTAGATGAAATGTATATCCCCATAATGACCTAAACAATAGAGTCTATGGCTTTTACTTCTTTACCAGGCTAGTTACATGATGCTGTCTAAATTAAATTATGTCTCATTACATTACTATGTTTTAGCTTTAACTGTAATATGTTCTTTCTACATTTCAAACCTCAGTTACTTTAATACCTGTTGAAACATTACTCACCGGTCAACTTACAGCAGCCCCTTGGCCACTGATTCTGCATCTGTGTTACCTGTTCTAACTCAATCAATATTAGAAACATGTCAACATTCATCAAACAGTATCTTATCCCCAGATATGGAGCAGGTCCATTCTAAAACTGTCAATCAATGGTCAGATTGAACAATTGAGTTGGGGCAGCAGGTTCCTTTCAGTCCCTAAATGAAAAATGTACATTGTGAATTTTACACTCCCCCTTTTTACACATGAACCTCATGTGTAACCATGGATTATAAGAAAATACCAAACATTTTCCCAAATGTACATCCATCATTTCCACAGTAAACACTTCAGTGAGATGAAGTGTTCTCTCCATCCTTCAGTCCTAAAAGAAACAGAATCTTCATGTTTTAGTTTGAGTTTCACATTCTGCCAACTGCCACCTCCTGTGGGAGTAAAATATCATCAAGTGGACTAGAAACGGGTAATAATATGTTAGTCCAAAAACATGCTTGGTTAGTTATTGTTTTAGAACCATGCAGTTACACTGATCACATGCCGGCATTCATCCACACTCACACCGTCTGTCAGGTTGTAAAGTCTTGGTCTGGACAGATTTCACCCCCGAGTCAGTCATTGACAGTGCCTTCCCAAGTTACACTGTCGGTCAGGGTCAGAGGTCAGTTGGTCTCAGTGTTTTTTGGCCATGTGTCGTGCTCTGCAGAGACTTTGATATTTCAGCATAGGCCAGTATCCTTTGTCTACAAAAATCTGTCATATATGGAGCGCCATCATCAATCAATTCACGACCACATCTATAATTTTCCAGATATCTCTAACTTTTCATCGGAACAGCTGTTCCCCACATTCCCTGAAAAGTGTTATCAAAAAATGTCACTTCCTTATAGTACTACTCCTGCAATTCATTTACACCTAATTAGTATTAAAATGTCTAATAGATCTATTTCAGAAACTTGTGTACATCACTACTATCTTGTGTCAAACCATTACTAGGATCTGTGTAGCTCTGCTATGCATTTCATAACTCATCTTCAATTCTGGTCCACCTAAAAACAATGTTAAACTCTTTAGCAGTGTGTGGAACATCGGGTGTCCGACCATGCAACAATTACTCCCTCCTTTATCAAGGATTTAAAAACAGAAGTCATTTCATATTTCCATCTTAAAGCCCTCCTCTGGTAATAACTATGGCACAATGGTGAAATCAATACTTTAGATTGGAATACCATATCTGGCTCGGCACTAGCTCTCCCTTTAACATTATCCATTCAAATAAAGATTTGTCTTAGAGTGGTTCCTAAAACTATCCCTTTAATGGTGATCACTATTGTAACAAATGAGATCACTACTTTATTCACAAGTGAATAAAAATCTCTTGAAGAATGATTTGTTAACATGATGAAAAGATTGAAGAATATGGTTATATTCTGTCATGTATCTCCCTTCTCCCTCAGTGTGTTTTAGGATGATTCTCATTTTACTTTAATAGTTTCCCCTTTACTGCTATTTACAATTTACCCATTGATTAATTCATGGTTAATACAACTTTTTATCTTCACTTATTTATCAAGTCATTTCAAGTTCTTTAAATGTGCACTTATAAGTGTGTTTATGTGTAAACTCACTCATTCCCGTTGATTCCCTTCTCCTCTCCTCTGGTTTATCTCAAGCCGTGATCCCTGGCCACCTCACATTCTCGGCCAAGTCCCCTGATTCTGACTCCTCCCCCTTTGTCTATCAGCTGTCACTCCTTGAGGCAGCCATCTGCCCAGCTACATCTGCAGCCCCCATCATGCCACTGTTCTTGCACTGCTTTGCACTTCATCTCCTCCTTCACAGAGGGACTGATAGATCTCTGCCTGTCAGCAAGCTGTTTGGTTCTGGATGCCACAGGTGGAGATAGTTCTGGATGCAGTTCTTATTGTTGTTGTTGGTTCAGCTCTGGTTCACTGAGAAGGAGGAGTCTCCTGTTGGGTTAGGCTTTGATTGCTTAAGCGGATCGGGGTCTTAGCCGTCTGACATGCAGAGAGAGAGAGTCCAGGTCTCGGGACGCATTACCTATAGAAATTCTAGTACACTGAGGTTAAATAAATCCACCCCTTTTCACCCCGTGTCTTTCTAATCATACTATCTGTCTTAGTAGTTAAATGCCATCCAAACAACACAATTAATGTCTACTAATGATATTACATAAACTCCCTCTAATAATCGTTTCATCCATTGTGACATATTTACCCAAACTAAGTTTCTCAACACCCACATGTTTCCAGCATCGCATATTCCACACACTATGAAAGAACCCCTCCGCATTCAAAAAATTCTACTGCTATCTAGCAACAATTGCAAAGTTGCAGAGCACACTAATCAGATCACAGTAATGTAATTCGACCCAAGCGTAGGCCTATTTCGTTCCTAAAAATGTTAGCAAACACCAAACTCCATCTACAACATTTATAGATAAATTGATTTAGCAAAATGAAATCTTACGTAATTCAAAATGTGACAAAAGAACACTGATTTGTCTTACACAAGATTGTGTAACTGACTAGACTGAGTTCAATAAAAATTAAACCATACGACTTGTAGTCTGGCTTTAATAAAAATGTAACACCTCATATCCTATCATTTGATCATATTTCCTTGTCTCTCTCTGTGTCTCTCTCTGTGTCCTTCTGTCTCTCTCTCTGTCTCTCTCTCTGTCTCTCTCTCTCTCTGTCTCTCTCTCTGTCTCTCTGTCTGACAAACTTACAAAACCTTCTGTGTACTTTCTACTCTTTCTTCACAAACTTAAAACACAATTTTGGTGAATTGTTTGCGTTTTCAGTTTCCTATCTACATTAAACAACCACCAACTTAGAGTCACTGTGGTATGATCAACACAACTCCTAAATAACATTACAATGTATATCTCTTACAGTGAGTTTGTTATTTAATGTTTAACAAATTATCCTCTTTTTTATGTCTAACCTAGGTGGAATAATCCACCATCATATTTAATTTGAATGGAACCTTAACCTCTATGTACTTCATATACTCAGTAAATCTCTTTTTACTTTCCCTCAACGTTTTTGTATGTAATTAAATTCCTCTGAAATATGATTAAGTACAATTCCCAGTTAATGACAAATAGCATGAAATTCACAATTAACGTAATAGTAACAATCAGTTCTCAAAACTCCTCATAAAAACCACGATGTGACGTAACTGTATCCCTCAATGCTAAAAACAACAAATTATAGTATCTTATTTATTTCAATATGTACCACCTCAAATCACACATTGATCCATTAATTTTCAATGTTATTCACTCCAACTTCAGATCACTCGTCGATCCTTCACTCCTTGCTTTAAATTTAACGCTCAGCATCCATTTTCCAGAGCAATGTCCAGCAATTAGAGCAGAAATGTGGAGAAAGGGGGGCTTTCTTAAACCCATGGTATTCTACCATTATGACTTCGCATCTCTTCATCTGACGTGTTCACTTGTATTAATATACTGGGCTATTGTCGTTGTTACTATTAACGTGCTCCCCGTATAAAAATGTCAAAGGGGTGTTACCCCCTTTTAGCCACTAGATGGCAGCAGCAGACCACAAATGAGCTTCACCCTTCTGAGTGCATTTTTCGAGCTCTGCAGACAACCGCTCCCACAGGTATTTTAGGTAAAAATCACACAGATTTATTCCCCGTACAGTTTGTCTAGCTTTTATAATGTGACGTAACCTTCATCACACGTTAGCTTTTCAAATTAAGTTTACAGTCAAAAGGAAACAAGAGCCGGTCCCCGTCACACTTTTGGTGAGGTTCGCGTTCTCTCCCTCGATTGTAACATATAACAGACCTCTGGCTTATTTAGCTTTTTTCAGCCTTGGTCCATCATCCCAGTTTTAAACGGCGACCCAATCTTAAATATCGGGTTTCCAGGTTTTGCAGTGCAGGACTGAAACCTCGCAACCTACAAACTGCACCGTCTCTACGCCACTCAGGAATATAACTACCTGTAGATCCACGCCAAACCGCTCTATTTACGTTACGCAGGACTTTCCGTCTACCTGGCGATCAACGTTCTCGTTTTGTATATAACTTTCCTAACATAGTAAAATATGCATTGTATATTCCATTTAAACTTTAAAAACACCGTGAAACGTCTACAGACAATCCTAACTTTTTAGCGTATCCAATTACAGACTTTTGATTTTCAAAACAGTCGTCTGCGAACCTTATTTGTAGAGAGTTGTGCAGGCCTGCTGATTGTCTGAGATGTTTGAAAGCGTTTGCCCTCGACCTATTCCGGTCGTTCTGGATTCTTCCTCAGCATTGTTCGACGTCGGGTCACCAACTGATAGAGATTAAAAGGGATATCTTGTCTGCTTTTCAAACCTCCGCGCGTCCTTATCTAGCTGGTTAACACAGGAAGGAATCCAGAGCTACCAAGTAACCGTTAAACAATAATCTACTTTAATGGTAATATGACAATGCAATACAATCAAATACAGTACAAATTCAATACAGTTATCTTTGGGATCCCCACTTTACCTGATGCATTTGAGCCGGCCAGCCAGCAAAGAGCCAGCCAGCCAGCCAAAAAGAGCTGAACATAGCGTGTGTCTGTGTTTTATACTGGTCTTACAATGGGATGGGAGGAGCTATCTGATCCTCCTTTGTGGACCTCCCTGATTGGCCGCCCAAATATCATAAACACCTCAGACCTTAGGTCAGCCTTATCTCTTGATCTAAGATGGCTGCCAACCAAGACATGCCCTTACCCCTCCCCCATGTCCCTTTGTTCTCCAAAACACATGTCAGCAGGCCCTGAATCCAGCTCACGGTTTTACACAGATTATTTCCCATTTAAGCTTATTCATAGTTTGCTAACATGAATACATACAAATATTTCACTTCAATAGAGGTCACTTTGTATGAGCGTGTCTTTGTGTGTTTGAACGTTTTCCTTCTTTCGTTTTCATTTAGCCTTCTCCCTTGGGATTGTTTCTCTCCCATACCAAATATCTCTGGCCACTGTTGCATTCACACAAGGTGCTCTAGTGAATCTAGGCTTTGGCTTCCATAAATTGCTGTAGCATCTGGGACATCGCATAACGAGGTTAAGACGCGTCTGAGAACTGCTTAAAGCAGACAACCTGTCCTGACGGGAGGGTGCATGGATTCTGTGTTGATAGTGAAAGGCAAATTAAAGCAAAAGCTGATGCATTCTGCACCAGGCTTGGATATACTAGCAGAACATATACAAAGAACATAAACACTCTTTGAAAATTACTTAACTTCACATTCTTAATTTGTGTTCATCGACAGCATTTTTACAGTCCCTGCTTCGATGAGCAGTTATTGCTGCCCTTCGTCAGCACTGTGTCAAAGGTTTCTCATTAAGTCTAGGCACATCTTAAGCATTAGTGATTGTTCATTAAACACTGTTTTGCAGGTAATTCTGTACAGGATGTTGATGTCATGCCTTACATGGTTTTGCAATAAATTGTAGGTTAATAAAGAGGCATCTACAGAACATGTAAATCCTCCTGGCAAACACAGATGGGCACTTTGCACACATAGTCAGATGCATGTGAAGTGTTTTATCTCTAAAGATGCTCTTGAGTATTTGTTGTACTTGCTTTTATCATTCAAGCACCAAAACTCTACTTCCTTCATCTATTGGATAAGCATTGTAAGAAGGTTACAGTATACCAATCCTGAAAGTCCTGTGTAGTTGAAAGCTGAAGTGCTCTCCTCATCACTATGTGTCTTCGATTCCCAAGAGTTGTGACCAACAGACACTAAAAAGGTCGGAGAGAGAAAAATAATTGACTTTGAGACATTCAAATTCAAAGTGCCATGACACTGTTTGGTGAAACTGAATTGCTGAAGAGTTCATCTTGAAGACAGATTTAGCCTTTTTTGTCTCATCTTTAATTAAGGAATGTAGCACTGATCCAACTGAGAGTGGTAGACTTTAATTGCCGGGAAATCAGTTTTAATGTCAATGTACTGTATGTCATGGTGCAGTTTGCATGATATCTTGTGAAAAGTCATTTTCTTGTATTTTTCGAGGAATGGTCACCAACATGAGCTATCAGTGATACTGCTCAAGCCCCTGCAGTGATGAACCGGTTTAAGCAATACACCTATTTAGTTATGATTAGGAAACAAGTGTGGTTTGGTTCCAAATAGCCACTAAAGATGGGTTACATCAGCACAGAAGTTAAGTTACATATGTATATCCTGCATTTCTGGACATATCTATCTGCCCCAACCGTTTAATGTATGTGGCTTACTTACAAATTGGTTTAGGGTTGATTGTATGGGTTTGTATGTGCATTTCAGTGCATACACTTTTTAAAGTATACAATCAATGTATGAGAACAGTCAAAACACAGTGTATATTACACACTCAGTGGACATTGATCTGATCCGGATTGGTAAGGTCACGTTTTTTTGTCATCATAAGCAATGCAAAACGTCAATCATGGCATCAGATTGCCTTACAATTAGATTGTGTTATTGCAGTGCTCAAAGAAACTTGAATGCATTATACCATCATTATTTAGTGGGAAATTCCAATTATCTGTTCTTCTACGCACAAAATTCTTTATTATTCCCAGTGGCGTTTCTATATGATCATTCAAAAGCCTCTTTAGTCTGATGCTTCAATTAATTTTAAACAGACAGTTCAACAGAAGGATACCAAAAACATGTAATTTTATCATTTAAATATTGAATTGTTCTCTCTTAGTAAGATCCCATTTTCAATAAAATGGTGGTCTTACCTTGACTTGAAGATGAAGTCCATTTCCCTATCCTTCTGGACAAAAATCTCTATTACTTTTTTGTAAAAGTCCTCCTTATCTTCTTGTAGTTTCAAAAGTCGAATCATAAATCTAAATGATGGATTTATGATTCGAAAAATTATAAAAGTAGGGTAGACATGTGGATATTATCCGGCTGAACAAAACGTACATTTATCTAACAGCTACGTTTCCCACAGATCTTATTTGGAGCTATTTTCTAAAATCCTATGGAGAAATCTCATTGCTTTTTTGTGGAGGGAAGCCATGCACAGCTTACTTTTAGGACACGTCTCTCTCCTCCTCTTCACACGTACTTACAGCCAATCAGCTCTGAATTATGTGAGATGACGTATGGTGTAGGGATGCCAGTGATTATTCGAATATTCGTTACAGTCTCCATAATCGAATATTATTTTTAAAATCGATTTATTTTATATATATATATTTTTTTTTTCTGGCTTAGTTTCAACCAAAATATAGACTAATGCTAATAATAGTAATAGTATTAATAATTGTAAATGGCCATTGGTCACACCACTAGTTTGTTTTACTGTAAACTTGGAGGAAGCCTGCGTGCAGAGCTGCTGCAGCACGCGACACACCGACCCCGCCCCCACCCCCCCTCTCCCTCACACGTGCGACTAAAGATGAACAAAGCGGCAGGTAAAAAGAGTTCCTCCTCGTGGAACTACTTCGAACTTACAAGTCCAAAGGAAGTTAAATGCAAGCTCTGCGAAAAGACGTTGGTCTATCACAGCTCAACCTCAACAATGCGTTCGCATTTGAGTGCGAAGCACGTCAAAGAGGTTACAGAGAAAGACGCAGCACAGCCGGCCATTACCAACTTCACTTCAAGGCCACGTCGTTGTGATGACATGCATGCATGTTTGTTGTTTGTACTGTTAAACATGTTCCAGTAAAGAAAACAACGGAATTCCTTTTGTCTGAGTTTTTTTTTCCCTCTCCCGCGGGGGAGGGGGGGGTCGGTCGAATAATCGACTATTATTCGCCGGGGCTGCCGAATAATCGATTTTGATCATGGTCAGTTTCTGGCAACCCTAGTATGGTGGGGATGGCAGCTCTATGCCCCTATGGTCATTATTTTTTGCCACACACATTAAATAGGAAAATATTCTGAGCATGCGCAGTGTAGTTTTTACAGTCACCGTTCACTTAGACAGTGAGAGGGAGGGCAGGATCGGGTTTTGTCCCACAAGGCTCTAAACAGCTCAATAGGCACATACTGTAGACACTAATTAGAAGAACACATACTAAAACAGCAATGTACAGACGAATCAGATGATTAAACATGATCTTAAAATATATTTTAATTTATTTTTTGCATTTTGTTGTAATCATTATTTGAATACTTTCTGCTGACACTAGGTGGGGCTGTTCCCCACCTGCCCCTAATGACCAGTCGCCACTGATTATTCCGCCTGTTATTTTGGCCCTCTTCTTCTCCCACATTCCACATCGCAGAAACTCCGTTCTAACATCAAAACGTTCAGCTCGGTCGGGAATCGATTGCTGTTACTTTTCTCATTCATAACTTTCATAATTCCCGAGATATAGCCCATAATTCATCACATTTTTTATATTTTAACTTTAACATTGCGCAGCTCGTTAAGGCAGAGTGCGTGATGTCAGAGTTAGAGTGGAGGACAGTTTGAAATTCGCCTTCATATTTTTTTTTAAACCTGCCATAATTCCCAAACCCTACACGTCTGACACGTCATTTTTCATGACAAACGTAGGAAAACATCTCGTAGCTTGAAAAATTAAAAAGAATTAAGCAAAATGCCTCTTGAGGGCATGAAGTGACAACAACTTTCAACATGTCTCCATTAAAGCCCATTGTAATTTCAGGCTGATATTTCCTCACAGCAGCAGCCGCACACCTTTTAGTTAATCTGCCAAAAAGGCCACATTATTGACCTGAAAGTACACAAAAAGCACACTTCAGATACTCAAGGTCCTTGAGATGCTTCACGCTTTGAAATTTCACAGATATCTATTACGGTTCTTCAACAAAACGTTCACATGTAAGAGGTTTATCTCTCATTCAAAACAATGGAAACCTTTGATCTCTGGACGCCTCGTTAGCTCAAATATAAACACCTGTGTCATGCAACACGATGATGTCATAACTCCAACTGACATGCTCAGAGCAGCAGACTTCAGATAAAGGTTAATGGTCCTGCCCTCAACAGCTCTACGTCAATTATGGGTTGTCATCATATGCCGTTTCCATGGAAACGCATCCCTCGCCATAAAAGACGACGTCGCTATACATTAACTCCTATGAAAATGTTCAAAAAGTGCTCAAACTTCACACGTGTGCTAACAGTCAAGCCGTGAAGAAATTTACGGGACAGTTTTGAGATTTCTTCAAATGCCGTTGCCATGGCAACACTATGCTCCCCATGAAACACGGTTTTCTCATAACTTCAGTGAAAATACTCCAAACGGCCCAAAACTTCACAGGTTTGGTAACGATGCATCAACGCATCTAAGCGTATTATGGGGTGTCATCAAATGCCGTTGGCATGGCGACAATCATTCACCATCAAGTTAGTTAAAAAGTTTGCAGTTCAAATATTCTGCTGCTTTTCCAAGCCTTTTTACTTTCTTTTCTTCTCATCACACATTCAAGCCCCCAGTGTTCATGTATCATTTCAATCTAAATTCTTCACTTTCTTCTTACACATTACATTTCAGCATAGCAGTTTAGCGTCAGATTTTCAGCATAAAGCATTCCCACTAGCAAGTTCTTCAGGAATTGCATTCTCTAGTTCATGTTGTCACTCCACTTAGTGTGTGAGTGTTTCTTTTAAATGTACTGTTTGTCACTTCTCTTCCTACTAACCTCAGTCTGGCATGTACTTATAATTACCACTTATTATGCCACTTACTGAAGCTGACATTGCCAAACAATGATTTTGTTTTATCCTCATAGTTGGTAGTTGTGGACATTTGTCTATTGTGCTGTTGCAACACTAAAGCAACGTTTGCAGTCAGGCATGCAAAAATAAACCTGACATGACTATTGTTCAGCCTGTAAATAGTGTCAGAAAATGTACAACTCAACGTCATATTACGTAAAAGTTGCCCATAGTGCAGCATCACATTTATTTGGAGTCCCTCTTTAAAAAACTGTTAGGGACTCGAAAGGAAAATACAACTTTGAGTAATTTGGTTAATAATTATCGACATTTCTTCATTTAGTTTGCCTTTATTATGCTATTGTCTAGCAACATCAGTCAAACAAGTCATACAGTGAAATGTATACGGAATTTGTATTGTGCTTTTTAGGCATAATGGAGGAAATGAGGGAAAAATAAATACAACAATCTCTAAGGAGCATATGAGTTTGTATTCTTCATTATCGTTTGAAGCCATGTAAGGCGTCACTGGAGCTGGGATTTGTTCCCCTGGAGGAACTATTTACCTCTGACTGCATTTATTTGTTTTTCTTAATTATTTGCAAGTTGGTGAATGTGTTGTCTTTCTTGTTATGAATGCTTCATCAAAGACGTGTTTAATTTACAAATGGAACCATATTCACCTCCAGGAAAACATAAATAGAAATGTATCAAAAAACACAATAGCTGTATGAAAGAAAGTAATTAAAATGCAAATGCACTGGACACAGTCCCATCTTGTTCTTAATTGTCTTTTTGACAGTCTATGTGCAAATATTTGAAATAATTTTCGATGAGGTTATGGTCCCGAAGATGTGTTTTTACGAACACGTGCTACCAGCCCTGTTAGTTATTACAGATTGTGCAGACTGTCCCTTGACAGAAAAATTAATTACATGTAAGTAGTGTTGCACGGTGTACCGATACTTGAAAGGTACCGCGATACCCTGCCGTTAAAAACGTTACGATTCCTCGGTACTTTAAGAATGACGGGGAAAAGTACTCCGGTGAGAAAGCGCCGTTTTAATAAGAGCCGTGTGTGTTCAGCGCTCTGCTTCCACTCCCTGCACTGCAGCCGTGCCTGCAGTCCCTCCCCTCTCAAGCACACTCTAAGTGCCTCCCCTCTCTCGTGCACGCGCTAGCTGCCAGAGCATGTGAGAAAACGAGAAGCATGGCTGCAAGTGGGAGTGCAACTGCCGCTGCGCCTCGGCTTGTTGACAAAAAAGACGCCAGAAGCGAAATTTGGAAGTATTTTAGCTATATCTCTGACAGTGAGGGCAAGCCTACGGACACCACGAGGCCTGTCTGTCAGAAATGTTTTAGATCCCTGCAAACCAAGGGAGCCAACACATCAGACTTGGCTAAGCACCTCGCCGACCGGCATCCATAGCTGTTTAAAGAATTTAAAGACAGACAGGTTAGCGAATGTGATAGATAACATAATTACATCATGCTCAAGACAATGCCCTCAAATCTAAGTCAAACAAGTGTAATTTATTTTGTGACAAACGAACGTTTTCGTAGTTTGACGAGGCAAATAATGGCAATGATAACTGTCTAATATGGCTATATTTTTAGCTAACTTACCAATGTGGCTAACATCTGCAATGTACATTTTGTCAATAATTATTTATATTACTGTAGCCTACTATTACATGTTAATAAAATATAAAGTTAACTATCAAAGAAATCACAAACTCAAGTATAAAGAAGAGACCATGTTGTAAGAAAACACTTAACAGATAAACTACAATTTTATTTATCATGAAAATAATTCTTTCACACACAGTGACGTCACGAGCTACCCACAATGCAACGCGCGCCATATATATATATATATAAATATATATAAATATGCCATTTTCCTGGAGGTGCAAATATCCTGGAGGTGCTAATATAAACAGCTAGCTAACGTAGCCAGGCAGAGCGCACTAGGTTTTTTTTCTGAATTAACGACCGAAGAAATCGCTGCATGTCTTCGGATTACATCTCTGGACTTGAGGGGTGTGCTCTAGGTCGTTACCAGCGTAAACTAGAGCTGTGTGGGTTGTCGGATTGCCCTTACAGACTGCCTGCAGATGTATGGAAAAACGACCCTCGAAAGTGGCCTTCGGTCGATTTTGGCAGCATCTACGTCTATCTTCTGGAAACACCAGGTGAATACCCCACTTGTCACAATAATATTATCATGCCTTTGCATATATGTGGTATTTTAGAGTTGACTAGATATTGATTAAGGCAATAGACTATGATATTCTGCTTGCACCTCGCGTGAAATGGCGGATACCGGAAGTACGGTGTCGTCCTCGGCCCAATACCCGTATGTGTGTGTGAAAGGAAATAATAAAAGAAAAGTATCGAAAAAGAATCGGAATCGCAATTCTTGACTTGGTATTGGTATCGAAACCAAAATGTTGGTATCGTGACAACACTACATGTAAGTGACATCTTTTTTTAAGAGACGTAACACTGGGGTAAGAGTGTTGACGTGAATTCAAAGCTGAAAATGGAGGACGCAGTCTCTGAATATTTAATGACTGTCACCCCATACTAATCAAATGATTAGATTTGTTTTTAATTCACACTGTATTTGCATAATGCTCTTCTCTTATGCAAGTTAGGCAATCTAGCGTATACATTTACAAAATTCCGAGCCAAGTTTAAACAGATGCAGACACCTATGATTTACCTCTTCCAGCTCAAAACCAACCAGTTGCCAGCCGCTGGGAGCCCCCATCTGCCCCCACCTTCCACGTACTATATCTAGATTCTGCAATAAATAGGTCCTTTCATTCAATTGCAAGGTGACACCATGAGATAGCACTTATTTACGAAATGACGATAACCAGTTGAAGTACACTGAGGAGTCTTTGGTCTTTCTGGTTATAATCAAGTGTTTACATGCAGTATATTGTTTTAGTAATATATTGGTAAACCCATCCTGGTTCTGACAATATTTAGCATTATGATGTATGTTCATATCCCGTATGGTAGATTCATTATTGATTGATTGATTGATTGAACTAAGACAGAACTGGATCTGTGAAAGTTGTGGAATAAATAATAATACACCAGCCTTTACTGTATATGTTAACTATTAACTCTAAATAATCTCTCTATCAAGAAAAACGCTGTAGCGCTTTCAGGCTCAAGGAAGGATTATGTGGGTTTTTAGCAGTTTATTGGCGGCTCCCTCTGAGTAGAACTCAGGAATATAGTGATCTAAACATGATGGATAGATTTCACATTAGCACTACTCGGCAATCCTTTTTGGCAGCACCCAGAGAGGTATCCATTCACTCTCGGCTATGTGGGCGTAATTGTGATTGTACGTAACTATTTAATATGTCGTGCTTGGTCATAGTACGCTGGGGAGCAATTTGCTTTAATCAGTTTTCCACCAGGTCAGTTATTCCAGAAGCAATCACAAAACTCCAGACAATTTGACATTAAAGATAGTCATGGCGCTTCGAGTTCATTTCCTCGAGAAGGGATTAATGTTTGTTTTCCATGATAATTACAAGTAGATATTCTTTATTTGACTTTTACAATTGTTAATTAATAGCAAAAAAGTTAAGACAAAGACAAAATGCATATAATAATTAGTTGATTAAAAAGCTTGATAAATCGCATAATTAATTTATCAAGGGGAGAACTCTCTAAACCATCTAGGAAAAGGAGAAATGTCAAAGGACATCTTCTGGACAGAATTGCTAAGACGTGGCAGCACAAATGTTGCTAGACAAATAATGTATGTATAAAGACTATTATATACAGCATTGGAGGTGTTATGGCAATCCGTATTACAGCGTATCTCTGGCTTATTCATTAAGATCACATGGTAAGCCATATGATGTGCGAGAGGCTACTCAGAGATAATACACTTAAGTCTTTGTTAGTTAATTACTCCTAAAGACGTCATGAGATGATGACTTTTCAACATATAACAGTATAGCTTTCAGAGAGAAAAACATGTGACGGTTGTGTGGTAGGCTGCATGATAAAATGTGTGTGTGTTCATTGCAGT